>CANTUR010000314.1:600000-955500 GCA_947683625.1 Mallotus nudiflorus
TGACATTTTATGCCTTATGTTCAATTAAGATATCATCACATAAAGGGATGATAAAATTCATTGTAATTAGGTTATGTCGGATTATTGACTTCACATGACTTGGGTAGTCATAATGTCTTGCTAGAGGCCACTTATGACTTGTAGGCCTAAACAAAGATTTAGGCCCACTACCAATGTTATGTGAACCTACAGGGTCACACACTTAGAACAAGCCCAAAACGAATATGGGTTTAATAAGCCCAAAATAAACTCTGTGGAAATAAATAATTAAAGTGTTTTATTTATTTATTTGTTTATTTATTTAAGATAAATGTTATTTTAAATAAATAAATAAGATATTATTTCTAATTTATTTTAAACAAAATCAGAATATAATAAATGGAAATTATCAAAAGGTTATTGGTAGGTGAAACCCTAATTTGAAGTCTATAAATATGTTATATTCTCTAGGGTTTCACACACTTGTTTTTCCTGCCTCCAAATTCGTTTTCTTTCTTCTTAGAAACAAAGATAGAGTTTTCTTTTATTCTTGATTTGTGAGACAATCAAGGAGGTTGCAGGACACACACTCCAATTCGTTTTGTGAAGGGCTGTTCGTGTGGATACCTATAGAAGACGCATCCTTTTGGAGACATCTTGATTTGAACAACCAAAGCAAAAAGCTCGAGGTAAGGTGTCACCGGTGTGAACCTCCTCTCATCCTTCCAGAAAATCTTGCCTCTTTTGCGTTTTGGTGAGTTCTTTGAAATCTTAGATTTAATCAAATAGTCGAATTACATGGATCTAGGCTTGGGAACGTAAAAAAATTTTAATTTTTTCGCTGCGTTTGTATCACGAATCCCAACACTATTTTGATTTTTTATTTTTTTTTTAGCTTGAATTTGGTTCAACCATGTTTAATTCCTTTGCAAATATTGTTGTGTGAAGCTAGAGCTATGCAAAAATATTTTTGTTTGATTTTTATGAATTATTTGAATTTTGGTCTTTTATTTTTTCGACGAGTCATTGTTTTGGTGACCCTCATTGGAAAGTTTTTATATTTTTAGTAAATTGTTTAAATTATTTGGATGATAATTTGTGAAGAAAATTTGGTGAGATTGATTTTCAATTTTTAGTTATGAATTTTCAAAAGTTTATGTAAAAAAATTAATTTTTGGAAAAATTAATATAAATTAGTAAATTTGGTGTTTTAATTGAAATTATTGTTAATTAATATGTTTTGAATAATTTTGGAATAATAAATAGTATTAAAATAATTTTTACGAATTATTTACTATTTTTAACTAATTAATAATAATTTTTCGAAATATATTCAACTAATAATTTTATTTACTGTTTTGTGATTAAATGAATTTTTAACTATTTTTATTACATATTTGAACTATTTAAATAATTATTTGTGAATTTTACTATTTAATTTTGAATAATTGAAAAAGGGATTTTTATTAATACTATGTAATTTATTTGAGGTTTATTAACTAATTTGAAAATAATTAGCTTTAAGGTATTTATTATTTAAATAACTTGAATTGTGGTATTTTATTTACTTTTCTGGATTTTTGGTGATTTTAATACTTATTATTAAATTATTGACTTTTTGTGTATTTTGGTTCTTGGTTGGGCGAATTATGTAGTTCAGAGGCTCAACCCAAGAACTTGTGCATTTGTGGATATTGAAGTGTGTTGGCTTGTAAGATCAGCTCTACTTTTAGTAGAGAGACATCCATTTTACAGATGAGACTCTACCGAATTTTCGGTAGAATTTTCATAAAATGTGACATCGGGTCAATCTTGAATTCTTAATTTTGGTCAGATCAAGTCGTCCTTTAGAATTTCTAGAAGTATAATTAGGAGTTCGATTCTAATATTATGATTATTTATTTATTTTCTATAAGTACGCCGAAATCGAGGCCTACCAGACCAAGCAGTCTATCTCTTTTAGAGGAGCGCATAACTGTGAGTTATTATCTTATATATGCATTACCTATAGAATACATAATTATGAGCATCCATATTTTTATAATGTATTTAAATATGAATTATTTTACTAAATGATTATGTATATGTTTGGTATATTTTTGGTGTATATGTGATATATATATTTGGTATATATTAGGTATATTTTTTGTATATACTCAGTATATATTTGATATATCTTTGGTATACATTTAGTATATACGTGATATATATATATTTGGTATATTTTCGGTATTTTTTTTGTATATTTCTTTTAAAATAGATGCTATCATGTTTAAATTATGCATTTTATTATTTTTAATAATTATAAGATTTATTTGAAAGATAGCAATAGAACATGTTATCTAGTAGGCTGCACTAGGACTGTGTACGTATCAGTGTGTTAGATTGTAGGGTTGAGATTATCAAATTATTTGATGTGAGACTTGATTATGTTGATTATTGAGAACTGTGGTGGGAGAGTAATGTGATTGTGGAAGCTCGGTTGACCTAGTGTTTCGAGGCCAATCACACTGATAGTGAGATTACGGGAGCTTAGTTGACTTTGTCACGACCCAAAATAGAAGTCATGACCGGCGCTAGGGAACAGGAATTCTTTCGAATTCGGAACTCGTAGCAAGCCTTCGAAAAATAAAATCATGCAATAAATAAATAAAAATACGACAGAATTAAAATTTTTTTGAATCAATATATAAAATAAATACTCCAAATCCTTTCATACATAAATACATAATCGTACAGTGTTCAAATACAAATTTTTAGAGTATATAATATCAAAACAATATAATACTCTTTCGATACAATAACACTACTACTGCAGTTTCTAGAATACAAATCAGAGTTCAAAATATACATTTGCATAAAATGGCTGAGACTGAATAACACCGGCGAGAAACTCTACAACTAAGGTCTGACGATATGGGATCTCCTGAAAAAAAATAATTGAGGGGGGTCAGACTTCACTGAGTGAATTATTAGACTATATATACATGCAATCTAAACCATAACAATCAAACATTCTTATATATATATATATATATACATAAATTTCACACAAATGCCAAACTCCGCTTATATAAATATACAAAATGCAGAAAACGTTTGTTTTAATTCATGAAGGATCCATAGAACCCTAATGATAGCAATATCAATCAACCCCATCATCACTCTAGCCATACAGGCTCACTTGATTCCAAATAGAACACTTATTCCAAACTGGATAGCAGATTGGCCCCGAGACACTAAGTCGACCGAGCTCCAACAGTCTGGCTGTTAGTGTGATTGGCCCCGAGACCCCCTGGTCAACTGAGCTCCGAAAATCACACTATTTATCACCTCACATCTCTATCAACCCAATAGATCATTCATTCCACTATGGATAGTAGACTGGCCCCGAGACACTAAGTTAACCGAGCTCCAACAGTTTGACTGTCAATGTGATTGGCCCCAAGACCCCTGGTCAATCGAGTTACAGCAATCACACTATCTAACATACCATTAATCTTAGTCAAATCCATCAAATCAATTATAATCACCACAATTATTTCTCACTCAACCTTTATCTATCGCATCGGTACGTACACGGTCCTAGTGCTGCCCACTAGGAAGCACGTTCTATTGATGTCCTTCATTTAAATAAATCATTCATTCAGAAAATAATTAATGTAGAATAATATTCATAATAGTAAAACCAACCATATATATATATATATATATACCAAAAATATATCTAAAATATACGTAGTATATTTCGGGTATATATATATATATATGTCAAATAAAATATGAAATAAACTAAAGATAAATGATTAATATAGTTAAAAACAATTTAAATGTATAACAATAATATAACATGCGTTTTCTTAAAAATATACCTAAATATACAAAAGATATGCCCTAAGTACACAAATCATTTAATAAAACATTTATGTATAAATGTTCATTTAAATATGTGTTTAGGTTTAACATATATTCACATTCTACCAAAATAACCTAATTTTCTAGCATGCATAAATCACAATTAAACTCTAAGTATACCACTAATGTTTTAGGTTTCAATTAATAATAAAACATGCATTTATTTGAGGAATATTTCAAAACATACCAAAAATAAACTTAAAAACAATTTAAGTGTAGGTTTATAATATAATATGCAATTATTTAAGAATAAACCTAAAATATACCGAAACTATACCTAAAGTATACTAATCATTTAATAAAATAATTATGTCTAAATGTAAGTTTTAAACATGTATATATATATTAAAATGTATTAAACATAAACCTAAATGTTTAATGTGCATATACCAAAATATCATCAATAATTATTTAACATGCATATATATATACAAAAGTACAACCCTAGAAATACCAAAAATATTATAACCTAAATCACTTTAAAGACATAAAATGAAAATAAAAAAACCCTAAGTGATGCATCATATATGCAATGCATATATATACAGTATAATAACTCACATGTAGCGCTCAACGAGACAAACTCGACGGGCCTGATCCGTTAAGCCTCAGTCTCGGCGCAACTAAACAAACAAATGACAACATAAATCTGAATAAGTCTATAAACATTCTAGAGACTCACTCTAAGAATATTAGACACAAAATTGGAATAAGAATTCGATTGGACATCACGTTTTACGAGAATTCTACCGAAAATCCAGCAGAACCTCCCCTGTAAAACAGACATCTCTCTACTCAAAGAGTAGAGCCAGTCCTGCAAAGAAAACACACTTCAGAATAACACCAAATTCACAACCACAATCCCTCGGTCGGACTCCAAACTACAATTCACCGATCGAGGTTCACAATTCACAGAATAATTATAAAATACCAAAAATACCCTTATTTAATAAAAATACATTTTATAATTCCAAACTACATAATTAACCCTAAAACTTATTAAAAACCGATAAAAACTCATTAATATAGAAAAATCGTATATTATATATATAATTTGAAAATAATTTACTAAAAATAGTTTTAATTAGTTAAAAATACTAAATAATTTGTAAAAATCATTTTTATAACCTAAATAACTATTAAAACCAATTAAATTGCATTTTTAGCCAATTTAGTGTAAAATTACCAAAATACCCCTATATATAAACTTACTAAAATAAATCCAAAAATTCACCAAAAATAATATAATTGCACAAAATTAATTTTTTTCAACATATACTTCAATAATATCAATAAATATACTCAATTAACCAATTAATTTCAACTAAACACATAATTAACCCTATTTTTCAAAATTACATAAACTTAATAAATTCCAAATAAATATATAAAAATTCACAAAAATTACAAATAAATTTCTATAATTCATTTTAACACCTATAATTACCATAAAACACAATTTCATAATTTAATTAATTAATTATCGAAATTTAGAAAATAATAATAAAATACCCAAAAATTAAAATAAATTCAAAAAATTCTAAAACAATTACAGCGTGTAGGTTGAGCTTCCAGGATCAAAGTTTGTGAAGGAAGTTTTTATGAATCAGTCAAATTGAAGCTCAAAAAAATTCGAAACCCTAAATGGCTGAAATGAAGAAATTGAAACCTAGGAAAATCTAGACCATTTTAAGTGAAAAAAAGCTTGGAATCACACTCACCGTAGTTCATGGAGAAGATAGAGACCGGTGGCATCGAATTTGATGGTCGGAAACGGCTTGATCGGAGTTGACTTCAAGTTTCAGCCTCTCTTGAAAAATCCAGCCAAAACACACCGGAAATGGGTGATTCAGGCGTCGGGAATGGCTAGCAAAGGAAGAGGAAGGAGGAGAGGCACACCGACTACAAGAAAACCGAGTTACATATGCTGAAATTGATGGAAAACCGATCGGGGAAGAAATGAATAAGAAAAGGGCATTTTGGTAAATAATGCAAACTTTTGATTTTTATTATAAAATAATGTATATATGTATATATATATATGTCCACCTTATATAATAATAGTGTATATATTACCACACACAAATAATACTCACCACAAATAATTTATTATATTTAATAATTTATACACTTAAAATTAATTAATTAATATTAAAACTAAATAATAAAAACTAAGGTAATTAATTAAATCCTAATTAATTTAAATAAATACACATATATACATTTTATTTTAGCACTTAAAAATTATGTATGAGTTCATGCAAATTTATAAAATTAGTCAAAATAATTAATATTAAATTATTTACGTATCAATATCCCCGAAAATACAATTCCCGGGAAAATTTTACGTAAAGTACTTAAAATAATATAAAATAATTAAAATAAGATTTAATAAGTATCAAACTCATAAAAATAACATAAATATGTACAAAAATTATTAATACTGCATATCCCAATGCAGTTTAAAATTATTCAAAAACTCGGGATATTATAGACTTAGTGTCTTAGGGCTAGTCTACTGTCCAAAATGGAAAAGTGAAATATTTTAGAATTAAGTAAGTCTGTAGGTTAGTGAGATTCAGTGATCGAGGTTGCAAACTGTTTAGGATTCTGCTCATATTCTTCACCTAAAATAAAATTTTCTGCATTTATTATTATATAAAAGTGGATTTTAGCATATGTATGAAATGCATGTATATGTATATTATTATACTGATGCTTGATTGTATATAATTTAGGTTGCATGTATATATATTATAATAATTCACTCAATGAGGTCTGACTCCCCTCAACATTTTTTTTAGGATCTACTTCAGACCTTCCTCTTAGTACTATTCATCGAACTCTTTCCTCTTTGATTGATTTATGTAAACACTAAGCTATTATTTTCTTATATTTAGTGATCACTGCAGTAGTAGTGTTATTGTATTAGTAGTGTGATTGTATTAGTAGTGTGTTGTACTAGTTAGAGATTTCGTGCTTAAAACTTGAATAAAGACGTTTTTATTATGACATGATATAAAGTCTTATTTCTTTATTAAATAAAGTTTTAATTTTGGCATATTTTTGTATTATTATTTCATGTATTTTTATTTTAAGGCTAGCTACGGGTTTCGGATTCAAAAGAATTTCAATTCCCTAGTGTCGATCATGACTCGTCGGTTTAGGTCATAACAAAGTTAGTATTAGAGCCTAGGTTTTTAGTATTGTGGACCTAGGTTATTTGAGTTGTGTTTTCTTTGAAACTACTACAGTAAATTAGGTTTGATTATGTCTTCGATAAGTTTTCTGTGTAACCATTAGGATGTTTGTTTGTTGTCTATTATTTTCCATTTTATCTAAATCTTGTTGGTTTTGTCTTCTCAGAATGAGGAGGTGAGCGCATATCGCTCCACCAGTCGTTGAGGCCTAGGATGATAAGTCCTTTTAGGATGAGGTTTTACCTCCTGAGCCGTTAGTTAGGCATAAAGGTAAAGGTAGAGGTAGACCTCCTAAGCAGCAGGTAGACTTTCTGCATGCTATTGAGATAAGGACTCAAACTGCTCACACCAAGTATCAGAGGATAATGATAAACGAGCTGTCTGTTGAGGAGCTAACCCTGGATTGGTTCATTCAGGTCATCTAGCCACACATGATGACACTCATCTGGGCTAAGTTTTGAAGGAGGTTTATAAGTCATTTCTGCCTTGAGCCTATGCGGATGAGCTACAGACTTCGGTTGACAGGTATCACTAGAGGTGATAGATCAGTAGAGGACTACACCAGAGAGTTCCTCAGACTGGGTCGGTATGCAGAGGACCTGATGAGAGATTAGTACTTTATAGTTATGACGTACATCATCGGATTAGGTTCTACATTCGCTGGGATGCCCACTGCAAGCCTTACTCTTGAGTCAGTGATAGAGTTGGCCAAGGAGATAGAGCTCAAATTAGTTAGGCAGGGAGTTATGCCTGATTATTATCAGTTGGGAGGTGTCCAGACAAGAGGATAGCAAAGCACTCAATACACCACCCTCTAAATTGGCTTTAGCATTTGGCAGAGAGGATCCTATCAGTAGAGATAAAGACCTCAACAAAAAGTCCACAAGAGTAGCAGACATGGCCGTGGTGGACCGTGTAGATATATTAGATTCAATTTTAGTGCTATCAGCAGTAGCAGTGGTCAGACTTCAGTTTACAGTAGCAGGGGATCAACAGCTAATGCTTGTCAGATGTGTGGGAGAGTCCATCAGAGATCGTGCTACATGACTCCTGGAGCTTGCTTCAAATATGGATAGACAAAGCATTTTGCTAGAGCATGTCCATATTTTGGATACCAGCAGTAGTTTTCATAACATTCTATCGCCAGTTCAACTCCAACTCCTTATCAATTGCTTCCAGCTTAGTATCCGAGTACGACGTAGCTTATTGCCTAGCAGGGGTGTGACAAAAGTAGTAGAGGAGGTGCCAGGGGTTTTGGTTAGGCTTTCAATAGCCAACAGGGAGGTCAAGGTCAGGCTAGAGTTTTCACCCTCACTCAACAGGATGCTCAAGCATCCAACGCCATTATTGTAGGTATACTTCTAGTATGTTACTTAGATGATAGAGTTTTGATTGATTCGAGTGCTACACATTCTTTTGTGTCCCTTATTTTTGCTTCAAAGGTCGTGTTAGCAAGCTTCGAGGATGGCTTTTCTTTTATCTGTCGCCACTCCTCTAAGTAATTTATTAGACACTGATGTGGTTCTTTCTGGTTGTTCGGTGTTAGTAGGAGGTAGAGAATTGTCTGTGGAATTAGTGTTATTAGATGTGATGGAGTTTGATGTGATCCTTAGTATGGATTAGTTATCTCAGCACTATGCCATTATGGATTGTCGGAGTAAAGAGGTGATTTTCAGAATTTTAGATAAAAAAGAGTTTAAGTTTATGGGTGATAAGAGTTTTGCACCTCAGAATCTTATTTTTGCTATCACGACTAGGAAAACGCTGAGGAAAGGTTATCAGGGATAGTTGCCACTAGTCAGGGATACTTCAGTGGAAAAGTTATCTCTCACAGATGTTCTAGTAGCTTATGAATTTTTTCTGAGGAGTTGTCAGGTTTACCACCTTATAGAGATATCAAATTCTGTACAGATGTAGTCCCAGGCACATCTTCTATTTCAATGTCGCCTTATAGATTGGCTCCTATAAAGTTAAAGGAATTAAAAGAGCAGTTGTAAGATTTACTGGACAAGGGTTTCATTAGACCTAGTGTTTCTCTTTGGGGTGCACTAGTTCTATTCATGAAGAAGAAGGATGGGTACACTGAGACTGTGCATTGATTACAAAGAGCTGAATAGAGTGACAGTAAAGAACAAGTATCCTCTTTCGAGGATAGATGATCTGTTTGATCAACTTCAGGGTGCACAATTCTTTTCCAAGGTTGACTTAAGTTAGGTTATCATCAATTGCAAATCAATGAAGTCAATGTTCCTAAAACAGCATTCCGCACTTGATATGCCATTATGAGTTTCTAGTAATATCCTTCAAGTTAACTAATGCACCAGTTGCCTTTATGGATCTGATGAACAGGGTATTCAGATCATTTATGGATTAATTTATGGTAGTCTTTATTGATGATATACTGGTGTATTCTAAGAGTACGGAGGAGCACATATATCACTTGAGGACTGAACTGCAAACACTGAGAGAACATCAGTTTTATGCTAAATTCTTAAAGTGTGATTTCTGGTTGGAGAGTGTTGCATTCCTTGTACACGTGGTGTCTAAAGATGGTATTCATGTTAATCCATAAAAAGATTGTGGTAGTGTCTGAATCGCCCAAACTGATATCAGTCACAGAGATTCAAAGTTTTCTAGGTTTGGCTGGGTATTATAAGAGATTTAGGCAGGATTTCTTGAGAATTGCAGCTCCTATAACTTGCCTAACTCAAAAGAATGTGAAGTTTGTATGGTCAGATGCTTGTGAGAACAATTTTCAATTATTGAAGGAGAAGTTGACCACAACTCCAGTTTTGACCTTACCTAATGGGGAAGATAAATTTACTATGTATTATGATGCCTCCAGAGTCAGTTTAGGTTGTGTGTTAATGCAAAATTGTAGGGTGATAGCTTCTGCTTTGAGGCAATTAAAAAAGCATGAACAAAATTTTCCTACTCATGACCTAGAGATGGCTATAGTGATCTTTACTCTCAAGATTTGGAGACATTATTTGTACGGGATGACTTGTGAGATTTTCACAGATTATAAGAGCCTGAAGTACATTTTCTAACAGAGAGAAATGAACTTAAGGTAAAGGAAATGGTTAGAACTCCTAAAGGATTATGATTATGATACTCTTTATCATCCAGGCAAGGCTAATGTAGTAGCATATGCTTTGAGTAGAAAGTCCTCAGGTAGTCTTGCTCACATTAGTGTGGAGAGGAGACCTTTAATCCAAAACTTATATAAGTTAATGGGTCAAGGTTTAATAATGAAGATTAGCATATCAGGTGGACTACTGGCTCAATTTAAAGTCAGATAAGTGTTGAGAGATAAGATTAAGACAGCTCAGGGCTAAGATCCTATTCTAACAGAGCTTGAGGAGAATGTTCGTGAGGGGAAGTTCATTAATTTTACACTTGATGATGAAGGTGTTTTATGGATCAATGGTAGATTATGCATTCCTGATGTGGATAATTTAAGAGAAGCGATCCTTGAAGAAGTGCATTCTATAACTTACAGTGTACATTCAGGTGTTACTAAGATGTACCACAAGATTTGAGATTTGTACTGGTAGGATAGATTGAAAAAGGATGTAGCTGATTATGTTTCTAAGTGCTTGACTTATCAGCAGGTGAAAGCTGAGCATCAGAAGCCTCTGAGAAGTTTTAGCCTCTTCTTATTCCTAAGTAGAAGTGGGAAAGAGTTGATATGGATTTTATGGTAGGGTTACCTCATTCAAAGGATGGATACAATTCCATCTGGGTGATTGTGGATAGGTTAACCAAATAAGTTCACTTTTTACCTGTTAAAGCCACTTGTTCTGTAGCTAAGTTGGTTAAGCTGTATGTTAAGCATATTGTGTGCCTTCATGGAGTGCCTGTTTCCATTGTATCTAATAGAGTTTTAGTGTTTACCTCACAATTGTGGTAGAAGTTATAGGAAGCAATGGGCACCAGACTTGATTTTAGTACTATTTTTCACCCTCAGATGGATAGTTAATCTAAAAGGACGATCTAGACACTTGAGGATACATTGAGGATGTGTGTTTTGGATCTTGGAGATAGTTGAGATGATCATTTGCCACTAGTAGAGTTATGCTTATAATAACAGCTACCATAGCAATATTGAAATGACATCATATGAAGCAAGTGTAGATCCCCTCTATGTTGAGATGAGATTAGAGAGAGAGTGTTGACTAGACCTAAGATTATTCAGGATGCAACGGAGAAGGTTGTTGTGATCAGAAGGAGATTAGAAACTACAGCTAGCAGACATAAGAGCTATGCAGATCTGAAGCATAGAGATATAGAGTTTTAGGTTTGAGACTATATGTTTCTGAAGGTGTCTCCAATGAAGGGTGTGATGAGATTTGACAAGAAGAGAAAATTAGCACTGAGATATATTGGACCATTTGAGATTCTAGAGAGAGTGGGCATGGCTGTGTATCGATTGGCTTTACCTTTGACTCTGTCTCAAGTGCATCCAGTATTCCATATCTTGATGCTGAGGAAGTACATTTCAGACCCTTCGCACGTGTTACAGCCTTAGAGTGTGGAAGTGAACGAAGAAGTGACGTTCGAGGAGGAGCCAATTGCGATAGTGGATTATTAAGTTCGTCAATTGCGTTCAAAGCAGATCCTGATGGTCAAAGTGTTATGGAGGAGCAAAGAGGAGGAGGAGCACACGTGGGAGATTGAAGCTAAGATGTGGGTGGCCTACCCTTACCTTTTTCCTCGATGAATTATTGTTTTCTATTCTTTTATTTGAAATTCAAGGATGAATTTTTGTAAGGGGGGAGGATTGTTATAACCCGATATTTTAAATTATTAAATTTATTTAGAGATATGCAGTGTTAATAAATATTTTAAATTTTTATATATTATGATTAATTTGTGTAATTTAATTTTTGTGTTGTATATGATTATTTATTTATCTAATAATAATAATATTATTATTATTCATGAATAATATTAATTTATTTTATCATAAATATTTTAATATTTAGAGGAATTATTTGAAAGTGATTATTATTTAAAAATATTACTATTAGTATTATTATTATTATTTTTACATATGTGTATTTTGTCTTTTCCTAATTAAAATATATATATATATATAAAAGAAATTTTTTCCCTCTTTCTTTCCCTCCCTCTCTTTCCTCTCCCCCTCCCCTTTCCTTCCTCTTCTTTTTCTTCTTCTTCTTCCTGCGCAGAACCATGCGCCACCACCCACGCCACTAACGACCACCACATTGCCACCATCACGTCGCCAACACCACCTTTTTTCTTCCCTCCACTTCCGCCGTCGATAGAGCCTTTTCTTTCCCAATTTTCCATCGAAGACAACAACAGCTTACAGCTTCGCCGGTGATAGTTTCTAGTGGTTTCAACTCACGATTCCGAGCTTTATCAACTCCTCTCAGTTCGGGTAAGCTTAATCCTTGGTCATTGTGAGCTTAGAACATCCGATGATTAAGTTATCTTCAAGTTTTAGTTTATGTCTATTTAGTTTTTTTATTTTATTTTAGCTTGATTTGGTTGAACCATGCTTAATTCCTTTGCAATATTATTGTGTGAAGCTAGAGTTACTCAAAATTATTTTTGTTTGATTTTTATGAATTATTTGAATTTAGCGTTTTGGTTTTCCGACGAGGTCACTGTTCCGGTGACCCTCACTAGAAAGTTTTTATATTTTTAGTAAATTTTTTAAATTATTTGGATGATAGTTTGTGAAGAAAATTTTATGAGATTGATTTTCAATTTTTAGTTACAAATTTTCGAAAGTTTATGTAAAAAATTAATTTTTGGAAAAATTAATATAAATTAGTAATTTTGATGTTTTAATAGAAATTATTGTTAATTAGTATGTTTTGAATAATTTTGGAATAATAAATAGTATTAAAATAATTTTTACTAATTATTTACTATTTTTAACTAATTAATAATAATTTTTGGAAATATATTCAAATAATAATTTTATTTACTGTTTTGTGATTAAATGAATTTTTAACTATTTTTATTACATATTTGAACTATTTAAATAATTATTTGTGAATTTTACTATTTAATTTCGAATAATTGAAAAATAGATTTTTATTAATATTATTTAATTTATTTGAGATTTATTAACTAATTTGAAAATAATTAGCTTTAAAGTATTTATTATTTAAATAACTTGAATTGTGGTATTTTATTTACTTTTATGGATTTTTGGTGATTTTAATATTTATTATTAAATTATTGACTTTTTGATTATTTTGGTTTTCAATTGGGCAAATTGTGTAGTTCGGGGGCTCAACCCGAGAAGTTGTGCATTTGTCGATAATGAAGTGTGTTTACTTGCAGGATTGACTCTACTTTTAGTAGAGAGATATCCATTTTACAAAGGAGACTCTGCCGCATTTTCAATAAAATTCTTGTAAAACGTGACATCGGGTCAATCCTGAATTTTTAATTTTGGTTGTGTCCTATCTTAGATCGAGTCGTCTTTTAGAATTCCTAAAAGTATAATTAGGAGGTCTATTCTAATATTATGATTATTTATTTTCTATAGTTGCACCGAGACCGAGACCTACGGGACCAGGCTAGTCTATCTCTTTTAGAGGAGTGCATAACTATGAGTTATTATCTTATGTATGCACTGTCTGTAGAATACATAATTATGAGCACCCATATTTTTATAATGTATTTAAATATGAATTATTTTACTAAATGATTATGTGTATGTTTGGTATATTTTTGGTATATATGTGATATATATGTTTGGTATATTTCGGTATATTTTTGGTATATACTCAGCATATATTTGGTATATCTTTGATATTCATTTAGTATATACATGATATATATGCTTGGTATATTTTGGTATATATTCGGTATATTTTTTGTATATTTCTTTTAAAATGGATGATATAATGTTTAAATTATTCATTTTATTATTTTAAATAATTATAATATTTATTTGAAGGATAGTAGTAGAATGTGCTACCTAATGGACTACACTAGGACTGTGTACATACCAGTGTGCTAGATTTTAGGGTTGAGATTATGAAATTATTTGATGTGAGACTTGATTATGTTGATTATTGAGAATTACGGTGAGATAGTAATATGATTGCGAGAGCTCAGTTGACCTAATGTCTTGGGCCCAATCACACTAACAGTGAGACTACGAGAGCTCGGTTGACTTAGTGTCTCGGGGCCAGTCTATTGTCCAAAAATGGAAAAGAGAAATATTTTGCAATTAAGTAAGCCTGTGGGCTAGTGAGATTCAGTGATTGACATTGCGAACTATTTAAGGTTTTGCTCCCATCCTTCATCTAAAATAAACTTTTCTGCATTTATTATTATTATATAAAAGTGGATTTTAGCATCTGTATGAAATGCATATATATGTATATTAATATACTGATGCTTGATTGTATATAATTTAGGTTGCATGTATATATATTATAATATTCACTCAGTGAGGTTTGGCTCCTCTCAACATTTTTTTTAGGATCTACTTCAGACCTTCCTCGTAGTACTATTCGTTGGACTCTTTCCTCTCCAGCTGATTAATGTAAACACCGAACTATTATTTTCTTGTATTTAGTAATCACTGCAGTAGTAGTGCTATTGTATTAGTAATGTGTTGTACTAGTTAGAGATTTTATACCCGAATCTTATATGAAAATGTTTTTATTATGACATGATATAAAGTTTTATTTTATATTATATAAAGTTTTAATTCTGACGTATTTTTGTATTATTATTGCATGTGTTTTTATTTTAAAGCTTGCTATGGGTTATGGATTTGAAAGAATTCTCGTTCCCTAGCACCGGTCATGACTCCCCCATTTAGGTCGTGACAGCATGTTAGTAAAGAAATAATTGAATAATTAATGGTGATAAATTACGAAACACAAACGAAAGCCAACTGCAAGGTTTGGTGAACATTCCAAATGCCCATACCTAGTTTCCGAACCTGATCTCTGATGATGGCATCTGGGAACCTCCATAGGATCCAGTTACTGTATAATTTGTCCCGACTTTCATCTAGATAGCAACTTCATCTCTTATTAGGCTTTATGACCTACTTTGTATTTCCTAGTGGGCCTCGAGTCCACTCAGTACCGTGGTTGCCAAACCTTTGGACGCGTGCTGACCTCGTCATCTATAATACTATTATTCATTCCCTTTTTTTATTTTTATTATTTATTTATTTTTTTCTCTCCTTATTTTATTTTTATTTTTTTTTATCTAGTTTTTTTTCTGGTTGTTTGTGGTTCTTTTTTTTTTCTTTTTTATTTATTTTTTGTTTTTGTTAATCTTTTTATTTGTACAATTTTTTATGTTGGTTTTGTAGTTTTTTTACTGGTATTTTTTATTTTTTGATTCTTTAGGTTTATTTTTTATGAAGTTGTTTTGCAGTGGTTGTTTTTATAGTTGTTTTTATGTTTTTCTTTTCAAACAACCACAAAAATAACCAGAAAAATAACTAGAAAACTAGCTCATAAAATTGCAAAAAAACCAATAAAAAAACAACCACCACCAAAACAACTACCAAAACAATAAAAAAAAGTCAAAAAACTAGAAAAACCACTATAAAACAACCTCATAAAAACTAAAAAAATGAAAAAACCAAAACAACCAACAAAAAATAAAAACAACCACAAAAACAACCATAAAAATAATTGTCAAAATAACAAAAAACAATCAGGACCAAGAACAACCATGAAAACAATCAGAAAAACCATTGAAAAATAAATTCATTAAACTGAAAAAGAACCAATAAAAGAAAAACTACCAAAACAACCTTAAAAAAAACTGAAAAAATGAACCAACAAGAAACAATTGTCAAAGCAAATAAAAAAACAACCAAGAAAAAAAAAGGTAATATTAGTCTTTTTCAAAAAAATAAAAATAAAAATTCACTTTACTCATCGTTTTCTTTTACTTTTTCTCTCTACTCTTTTGTCTTTAAGATATTTGTTAGCTATTAAAAAATTTCTGATTATTTAGTTTTATTTTGGAAATAATGTTAACGATATCATATAAGAGTAGATAACAAAAAGAGAGGAAAAGAAATTACAGAAAAAAAAAAAAAAAGAAAAAAGAAAAAGCAGAAGACAATTGTAGTTTTAAAAAAGCTTTTTTCGTTTTAATGTGTTTAGAAATGAAATTTTGGTCAACGGTAATTATGAAAATATTTTTTGGTTTCTATATATTTCTAAAAAAATTCTTAAAATTGAGGGTCAACTTGAATGTTTGAATAAGGGTTGAGTAAAATATAAGACAGCCCAGCCCAAACAACTAATAGCTTTATAGGCCCAAATGCATATATCTTCCTCTGTCTTGTCTTGTTTCGTTCTTCGTTCTTACTTCCAACTTCAATCGAAGCATTATTTTTCCAAAAAAAAAAAAAATGAATATTATTATTATTATTATCTGCCAATGATCTTGATTTAAAATTAATTTTAACTAATTAACGTCTGCTAAACCACTAATTTTCTGCATTATATTATATAATATTCAGCTTACAGCGATCGATCGCTCACTGTTTGATTCATCTGCTTTTTTGAAACAAGCAAAATGATGTCTCCAAATCAATCTACTGAAGATAGAGGTTCTCCTCATTTCAGGTACTACCTCCAAAACCCTAACCCTACATTTGATTGCAATTGATTCATCGGTGATGATTTTGGGTTTTATTATAGGCACACTCCATTGCAGATACTTCATATAATTGGCAACTTCTTGAGAATATGGTCAGTTTACTCCATGTACCGCTACTTATCTCATGCCAGAGCTTCAGTAGTGTTATTTATCTTTAGCTGTCTCGTTCCGTCGTGCATTGTGTTCTTGCTTTTGCAAAAGCCTTGGAAGGGGAGGCCACTCTCTAGCCAGCAGGTTTTTTTAGTTTTTATTATTCAATCCTGTTATGTTCAGTGTATTAGTTAGCGTTCTGTTGTGATTTGTACTTGCTAATTGTGTTTTATTATGTGTTCAGGTAGTTCCATCTGTCATAAATGGTGCTATTACAGCTTTATACTTCATCTTGTGGGGAAAGGGTCTCAGGTCTTGTGGACCAGTTAGGTATGTTTTCTACTCCTTTTGAGAGTATTGTATTAAGAGATCGTGACTTTTTTTAGTGCTTTTCTTTTTTGTTATCACTTTATTCCCTTCCTTTTCATAGTTGTTGGGAGCTGCAGGATAGGACTTAGGATTATTAGTAATCGCGCAATATAGGCAGAACTTGTTTTTATTTGCAACTGGGTATGCAAGAGTCTTTAAAAGACAAGTTTAAATATCAAAATGTTCATCCTGCTTCATTGTTTAGTCACGGTATTGGTATGTTCACCTTGTGCTTGGAGACATTGTATGATTTGTGCTTCTACTGGAATTATGCCTTGTTCAGTCTGTAGGACAATGCATCCTTATTTTGGATCTTCTAAGAGACCTGACCTGTGTAACTTGCTAACAAATGCACCTTTAAGGCTATTGCTGGCTGAATCAAAAAATTTGTGAGCTTATGTTGTTTATCTTATCCTTTTCATGCTGGATGGACTCTCAGATACTCATATTGGTGATTGACCATACATCTGCTGCCTTGGTTAATAACTAGATTTTGTGTTCTTTAACGTGCTACAGTACTGTTATGCTTTTCTATTGTTTTTTGCCTTGCATTGATGCTTATACTATCATTTATTGATCTTTGATTCTGTCTATAGAGCCATATTGGCTGAGTATTCTGGTGCAGTTCTTGGTGTATTATCAGCCACCTTATATGGTCGGAGGAGCAATCTCTGGAAAAAGGTAATCTTTTTTTTTTTTTTCTATTTTTTTAAAACAATTAAGAATTTCACTTTTGTTTTCTTTATGTTTATAATGAGATTGTGGCTTATAGTCATAATTCAAAATATATTGATATTTCTGTGCTGAACATTAATGCGGGAGTGATTGTTTTGTCTGCTGATAGAGACAATATAAACTTTAGTAATAAAACACATATCTTGTGGTTGACTATTAAATATAATTAAGAAATTATCTTTCTAGTGATTGTCTGGTCTGGTTTATCACTTCTGCTGTGTTAGACAATTGTATCATTTGATGTGTTTTATAAGTTATCAAATAATTGCCTCTCACTTGTTTTATGGATATTTCATCTTCTACTAGGTAGGTGGGCTCATTGCGATGTTGGCGTCTTTCTATTTATTATCTCAAGGGTGGGCGATGGCTACATATTCACCGTTTTATATCCTTGTGTATTGAAATTTATGTCATTCAGATTTCAGTGTTTTTTTCTCTGTTTTTCTCATTCTTGTGAATTCTCAAAAATACCTCTTGTCTTGTTTTCTTAATCTGAAAATACCATTCAAAGAAACTGTTAATGCTGAGGATCACACAGAAGAATCTTTGAGTATGACAGAAATGATTATTCCAATCCTTGCTGGTATCTTATCAGCATTAAGAAGGGTGATTGCACGGCGTGTTTCGCTCAAGGTATTATGGTTCATCCATCTATGATTACTACCATTTTATTTGTAGAAGTGGAGGGAATGGGGAAACATCAGGTTTGATGACAATCCCTTTGTTTATGTAGTCATTCTCTGTTTTCAGAATCAACTTAAAAGGAGGCTTCATGCCATAACCATTACAGCTGCAACATGTTTTCTGTTTCCTGTGGCAATGTGGGATTTCATCATTGTAAGTCTGATCTCAGTGGGAGGACATGTTGGGAAATGATTTCTGTGTTTAATCTTAGTGGGCTTTGGTTTTTTTTCATTTAACTTGCTTCTTCTTTCCATTATTATTACAATATTTCAGGGATCAGGTTCCAGAGGCAGCGTAGAGCTACCATTTTCAACTTGGGCATTTCTGAGCACCATTCTTTTTGGAGTTATCTTGATATTTTATGTTGACAGCATTGCAGAGGAGAGGTGACTTTACTTGATAATCTTTTGTGTGCTGCTTGGCTTTGTGGTTTGCTCATGAATGGGGAAATTTTTACAAACACCTTGTCACATGCAAGGATTAACATTTATGTGCCTCTGTTTACTGTGTCCTTTGCTATTGTCACATTCCTGACACCCTTGATAGGCTATGCATGCTTGCCTTAATCATTTGATTTTCATTTTTTTTGGCCATATAATCTTGAACTTTCCATAATACAAAAGTTTGTCAACTTTTCTAGCAGCTACCTTGACAGTGCCCTATAAACCATGCATATGTCAGACATATCTGATCAATTTCATTTATCTTTCCTGCCTGATTTTGCTTTGTGCTAAGCATGGATGGAGCACTATGATGCTGCACTAACCATATCGCTTTTGCAGTTGATGCATTGGAAAATGAAAAACTACCACACTTGCATCTTCTTTATAAACATTTGTGCTGATGAAACTGTTAACTCATTTTTAATCTATTCACCCTCTTTAATGACATTAGTCCATAAAGCTGCAGCAACCATCTTCATAGCTTAATGGTTTTTTGATATTGTTCCAATGGCATCATCTCATCAGTCTGTAGATCCTTTACACAATAATCCATTCCTGTTACTATTTTGTGTTCCAAGTTATTTATCTAATGTTGCCTATCATAGACTTGTTTGCTTGATGGCTGGATTCTTAGGTTATGCATCTGCATTGTGTTTTAAGAGATTATGAGTGCCATTTATTTTTTGACGTTGCTTCCTTGAAAGTAATATCTACTATTAAGAGATTATGCGTGCCATTTATCTTTTGATGTTGCTTCCCTGAAAGTAATATCTATTAGTAAACAACGACACTAATTTTACCTGTTATAGGTTGCACATGGTTTTCTCTTCTCCACGGCACTTAATGGTAGCTGGAGGATGCATCATTATCATGGAGATTGTGTACAAAATGGACTTCTCTCTACCGGGATTCATTATTTGCTCATTAATTTTAGGCTTTGGTATGTAGAAAAGTTCTTTAACTTGTCTTTGATTGTGTCTATACCTGTGTGTGTGTAGGCGTTGGTTTTATTTAGTAGAAATTGATCACTTGGCAGTTGGCACTGCAGAAAGAAATGCTGTTGTTTCATCTGTTCAGACAGATGGACATATTGTGAAAGCAGAAAGAGTTCCACCTGGACATTAATATGTCTTATGTCCAAAGGATTTTTTCAGTTTCCTTTTATTTTCTTGTTTACAGCAATTTTTTTTCTCACCAGAAATAATGAATTACAAAGTAACTGTAATGGAGGTCTATGACAGGTGATTTCTGATCAGTGACTGACTTGACCCCAACCCTACAATGACAGATCATGAAATTAATACCTTATTTTTCAAATTTAGGTCATCATGCAGTAAACTGTGCTGCCGGACACAAGCCAACTTTTAGGACATGATGCTTAACAGAAATGAATAAATACACGTATAATGCAATGAGAACAGATTGAGAACTTGATTTTTCTTCATTTTTTCTGTAGCTGTCTTCTTCTTCTTCTTTCTTTCTTTTTTTTTTTTTTTGTTTAAATATCATATTTGCAATTTCTGTAGGTATTCACGAGGCAACTTCTTTGGAACGAAGAAAAAATGGTTCTATTCCGCATTCAGATCCCTCAAATGGCATGTTGGAGGAGCAAATACAAATGTCCTCACTTCCAACTTGAAATGTGCTATGTTTCGGTTACAAACTTGTCAAATGTACACAACACTTCAATCAGGTGTCACAGCCAGTATAAATTGTTTCCTTGTTATGTGTTTTTCTCCCTCACAATTAGGGATATCGATTGAATATTGGCATAAAAATGAAAAATCTCTAGTTAGCTTCTCTCACATGCAGAATTTTTTTTTTTCCCCTTTTTTTCTGATGGCCGATTGCAACCTGTAGTTAAGTGTGTATATATCTTGTAAATTCATTTGGAGCACTTGATTCTTTGAACTGCTCATTTGAAGCACTTGATTTTTTGAACTGTTGTAGTCTTGATATTTAGAAACTTTACATACCTATTTTATTTGCTCTTCGGTCGCTGCTGCTCCCTATGCCCCCAGATTCTTTTTCTTTTTTTCTTTTTTGCCCTATCAGAATTTTGACAAATTACTTTTTCAAAAAATCTGTTTCCATTTGGATTTCAAGGTGCTTATATAGCCTAATTGCTCTGATGGGAAAATCTTGGATCAGAACATTTGAAACCATAAATAATCAAAGAAATAACAAGTATGTTGAGATAAAGAAAATAAAAAAAAATTGTCAAATGAAATGTGTTCAAATAGGAGAACTTGATTTAAATGTAATCTTTCAAATTGTTTTTTGCAGAAATAAATGACAAATTACAAGCCATGTCTTTTTGTTAGTGCTTTGGTGATGACATGAATTACGATTCCAATAGGGCAAAAGAGGAGGCAGAGAGAAACTGAATGCCGAGTCTCAACTTCATTTTCCAATCCATCATGAAACACTTGCCTGAACAGATCACAAAAAATTTTAGTATAAAAATGAAGATGGAGAGAGAAGTGAGAGGAAGGGAAGGAGACAGGTACCTTGCAGCAAAAAGATCAACAGCTAATAAGTGAATCCATGCTGAAGCTAATGTCATCTCACTGGAGAACATCTTAGCGATACCAGGCAACTGCTTTAAAGTTAATTCACCGTTGTTAGACCAAAGATTTTTTATTACCTTTTCAGACTAAAGAGACACTGCTTAGAAATTTTAGGAAAAAATATGGCTTATATTCCAGTATCCATGTGCTGTACCCACCTCTGGTAACCAGTATTTACTGGCAAACATCATCCGTATTGTGTCAGGCGTCCATGAGAGATATAGTAGATATGCATACAGAAGTCCAAGCACAACATAAGGTATGCTACTCTCCATAGACTTTCTAGTCTGCAGTCAGTATACCAATCAAGTCGATTATAATTTGGATGTCAGAACAAGTCCACACAAAATCCTCAACTTGGAAATCCAAAATCAGGAAGCCAGTTGTTAAAATAAATCAAATTAAAATCAGGGTAGGACATTGATGACTAAATGCAATCCTTGAGAACTTTACATGATAGAAAAAAGAAGAAGCATGACAAGAAAAGCAAAATCAAGGTTCAAAAAGACATAGGATTGTAATTTGCAACTATAAGCGTAGCAAACTTTGGAATCCTTTGCAAAATTTATGTAGAAGTTGAACATTTTGATCTCTCATGCAGATACTCAAAGACTAATATAAGAAATTGGAATTCATAAACAAATACAGAAACCATACCAATTCTGCCTTAGGAGCTACAACCATGAGGGTGTAAAATGGGAGAACTGCTGCAGTCCCCAATGTGAAAGCAGTGCTTGCTAATTGATAATTGGTCAACCCTGTAATGCAGAATGATTGACACAAAAAAATTTACCAGATAATAGCAGTTCCAAACAATATTGACGTTTGAAAGAAAGAACAATCTAGCACTAAAAATAATTACATTCACAGAAAAGATCCAAGACAATAGACATGGTCATTATATGCAGACCAAAAATTGCCAATTATCCAAAAAGAAAAGAAACTTCTGAAAAAAAGTGATCAGGACATCAAGAAAAAATTGATGCAGAACATGAAAATATCCATTGGGGCCCATAAATTGTTCATAACATGTAATTTATCACAAGCCTGGATCTAGCATGCAGCAACTACTGCAAACAGCTGTTCAGAATAAAACTTTTCATATAAACTTCAGTAAGTTTAACCGGTAGAAAGAATAGGAACATATTCAAAGACCCTTATAGAAAAACATTGACACATCAACATTAAACAAGAAGGGAAAGAAATAAGAGTTTTGGTCTCGAACACATGGAGAAAAAGAAAGGAGAGGCCTCCCTTCATTATCCATTTGAGAGAATAGAGTGACTCGGATAAAATGAAGGGAAGAAAATCTCACTAAAGATCTCCATTCCCTAGAAAGGAAGACATCGTTGACATGCTACCTTGGACAATGTTTCACATAAAAGCTCCAAACAAGAAAAAATGAAGAGAGTTGCTTTGTAATTACATAAAACATTAATGATGAGTGACAATCAAAGGTACTATTGAACAAGATGAATTACATGATGCATATACTCCTTCATGTTTTTGATGGACAATAGATCTTGCAAGTTTTGTTTGAATGACAATCCTTGAACCTCCAATAAAACTCCAGTCATTACGTAAGTTGGCTCCCCCTCTTGCCACCGGATGACCAAAAGGTTCAGTGCTGGTACTTTTGAGAGCAAAGGAGAACTTTTGACCACCCTTCCCAATAAGATGCCGGGATCCTATAATCCGCCCAGGGTAGTCAATCTATAAGAAACGAAATTTAAACTTAAGAACAGCTCAAAAGCTACATACAAACTGAGGTATTCACTTTTGTAGTCCACTCTAGTGAGAATCTAAACCCAAAAAATAAATTCTGCAGAAATGAAGAGGGGAACAAGTTTTAGACATGAGAAGAACAATAAATTAGAGATCTTTTTGCTATTTAGCATCTAAATGGGATGCATATAACCACAAGGAAGCATATGTACAACAAGAAGACAGTTTGATAAAAAAATCTTCAACAGAAAAGCAATCTCTCATGATTACAACCCAAAATATCAATGTAAGAAATCAGTGGTAAAGAAGGTCATATCATATTGCAGAAACACAACTGAATTGCAATTCCAAAGAAATCCAAACCCCCATTTCCAATCCCAAACAAATTCATCCAAACAGCCAAAAAAAATTCCAGCTCAAGAGTACGAATAAAAGTTTCAAAGTACATCCAAGTTAAGACCTGCAATTCAATCTTAATAAAATCATACGACATACCCGTAATCTATAACAGCTTCAAGAAACGAATTTAACTCAAGCACATAACCAAAGAAAAGAAGCACCAAAGAAAGAGAAAACTGAGATTAAAAGCACCTAAAAAAAACCAAGAATCGTACCTTGAGCTGGATTTGAGAATGGCAAAAGCAAGAAGAGAAAGCCATATCTGTTGCAAAATAGAATAACCCAAAAACAAAAATGGCCGCCTCTTCATTCGGTTAAAGCTAGAAAATTTGATGCATCAAATCCCACTACAGAGCAAATTGAGTACAGGCAGGCAAAGCTCCCTCATATTGCGCACTCAAAGGAAGTACTTACGTAGACACAATAGCCACCCGACCAACACAATGGAGCATCATGTATACAAAAATACACTAAAAAGCAACATCAAAGCAGCGCAAATAGTAAACTATAAGTAGTCACAACAGCACTAAAAAAAACCGAAAAAGCTAATGACAGGACATTTATCTGCGGCAGACAAAAAGTTAGATGGAGCCAAATGTGCTTAAATTATTTGTAGTTTGGCGAAGAATCTTAACTGGATGGATAGAGTTAGATTTTGGGTTCTTGTGTTTTCATTGGCTACAGCTACTGATGTTGCCGTTTCTGGCATTGTGCGGTTGCGTGGGCTTCGCACGCATCAAATGGTCGCTGTTGGTGGAAAATTGCTTGCCACTCTTCATGGCTTGAGTTAATATTATTATCGGTTCGATTTGTGGGCACTTGCTTCGAAGAAAATTAGAATATATTTACAAGAAAACTTGTAAATATATTATGTAATTAATGGGAAATTCTATGACAGTTTTATTTTTTAATTACTTTTATTTTATTTTGTTTTTATTATTTTTAGATGAAAATATATTTTATCATCAATGATGATTATTAAAAAAGTATAATTTACTTTATAAAAAAATAAAGTAATGATAGAATGCACCGTAATTAATGTATAATTATTTAAATAAATTTTTTATTATTTTTTAAACAATTAGATAAATTGTTAAATTTCAATACTATAAGATAGATGAGATACGACGGTAAAAAGTTCGATCCTTTGATTTTCTCAATAGAATATTCACATTTTTTACCATTTATAAGGAACAACAATATTTTTGTTGTTAAAAGATTATATTTACATTAATGTTATGATGTTAGTATGTATTTATTATCACTTTACAAATTTTAAAATAATAATGAAAAATTATATAATTTATGAAATACGAACTTGCATAATTATAAAATGAAAATAACATATAAATAGTTTCTAAATTTTTTCACTTTTACTGCTTGAATAATTTTTTTACAATTACATATCTGAAACTATAAAAAATTTTAAAATGATATCTCTAGCAAATTTTAAAAGTTAAAGTACTTATATTTTTTATTTAAAATAGTAAATTGATTTAAATGTCATATTTTATATTAGTTTTTATTTTTAGATTAAAAAAATTTAATTTTCACTTATATATATTAAATTTGAAAGAAAAATATATAAAATATTATTAAAATAAAATAAAAACTAAACTATTATTATTATTGAAAAATAAAGAAATAAAAATATTAAATTTATTTTTGTTGGTTTTTAAAACTCAACAAAAACAAAACAGATTGAATGAAAAAAGGGAAAGAAAGAGAGACAATCATCATTTTTTCCTCTATTCAGTGCAGTAATGAAGTTGATTTACTGCTAAAAAAAGTTGTTTATTTTTAAGTTTTTTACGAGAAAATATAAGTTTTCACTAATTTCTAGCTTTTTTCAATAGTATTTCATGGAAGCCATTTTGTTTGTTGTTTTGTATGTTAAAACGCACCTTTTTTTGGCTACATAAGCGGGACTTCATATTTTGAAATTAAAATAAAAAATTCTTAGTGATTTACTTCAATGGAAACTCTTCATATTTTTGTTCGGTTTCTTAATTTATGAAATTTCTTTCTTTCTTTCTTTCTTTCTTTCTTTTTTTCTTTTACAACAATTAAAGATTTCATTAAAAAATATATATATAAGAAATTATAAAAATATAGTTAAAATCCAACCAAATCTATTAATTTAAAATAGTTTCTAAAACTGAAATAGCAAATAGTCTAAAAAAATTATAGAAAATTAAACCCAAACTTAACATTCAAATCAAATATAGGTACCGTCCACAAATATGATGTATACTCAGCTCCAAAAAGTAGAGTTTAACTACAATTTATATGGAATGATAGGTATCTAAAATAGAGATTAAGAGATATATAAATTTGAAAAGTTGAGCAGATCTGGATCTCTGATTCTTGATTATAATGTGAATGAAACCACAATATATTAAAACAATTAGGAAAAATTATAAATTTGGTGTTTGAACTTTTACGGTGTTTCTATTTGAGTGTCTGTACTATTTTTGTTTTCTATTTGAGTGTTTGAATTTTGAAAAAAATATATCAATCAATTGTATTCAGCCTATTTTAAACTGACTATATGTTTAGTCAGTTAGTCAATTCAAATAAAATCCACTTAAAAAAGGATGGAAAAAAGTGGACTCTATTTGAATTGATTAAGCACATAGTCAATTTAAAATAAGTCAGATACATCTAATTAATATATTTTTTCAAAATTTAAACATTCAAATAGAAAAAAAAAAAAAGTTTAGATACTCAAATAAAAAAATATAAAAATTCATATATCAAATTTATAATTTTTTTAAATAACTATTAATGGAAAAAAATCCATATAAATATACAAAAAATTATTTATAAAATGGGTTAAAAGTCATTTAGATTTGAGATCTGATATTAAATTATATAAATTTACTAATAATAATATAAAAAATTAAATTTTTTAGTTGATTTTTGATAAAAATAACCCAAGAACAGTGAACTATTTAAAAAAAAATGAGAGAAAGAAAAAGATGAACACGGCTGCGTTTTTAATGAAATATGTTTCATCTCTCATGAGTGAAGTTGTGATAATTATGATTTGGCTCTTGATTTGTAGATTATAATTCTCGATATAGCCCCATTTTCTTATGGTTATAGATACTTGACAAAGTTGTTTCAATATTTCAATAACCAACTGAAACATTGAAACAACTTTTTCAAGTACCAAAGCATTAAGAAAATATCAAAGTAGATTTTATTCAATCTTCAATATGTTTTTTTATTTTTATTTTATTGATTATTTTGTAATGTTTTAGAAACCCTATCTTGTAAAAGATGGTAATTTTATCAAAATGAGTCATTAATGAATATGGTAAACAAAACGGCACGTCTTGTAAAAAAAAAAAAAAAAAAGGAATCCACTTGATCTTAATCAGCTTACGATTAACAATGAATCAGTAATTGAAATGCACTCATTTTTTAAAATTTAGATATTTAATTATAAAAAAAAAGACACTAAAATAATAAAAATTAAAAAGATTGAATATCATTTATGCAATTGTTTCTTTTTGAAAAGGTGAAGTCTAATTAATTTTAAAAATTACAACAAATAATCATAAAAATTCAAACATAATTCAAATATAGGTACCATTTACGAATTTTAATATGTGATCAAACTCTATAAAGTTTAGGAATATTCACAGTTTAGCTTCTAATTTTGAGAAGAATAAATATCTAAAAATACACATTAATGAGATCAGAATCGAACTCTCTATCTCCTAATCTCCTCTGATGGTGTTGGGATTTAACCACTTGATCTAGTTATATATATATATATTCACACACATACACTACATCTGATAACTCCTAATCATATCTTTACTTATGAAACATGCATCGATAAGAAGAAAGAGTGAATGGGCAGGGTTTCTCCCGTAAACTCTTTCAAATAAAGTCAATACTTGTATGAGGAAATAATAATAGAAGCAAAAAGAGTAGAATAAGGATGTAAAATGTTGAATGATTGCTTATATGATGATGAAGTGATTGCTTGATGTAGAATGATGTAATGATGTTAAATGAATGATATGAGATGGAATGAGATGTAGTTATTGGGAGAGATTATATATAAACCTTTTAGGAATAAGATTCCTTGTACTTGTAAGATTGTCTTGTTTATAAGAGAAGTAGACTTCCTTTAACATAGCTTCCTTCCTATTTGAGGATTTAGATTCCTTTGTCTTAAAGGACAATGATCCTTATTAAGATAAGAATATGAATACGGGGTATCAAGAGTCTCCCTTGAAAGTTTGTTTGGATATTTATGTCTGAGACTTCCCAATTTCCAAGAATCACATGAAGATAATTAATGCAGCGAGATAAGAACCTTATTTGAAATCTCATATGTTATTGAAAGATGACTTGAGTTGGCCAGCCTCAATCATTGAACATTGAATTGCTTGGCATACCAAGTCTTAGAATCACAATATCAAAATATTATAATCATGAAGTGCCAGTTAGACTTTATATGCGTAGATTGCTTAATAAAAGATGTTAGGTATTATGAAACAACCCGAGGGATTAACCCATCAATATTATAGAAATAACATGATGGGACCAGTCGTTACTAGAGTTTTGTTGCTCGGTGTCAGAAAAATGGGGTTCGAGTGTCGAACCTCAGTACTATCGAAGCGACCTGAGGGTGTCAACTTTAATCACTAGACTTAGATGCTCGATGTTATAGAAATGCGGCCCAAGTGTCGAACCTCAGTACAATTGAAGCAACCTGAGGGTGCCAGCTTCAGTCGCTAGACTTAAATGCTCGATGTCATAAAAATGTGGCCCGAGGGTCAAACCTCAGTACTATCGAAGCGACTAAAGGGTGTCAGCTTCGGTCACTGGACTTAAATATTCGGTGTCATAGAAATGCAGCCCAAGTGTCGAACCTCAGTACTATTAAAACAACCTGAAGGTGCCAGCTTCAATCACTGGACTTAGATACTCGATGTTATTGAAATGACCTAAGTCACTGCTAAATATTTCAATGTTACTTAGTTTATGAACTTTAATAACTTTATTAATGGTGGCTGCCTGGTCAGAATAATGATTAATTTTGAGTCCAGACATTATTGTTGTTGATGTTTGATTTTTCTGAGCATTGTTATTTGTATCATTTTTATAAAAGGAAGGATGTTGTGATCCTAATAGTGAGTCTGAGCCCTTTCAATCTGAGCTCCATAATATGGGATAGTAATTTAGTGAGGGTTTTTGAAATGATAGAATGTGGGCTTTGAAGGACTAAAATTTGGGCTTGCCCAATCCAAGTAATAAGATGAGCATTGTAGTTCAAGTGATAGGCCAAGATTGGCCCTCTTTTTAAATAGAGGATATTGTGTGATGCTAGCTAGGATGTTTTGGATTTGTACTTTGACTTATACAGCTTTGTATTGGACATTTGACTCTCTTCTTGAATTTTCCTTATTGTATATTCTCTAAAATTTTCATGAACAACGATCTACTGTAGAGTAGGATTTGCCTGAGTATTGTTTGATTTGGCTTTGAGCGGGAGCCACCATTTATTGTCTGAGCATGAATGAGTGTTTGTTTACATTAGTATTGCTGGTAGCCAGTAAATATGTTTTTTCTATCTGTAATGATAGACAAAAGAACAACAATTTTGGGATCATATAATTGATCTCATTTGATGGTCAGTCCTTGTGTAATAAATATATAAATGTGATTGATGTATGTTTTGCATAAATACTAAGCGTTTATTTATGGATAAGCATATATATATATATATGTAGATGTGTAAACAAGTTTGTGTGACAAGCTGTATTTATTCTATAAGAACAAATAAGATGCAAAAATAAATAATTTAAAAATAAATAATTGAGAAAGAAGAGAAAACTTATTTCTGATGTGCTCTTGTCCCTCCCTTGAAGTAATAAATATTTATGTTCATTGTTTTGCTTTGCTTGAATGACTTTGAAGATGCCACCATGAATTTGGCTTATGTATCCTTGGATATTCGAGCCTCAATTTAGGATGTGTACTGTCCAAGTTTGTGACTAATTCTTTGAAAGTTTGTGTATATCCAGCTTCACGAAAATATATTATCCAAATATACTGCTCTGAGACTAATAGTTGCATTAAGGTTGCTAAGGCCATGATTTTTTATTATTGATAATTCTGAGTACTGACATTAAGATGCTCAAAGTAACATTTATACTTGTATTGTTTAACTATAATAACAAATAATAAAAGAATGAAAATCTTAGAATTGTTTGATCTCCTTTAACAATTAATAATCAGATTTTGATGAAGATATACTAATATGATTAGCAAATGTTTTTCAAGTTTCTACGCACAGAACCATAATATGGTGCATCTTTATTATTATAAGTGTGCATATATAGATATATGAATAAGTTCACACAATGAATCATAGTTACTCCAATTAAATAAATGTTAAAAAGAAACTTATCTCAGCGGTGATAGTGTTATAGCATGCACCTCTAAGTAGAGGTATGAATATGCCTTTGTCATGAAAATAAATAATTTAAAAAATAATTGAGAAAGGAAACTTATCTCTGGATGTGTTTTGTCCCGCTCCTCAGTCAACGAATATTTATGTTTGTTTGTGTTGGTGCAATTGTTACCGAGCACTATGAAGAGAGCTGAGGATTTTAATGTCTGAAATATTTAATGTTTGTTTGTTTGTGTTTTTAATGTTTGTTTGTTTGTTTTTGTTTTTAATGTCTGAAATATTTGTCTTTATTGAGCGTCCGAGCATCAATTTGGTGCCAGGCAGTATGCCATTTAAGTTTGCATGTAAGGAACTTCTTCTATCTTGGGCCAGGCTTTGAAACTTTATATAGGCCTCAAGCCTTGCTTACTTGTTCAATAGTTTTACTCAAATATAAGCAGACTTTTTTAACAAACTTGGAGAATGACAAGCCTGGTGGTCGATTAACTTAAGCATGGTTGCTCGTTGCTTGGCGTCCGGTACTTCGATGTTTGATTAATGCTTGTCAACTCAGAGAATCTTGAATTCTTTTCTCTAGATATATAGCTTCCAAGTTTAACTTATTCTTTTTGGTTAGCTTATCCGGATGACTACTTGGCTCTAATCTTTAGTGTTGTGATGCTCAAATTTGGGTACTCGAATGTTTGGTCATCAACATTCTTTTGCATACTATCACCTTTTTTTTTTATCTGAGCTTTGTTGATTGATGTCTGACTATTTTTGGTTTTCTTTGATTTGATGCTTGGTGATTCATTTTGGTTACCCCGTCTGGCTATTCCCATTTTAATTCGAGAACTGATCTCATTGACAACCACTCAACTCTAATTTCATTAGCTATATGACAACTTCACATGGAGATGGGTGAATGGTAATCTCTACTTGCGATTAAATCTGGTATTTCATTATTATTGAAAAATTATGAGGACTGCTGGCTCAGTCTTTCTCTTCGATAATATGGAATGGAAATTCTCGATTGCAGAATTACGGTTTTGAATTCTTGTCTACAGAATCTAGCAGGTTATCATTTAAAATAGGAAGACGTGCATGGTAAGAACCATTTTGATGGATTTTTTTTATTTGAAACATGAATGGATTTCCCAGTGCGAATTGGTTTCCCTTATCTTTGTTAGAGTTGTACAAGGCATTGGTAAGAGATGATTCTGTGAGAATTTTTATTTGAGATGTCATAGCTTAGCAATTTAATTTTGTCATTTAGTTGGGATGAATAGAAGCTGTAAATCAATTCCAAGCTCGCCGGTGCTGTGTATAGTTTATCCAAGGTCGCCCAAAGGCCATCCCTCTGCGATAAATAGCATAACTCGGTAATGCCAACCTTACAACAATACTCCCCTATGTACATACAGGAGTAGCAACTCATCTGACTTCAGTGTTAAATTCAGACTTGAACATGATTACCAAATAACTGGATAAATATTTTTCATTGAGTTAGCACAGATAGCAGCTATTTAAAGAGCCAGGTGAATCTTATATAGTTTTGAAACTCGATGAACGTTCAGAAGTCTGAGCTTAATCTGCAGATAATCAGGATGCTCGGTAATTAACCTTTAATGGATGATCGGTGGGTGCTTCTGAGCAGGGATACTCGGTACTTAGTGGTTTCTTAACTTAAAGATACTCTACTCCAAGCTTATGAACTATGTTGTTCTGAGCTTCTTGTGTCTTTTTCTCTTGTCTCAATTAACTTGGGCATGAGCTATCTAGGCTTTAAGAATTATGACAACTACAACTTTTAGCTTGTGTCGATGGCCTATGATCGTCTTGCCTCAGGAGAAGTCTTTGATGAAATGTGTCAAGTCTTGTCCACCTGCTTCTCTATGTAACCTGCTTCTCTATGTATCTTTCATGCAGTAACGATGGAGCTGTTAAGCTTCTTGTTCATGGTACTAGGTGGAACCCATTAAATTCGAGAGTTTGAGCCTCAAGCAAACTTAATTTGTCTTTCCTTAGGTGGTTGCGCGTGTTTTCTTTGATTACAGACTTGCATTCATCTCTTCCAAGAAAAGAAAAGAGAAGGTAGGCCTCTCCCATGATGGCTAACTGATTATTCAGTTCCTAGCTGTAACATCCATACCCTCAAGTGTAAGTCATGTGTTGCATAAAGTTAGGATAGTGTTTCGGACAGAGCCAAGATTTGTACTCGGTGAAAAAGCGAGAATTTTTAAATTTTGATAACACTTAAAATGAGTAAAATTTTGAGAATAAACGGGATTAAGAGTCAAAATGAAGTGAAAGGTGAGAATTAAAAAGTTTAGGATGATATGGATTCGATTTAGAATGTAATTCTAGTATTTCATTAAGAATTTAAGGAGTTATATTACAATCCTTATCAACCTAAAAAATAAAGCTCTAGAATTTTCTTTAAAATCATGGTTATTAGGGGGCAGTCACTTTTGCTAAGGAAAGAAAGAAAAGAAAAGAAGAAAAAGGAGAACTAGAGGGGCTGCTTGAATTCTTCAAGTTTAGGCTTGATTTGCAAGTGAAATTTGGTGATCAAAAATACTTTTCAGGCTGTAATTTCCATCCTAAAATCCCTTCATGATTGATTTGTTAAGTAATTCTATTGTTTTGGTTGATTTCAATTAGGGTTCATATGCAATAGTTCTCAAGTTGAATTCTGCTGGTTTTTCAGTATCGGTATTTTAATCATAACTTGAGTTAGAGAGTTCTAAATTATGTGTTATTTGATGCTATGGAAATTTGAAGAGTTATCTAAAACTTCTCCTATTTGAGCCTGATCTGAATCAATATTTATATTAGTGTAATCATAGGAAACATTTTAATTCTCAATTTGTCAGATTCTTTGAGCTAATTATAATACGACCCTTATAACTTTTTTTATGGTTATCCAATTGAAGTGAAATTTTTATAGCATATACTAGACAAACAAATATAATTTTTATTAAAATTTGAGCTTCAAATTCCTTTTGTACAGATATTACCAATTTTTTTAAGTTTGGCTTGAAACAGCCCTTTTAAAATTAATGGGTCAGAATTGTGAAATTGAGTTGGTTTGCATTTCATGAATATGATATGAGGGCTGAATGGTTAATGTTGGGGTTCCGTGATGCAAACGTAGTGGAAAAATTAAAATTTTATCACGTTCCCAAGCCAGGATCCATGTAATTCGACTAATTGATTAAATCTAGGGTTTTTAAAAATCTTACCAAAATGCAGAAGAGGTAAGATTCTCTGGAAGGATGAGAGGAGGTTCACACCGGTGACACCTTACCTCGAGCTTTTTGGCTTGGTTGTTCGGATCAAGACGTCTCCAAAAGGATGCGTCCTCTATAGGTATCCACACGAACAGCCCTTCACAAAACGAATTTGAGTGTGTGTGCTAGCAACCTCTTGACTGTCTCACAAATCAAGAACAAAAGGAAAAACTCTATCTTTGTTTTCTAAGAGGAAAGAAAACGAATTTGGAGGCAAAAACAAGTGTGTGAAACCCTAGAGAATATAACATATTTATAGACTCCAAGTTAGGGTTTCACTTACCAATAACCTTTTGGTAATTTTCCATTTATTATATTCTGATTTTGTTTAAAAATAAATCAAAAATAATATCTTATTTATTTATTTAAAATAACATTTATCTTAAATAAATAAACAAATAAATAAATAAATAAAACACTTTAATTATTTATTTCCATAGAGTTTATTTTGGGCTTATTAAACCCATATCCGTTTTGGGCTTGTTCTAAGTGTGTGACCCTGTAGGTTCACATAACATTGGCACTGGGCCTAAATCTCTATTTAGGCCTACAAGTCATAAGTGGCCTCTAGCAAGACATTATGACTACCCAAGTCATGTGAAGTCAATAATCCGACATAACCTAATTACAGTGAATTTTATTGTCCCTTTATCACATGATATCTTAATTGAACATAAGGCATAGAATGTCATCCTTATATAGTTCAATATTATGACTTGATTCCAAGTAGACTGAAAATGATAACTCTTTATCAATTCATTTCAGCATGGCCATGCATTTTCATTCAGTTTATCTCATCAAGGGGCCTTTAGATATCTTTCTCATATTAATGAGGGATAAATTCCTTCTAAATCACTCACATTCCTCACATAACTAATTTTACATCCAACAACATTCTTTTAATCATCCGGTTAAAGACAATGTTAGAATGTGTCAAAACATAAAATAGCTATGTAGAAATCCATGATGATTTCAAGGTCAAAGGACCGAAATAAAATTACTGTGATAAGAAATACTTATGACAATAATCTATGTAGTATTCTCATAGTGGGTCAATCCAGTACATGATCTCTCATCATGTACCTATGAGTTAACTTAATATCTCATATTTATGATTAGTAAAACATAACCATTAGTCAACATCATACTAGCCTTAATACTTTAAAATTCATATAATGAATAAATGGCTAGGGATAATTAGAATAGAACTCTTATTTTAATCTAAGGATTTTACTATCAAGTCACATACTTGATGGCCTTAGTATGAATTAACCATTCATGTAATTATCATAAAATCAAATGATAATATAATACCTCTTTATTAATAAAATAAGAAAGTCAATACATAATCACAAATGATTGACCTAGTGCATATCACTAACAGTTAGATCAGTATGTGGGATCATTATATTGATAATTTGTAAATAAATTTCATGTTTTACATGCTGGATAAGGCAAAGAAAGTGTTGGTGCAAATTGAGCAAGTCGGTGATCGAATTGTGTTTGTTTTGAAAGCTATTTTGTGAGTAGATGTTCAAGCCCTTTAAATATTTTTATATTAGAAATAAAATGAGATTTTTGATGTTGTCTCATGAACCTGATTTGGTATATTGGAATTGTTTTAATTCAGCTTGTTGTTACTTGAAATATTGAAGCTTTGAAACAATAAAATGATTTCAAGTTCACAAGTTATATTATGCTATTATTTTGCAAGCTAAATGGGATTTATTTTAGTTACTTGATGATTTAAATGAGTTTGAAATAATATTGGTTTTATTGCTCTAAATTATGATGAGAAGTGGTTTGACTTTGAATACTTCATTGAACAATGATTGTGATAAAAATGTTGTGATTAATTTTGGATAGAATGGTATTTTTTTTATATATTACCACCCTATATGAGATGTGTGGATGTGCAGTAGTGTTATGTGCACATATGAGATTGTGATGTAATATGTGGTGGTGTTATATGCATATATGAGATTGTGATGGTTGCTATTGCACAATAGACAACACGACACTTGACTGTAGGACGATGAAGGGAGAATGGTCGTTTCGTGCTAATGTAGTCGAAGGGTTAGCCTTCAAATGTGCCTAGAAAGTGAGATTGTGATAGCTTGTACATTATGGTCAGGTTGTGATGATAGATATAGGGTTAGTCAATATATAAGGAAAGCGTAAATGATGTTTGAAAAGCATATGTTTTTATTCATTTCAATTTTGCATAAGATGAAAGCAAATCTTGGCTTTGATATTTCAAGTGGATTAGAACTTGGTTTATAAATATGCTAATATTTATATTTTGAAAGTTTATTATGTTGATTTAACCAATTTTTTTTTTTGCTTGAAATATCTATTCACTAAGTATTTTTGTACTCATTCTATTTTTTTTTCTAAAATATTTTCAAATAGCAGGGCTTGTTAAAGGGTGACCTAAGCTTAGTGAGTGTAGATAGAATTTTGATAGTAAGGTTGGTCAACATTCTTGTCATAGAAGCCTTGTATTTATGTTTCTTAACCTTGTTTCGTTATGTATTGCGAATGGAAATATTTTATAGTTAAATGATGGTGGCTAGACTATATGTAAAATAACTATTTAGAAACATGTTTTATATTTCTTTAATAATGTTTACTACCATGTTTTGATTGTATATTTACCAATATCAACATAGTTTAAAAGCATGATTTACTGAACATCTCAATTGCAAACGTTCTTATTTCCTAATGATAATGAATTTTTTTTCCAAAATATTATTTTCAGTTCTAATAGTAATGTAATTATATTTATAACATAATTTGGCTGAATTAAATGGTTTGTGGAATGGTTAGTTTTAAATGTCAATCTCGGGCTATGTGAGACGAGGTGTGACACTAGCTTCATAACTTGATTCTCGAACAATTAGCATATGGAAACTTCCAAGGGTGAACTAGGCACCTTAAGTCCCTACATATAATTATTTATTTATTTTTTTTACCATATGAATAAAACACTTTACTGAAAAGCCGCATAGGCAGTGAGTAATTTTAACATCATTATTGGCTTCTCCATGTGAATATATGGTCTTTATTCTTGTCTTCTTCAGGTGAATATGTGGTATGTATGTAAACAACAACCGTAGTTCTCAATTTATTGACTCATCTCAATCCAAATATATGCATTGCATTCCAAAATTTCTCAATTGTAAGAATCTTTATTTCTTCATTAATCTTGGTACTTTTCATGGACATGTAGAGAAAGAGTTATTTTGGTTGAATATTTGAGTTATGCATCTAGGTTCCAAGCAAGTAAATAACTCAAAATTTAATTTAGTTGTGCATAGCTCTTAATTATCTTAAGCAAATAAGATGAGCTAGGTAATTCCCACAAACAGCGCCACTTGATAACTCTGAATCGTATCTTTACTTATGGAACCTGCATTTATGAGAAAAAAGGGTGAATAAGCGAGGTTTCCCCTATAAACACTCCAAAGATTAAGTCAGTACTTGTATGAGGAAATAATAATGATAAAGAGAATAGAGTAGAATAAGGATGTAGAATGTTGGATGATTGCTTGTATAATGATGGAGTGATGAATTGGTATAAAATGATGTGATGATATTGAATGAATGATATGAGATGGAATGAGATGTACTTATAAGGAGAGATTATACATAAACCTCTTAGGAATAGGATTCCTTGTACTTGTAGGATTGCCTTATTTATGAGAGAAGTAGACTTTCTTTGTAGAGTAATCTTCCTAATTGAGAATGACATAGCTTCCTTCCTATTTGAGGATTTAGATTCCTTTGTTTTGAAAGGCAAGAATCCTTATTAAGATAGGAATATAAATATAGGGTATCAACATCAAACTTGAATTTCAAATATAAATCTAATCTCTTATCATTTTTTTTAATTTTTAATTTATAAATATGAAACAATAATCAAAATATTCATAAAATATCAAATTCCATCAACCAAAATACTCATAAAATATCATCATAAAATAAGATAACCATTATACATATTTGATATCTAACCTTAAATCTTAATTGTTAACCTACCCAAAACTAGCGAGATTAAATGAGTACAAAGAAGAAAAGCAAGAAAGTTGTGTGTTAAAAATTAATAAAATGATAGCATAAGATGAAGCAAAAATCCAGAGATAGCCCAAATTCTATTTCTTTTCCTTTTAAAAAATTGTAATTTCTATTTATCCAGACCCAAAATGGCTCTAGGCATATGTTTAGAACCATGAGCTAAGCTCAGCTCACTCGTTGAAGCTCGCTTGGCATCTAAAGAGTGAATTATGGCTGGGGAGTTGTTTATTTAGGAAGTATAACCATTTCCCTAATTTAGGATTACCTTATACAAAATTAGGAAATGTTCATTTGTAATTTATTTCCTTAAAACTAGATTAAGAAGGTTTTTATTCTGATTTATTCCCTTGTTATAGATTAGGTAAGTCTATTATTTTAATTATTTCCTTAAGTTAGATTAGGAAGGTCCTCTTTTACATTTATTTCCTTTTGAATTTGGGCTCCTGAGCTTATAAAAGCCAATATTCTTGTATTGTAAGGGTGCTCGACATATTTTCTATATAAATTCAATAATATTATCAGTTCATTTTTACTCTCTTAGACCTAGTGTCTATTTTGACTCTAATCTCAGTGATCAAAGCTTCCTAGCTAGGCCAACCTCCTACTTGATTCATTTTTTGCAAGTTAAAAGGGACTTGAACCTGTTTCTTGCCCCTATCACCACCTTGAACTGGTGATAAAAATCTTGTTCTTCTACCCACCTTTTGTGATATTGTAAAAGGCTCATATAAACCCATTTCAAACATTTAAAAGGTGCTTGGGCCTATTCTCATTATTTTTTATACCGAACATCTTTTTAGCACACCTAGTGGGACCCTTGTATGTCTATGCAGACGATATCACAGAAAGCTAACCCTATGGCCAGTAAATTCAGTGAAAGGACTACCTTGAACAACAAAACTGATGCATCAAGTAGTCACCTTTAGGAGCATGGTTGAAATGAACCTGTGGACACCAGGGAGGAGTTGCAATCATGCTCTGCCACCTAGGAGATAACCCATCCTCGGTAAAGAAGATTTGGAGTTCCTCAAGGATGAAGTATTAAGGGAAAACCACCCACTCTTCAATGACCTTATCGTACAAATGTCAATGGTCTTAAGGCTGATTTTGGAGAGGAATGAGTCATTCCAAATGTAGTCTCAAAAGAAACTGGAGGAGGTGAATGCCAACATTCATCACATGGTATCTATCCTTGAGGGTAAACAAAACGTTGAGCTCCCCAGGTTTTCCTTGGACATTAATAGACCTAATGGTAGTAATTTAAAATAAGGTAATATGCGGCTAATGAGAAGGCTCGATAATAATGAAAAAAATTACCAAGCTCAATCTTCTAACTGCAATGATACTAGATATCAAGGTTAGGCAATGGGTCATAATTCCAATCGGGCTAACACTATATTTACTTATAATAAGCAAGACCGAGTAAAAGAATTAACATCAGGCTAAAACACATATCTATTTAGTAATAATGCACATGACAACACTAATGATTATAAATATGAGTATTAGCCACCAATGACCGATCAAAGTCTTTTAAGAGACATTTTGAAAAAAATGGGAATAGATTTTAAACCTATTTCTAGGCCGATGTATAATAAGCCTTATCCTGATTAGATAGATAAACTACATTGTTTTCCTAAAGGACACAAAATTCCTAAATTTATATTATTTTTGGGTGAAGAAAAACATTAATCTTCAATCGAACATGTTGCCCAATTCACAATACAATATGGAGAGGCATTGGCTAATGTCTTTTGGAGGGTAAGACTCTTTGGCAATTCCCTAACTAAATTAGCCTATACTTGGTACACACACCTACCTTCTAACTCTATCATTACTTGGAAAGACTTGGAAGAAAAATTCCATATGGAACAATATAAGGATCTCCCATTTTATAGGGCTACACCTGATATTTCCTTGGCCGATCTAGCCAGGATCTCTTAATTACTAGGTGAGTCTATGGAATAATATGTAATGAGGTTTCGCAAATTAAGAACCTATTGTCATTCAACCATTAGTGAGATTGAATATGTCCCTATAGTAGTTAGGGGACTTAACTATTCAATGAGGGAGCACTTTGAGGGTCACTATTTCAAGGATCTATTTGAGCTGACTACTCAGGCTGCTAGCTATAAAAGGTTACTCAAGGAAAAGGATCAAAGAAGGTCTTCCTCAAAGGGGACTTATTACCAAGATCCCCTTGAAGTATCAACCATTAATAGAGATTATAAGACCACTACTAATAATAAGGCCATAAATGTGGTCAAATATGTTGGAACTAAACCTAATGAATGTCAGGCCCTAAAGAGCCCAACAATGGTAAAAGAGAAGAAGAAAAATCCCAAGGGAAATCAGATAGCTAGGGAATATTCTTTTAATCTCACTAAGGCCAATGACATTTTGATATTGTTATTAAAGATGGCCAAGTTAAACTTTCTGATGGCCATGTCATTCCTCCTTCAAAGGATCGGGCTAGTAAAGAATGTAAATGGCATAATTCTTAGAGGTATACTACTAATAACTGTATTATTTTCATGAATGTAATCCAAAAGGCCATTGATGATAGGAAGCTTTTATTCCCAAGTAAGGGGAAGTCTCAGACTGTCAGTATGGTATCACATTAAATACTGTGTAACATGATCTTCCCCAAAGACATTAAAGTTCTTAGTCCAGGAAAGGGAGAACCATGGACTTTTGATTAAGCTAGAGCCAGGGTAGGACTGAAACTCTAAGAAGATGAAAGGGTTGAGAGCTCAAAGGTGAACAGGGAAGTTACTTTCACTAATGAGAAGGAGGTCACATGCTCAACTTGCCAACGTTCCTTCAAGTATACTCTAAGGAAGCGCAATAGGTCACCTAAGCATGTGAAATGAGACTGACATTATTTACCCAATCGGTCAAAAGTTGAAGCTAAAGTGACATCCTCGGTCGATAATAGAAGTCGATCTCATTTACTAAAATGGCCAAGAGTATGAAATGAACAGGGTAGGGTTTCCCAAAGGGACCATGGTCACTCACTTAATTAGTTAAATGACAAGACATTCAAGCCAAAGGCAATTGGTGAATGGCAAAGGCATAAGCCTAAGAGTGATGTTTTTAAGAGGGTATAGTATCCTGATAAGGATGAGAGAATTAGCATGACAAAAACCTAAAAGAAGATTATGTAAAGGCTTTGCCAATAAGCCCAATAGGGTCATGAGCCTGCAGCCTCAAGGGATTCAAAAAAGAGACCTCAAAAGGAAAAGGAATCCAATCGGCCTTTAAAGCTTGAAAGAGAAAAAACTCCCAAGGAAAAGGAGCATAAGAAAAGAGTGGTTAATGATAGAGATTGAGTTGTAAAACAGATGTATGGAAAAATGATTGATCCTTAAAAGAAGCCCTACTCTAATTTCAACCTTTACAAAGAAGATAAGGGAAAAGGAAGGTGCAATAGTGCTAGTTTGCAAAAAAAGGAAAATAAAGGATGGACCACTACCCCCACTATCACCAAAAGGAGAAATATTGGGCTCCACTATCAATGTTGTTACCTTGCCAAATGAGTTCAAACCAAAGCCTGACTAGAGGTCCACGTTGGATGAGGACATCATCACCTCTAATGATTGTGAGTTAGATAATGGCCAGAGGGCGTCCTTAACTATTCCATAGCTCAATCCTCTCATGACCAGACATATTCAGCCCTTGTATATTAAAGTCGATTTCAATGAGATGGAAATAAAAAGGGTTTTAGTTGACGATGGTGCTGGGGTCAATATTTTACCATTGTGAACATTAAAGAAGATCAGTCTAGAAGTTAAAGACCTTAATAAAATAAATGTTGTTATAATTGATTTTGTAGGACATGATCGAGTTCCTAAAGGATTCATTATGCTAGGTGTTAAAGTGGGTAGGCATGAATTATAAGGGGAATTCTTTGTTATGGATTTGAAGACCAACTACAATATGCTTATTGGCAGAGATTGGATTCACTCCAATGCTTATGTCCCATCATCCTTGCATTAGATGTTATTTATATGGAGACCAGAAGGGGATGCAGAAGTCATCCATAAGGATCCCAACCCATTTAGAGAGGAAGCCTTTCATGCAGAGGCTCTGATGTACTTGTTTAACTTCTCTAACTTTAGGAAATGTCCTAAGCCAAATATTTCATTGGATCGGCCTACTGTAATAACAATAAAAGAAGTTGGCCGATCAATCATAACCAATGATGATGATGCTGTTGAAAAGCTCTTCAAACAGTAGGCAAGTTTAATCGGCTAAGTGCATCTTTGAAGAGGAGGAGTAGGATCCCATAAGTAAATTAAAAGTAAGTGATATGCACATCCTTTATAGCAAACTAGGTGACGATCCCATTCAGACTCTTGATATCCTAAAGGAAATAAATTTAAGGATAGAGGCCAATCAACGACTAATTTACATCAATTCCAAGCTCAGACTAGAGTTTAAAGAAAAGCTAGTGGAATTATTGAGGAAGTATAACAACTGTTTCACCTAGACATACAAGGAGATGCCTGGTTTAGATCGACAGTTGGTGTAACATGAGTTGCCTATCGAGCCTAGTTATTGGCCTCATATTTAGCCCCCTAGATGAATGTTTAGAGATGTGGAAAAATTGGTGGCTGATGAAATCAAGAGGCTCACTGAGGTAGGGTTCATCAGAAAAGCACAATACACCCAGTGGTTATCGAATATAACTCTTGTGGTGAAGAAGAACGACAAGATTAGGGTGTTAATTGACTTTAGGAATTTGAACCTAATAACTCCAAAGGATAAGTATCCTATGCCCATGGCCATTATGCTCATCTACGCTGCATTAGGCCATCATATTTTTAGTCTTATGGATGAACATTTGGGCTATAATATGATAAAAATCTAGGAGATCGATTTGATTAAGACATCTTTCAAATGTCTTGGTGCACTTAGAAACTATGAGTGGGTGGTCATGCCTTTTGGCCTTAAAAATATAGGAGCAACTTATCAACGGACAATGCATGAGATCTTCAATTCATTAATTAAGAATTTTATAGAAGTTTATATAGATGATGTGATCATCAAGTCCAAGGCTGATAAGCAACATCTTAACCATTTAATAAAGACATTCAAAAGAATAAGGCTCCATCGGCTAAATATGAACCCTCTTAAGTGTGCCTTTGGAGTGTCAGCAGCCCATTTTTTAGGATTATTAGTGCACTAAAGGGGGGTGGAAGTAAACGTCAATAAGATAAAAGCAATTGCTCAAGCTGCACCTCTTAAGTCCAAAAAAGAGCTATAGAGGTTAATCGGGCAGATAAACTACCTCAAAAGATTCATATCCAACACAGCATGCTGCTTGAGAATTTGGTCACCCTTATTAAAACTCAAGGACATGGAGGATTTCATATGGACGACTGAGCACCAGTATGATTTTGATCAGATCAAGGCATACCTAACACATCCTCTAGTCATGGCTGCTCCAAGGCTGAATTTTCCGTTAATACTACACATTTCAGCCTTAAAAGCTTATATGGGTAGTTTGCTCACCTAGGAGTAGGATGGATATGAGCAATCCATTTATTATCTCAATCAAGCTTTAACGGATACAAAGACAAGGTATTCTACCATTGAGAAACTCAGGCTTCATTTGTATTTCACATGATGCAATCTCAGGTATTACTTACTCTCTTCTGTGGTATGGGTGATTAGCCAAACTGTTATTATCAAATACATCCTTTCAATGCCATTCCTAAAAAATTTGGTAAATGGGTTATAGCCTTATCAAAGTTCATATTGCAATATGTGCCTCAAAAAGCTGTAAAAGGGTAGGTGTTAGCTGACTTTTTATCCGATCATCCTATTTTAAAAATGTTAGTAGATCTTTATGAAGCTAAGGGATGAAAAGTATGGTTTAATGGTTCAAGATCCTTATGGCTTAAGGGCAAGTGTAGTACTGGAGTCATTTTATAATATTAAGACAAAATTTTCATTCCTACTTGACTTCCCTTATACAAATGACCAGGCTAAATATAAAGCTCTCTTAATAGCTCTTGACATTCTTTTTGAGCTCGAAGTCTATGATGTGGACATCTTCAAAGATTTAATGCTAGTGGTAAAGTAAGTTTTAATAGAACATAAATGTGAATCAGTCACACTGGGGGCATATTGTAATAAAGTCAAATATATAATCAAAAGGTTCATAAGAGTCCAATTACAATACCTAGAAAGGGAAGCTAATAAAGAGGCCAATGACTTGACTCAATCGAGTTTTGCTTATAAGGATAAAATCCAATTTATACCAATATTGATAAGACCTCATTCCTCTTTATTAGTGAAGTTTAACGATCTTTATTTTCAAGTTGCCACCATTGATCTATAGGCCGATTGGAGGTTAGAAATCAAAGAATATCTCAATAACCTGTCACCAAGTTAATTACATCAAAAGTACCCAAAATTATTATAAATTCTTATTAAAGGACCTAAATCACTTAAAACCTCCCAAGTGCTTGCTTGGGTCCCATAAAAGTGTCTCCTCACACAAAATGCATTCTAATTGAATCTACAAAATAGTTTGCAAAACCTGCTAACTAAAGAATAAAATGCATCTGCTTCATCTGCATTTTACAAAGATAAAATACATGCTTCATCTGTAGATGCATTTTATGTGAGAAGACACTTTTGTGGGAGCCAGGCAAACACTTAGGAGGTTTTAAGTGACAAAATGAAATTCGAGTTTTTTAATGGGAATTTATGATAATTTTGGATACCGTGGCTGTAATTAACCCCCATCACCATTAACTAAACACCAAATTAGAGTTCTGAAAACCAAAATATTATTGATGGATGGAGAGTTATATAAGAGATTGGTCTTTGGAGAATTACTAAAATGAATCAATCCTTAAAAAATAATGCTAGTCATGGTTGAGGCTCATAAAGGAATTTTAAACGCACATCAAGGAGGTAGGAAGATTAAATGGTTGATTTGGCAATATGGGTACTTTTGGTCGACCATACAGAAAGACTGCAATAATTATGCTAAAGGATGTGAAGCTTGCCAAAAGCATGGACCGATCTAACACGTCCCAGCAGAAGAATTGCACTCCATTGTCAAAACTTGGTCGTTCAGAGGATGGGCCATGGATATAATTGGGAAGGTTTACCCACCATCATCCAAAGGGCATAGTTTTATGTTGGTGACCATTAATTACTTCACCAAATGGGTAAAAGTTGTTCCTTTGAAGACCATTAATCAACAATCAGTCATAGACTTCATCACCAAGCATGTCACACATCGTTTTAGGATTCTAGAGTCTATAACCACATATCAAGGCACCATGTTCATAGGAGAGGAAATTTGGACTTTTGCTCAAAATTACAAAATCAAACTACTCCATTTGTCGCCATACTATGCCCACACAAATAGGTAGGTTAAGGCAACCAATAAGCTAATAAAGATAGTGATTTAGAAATCTATAGAAGAAAATCCTTGAACATGGCATGAGACCTTTTTTGAGGTACTTTGGGTATTAAGGACCAGTCAAAATTTGGCTACAAGTGCCTCCTCCTTCAAGTTGGTTTATGGCTATAAAGCTATGTTGCTGATGGAGTTAACTGTAGCTTCACTTAGAAGGTAAGTACATTCGCACTTGTCTGCTTTAAAATATACTCAGAGCATGCTACAAGAGCTAAACCAGTTGGATGAAGAAAGGCTTTTGGCATACAACTGAATTATTATACAAAAGAGGAAAATGGAGTGGGCATATAACAAAAGAGTCAAGCACAAGTTCTTCAAAGATGGTGACTTAGTCTGGAAATTGGTACTTCCTATCAGACTTAAAGACTGATTACTTAGAAAATGGAGTCCCAATTAAGAAGGCCCCTTTTTAGTAATTTAAGTATTGAGAGGCAACACTTATCTCCTTGCAAATAAGAATGGTACCCCATACGCAAGACCAATTAACAGTAAATACTTGAAAGCATACTTCCCATCTATGTAGGATGGCATGGATTGGTCATCTTTTGATGTGAGTGAAGGATAAAATTGTTAAGCATGTTGTAAGGCCAATCAATTAGTATATTGGCCAACAAATGCTATTAAAATTAAAGTTATTCCTAAAGGTTGAATCAATGTTTTTGAGCCTATTTATTTTAATGAGAATAATTAAGTTTTTCTAAACCAAGTTTAGAATTATCTGGCCAACTATTTTATTTTTAAGGCCAATAAGTACCCTACCTATTATTCATCTATAAAGACCGATTGCGTGCATATTGGTTAAACATTTCTTGCACTTGCCATATTAAAAAATTCATCGCCAAAGAACATAAAGAGCATCAAAGACATGCAAATGCAAAAAAATGAAAATAAAGAGAATTTAAAATATCAAGTCATCCTCAGGCTAATAAAAACAGCATAATATTCAAAATAGCCATCAAGGCCGAACACTCAAAAATTATTCTTTCGGTCACATCCCAACTGATTAAGTGGTTCTTATTTTAAAAGCATCAATGAACTTAAACAGAGCGTTGGTGGAACTCTTCTTGTCCAGCATAGCCAAGTCCCTTTATCTTGCAATGTGATTATTTGGAGTCATAGGTTCTTCCTCTTCTCTTGAATCTCCTTTATCAGGGCAACTCGGGCTTGCATTAGTTCCACCTGCCTTTGCTAAGTGGCCAGGAAACTAGCCAAGTCATATTGTTTCTTCTTAAAGGCTGATTCTAGTTTAACCACTTCTGTTTTCAACTTCTCCAAAGTCAAGCTAGATTTAAGGATGACTTGTCTCTCTTTCTTGATGACATCCACGATTGCGACTGCCTCCTCATCCAAGTTTTATTTCTTAGCATCTATATTTACAAAACTTGCCATGAACTTGTCTACAGCCCAATAATTGGTAATGGGAGTAAGCAGAGTCTCATAAAGATTATCAACTAAGTATTTTTACCCAATTATGATATTTTAACGTAATTGAGCATTATTATGCAAATATTTCAATAGTCTAGTAGCCAAATCATGGTTGCTATCATCAATGAAAAGTTGGGTCTTTCCCTTGATGATCTCCACTAGGTCTTTAAGTTTTCACTTCACCTCTTTAAAAATTTAATCCTCTAAATCGGCCACCATGTCAATCAAAATATTGGCCTTTTTATTATCAGATGAAATGTGCCCTCCTTCTACTTTATCACTGTCAGCATCAAAATCATACAATCTGGCCTTAATCTCATCAAAGAAACTGAATAATGAGCCATGTATATGTAAAAAATTAGAATAACATTAAAGAAGAATTTTAATGGTCACAGAGAGTGAAGAGATACCTGATTAAATGGTGGAGGCACTATAGGAGCAGGAGGTGGTAAGGTCGATCTTATCGGAATGACAGTAGGAGAAACCTTAAAGAAGAGTTTCGAAGTGCCTTCTTTCATTATAACAGCAATAGGGGTGGATTGATTAGCCTTTCCAGAAGACTCAATTTAGATCAAGCCTTTGCCTGGAGAAAGATTAAAGTCTTGAATTTTAAGAGTTTTGGCAACCTTTGAGGCCGATCTGGAAGCACTTTTCTTTAAAGACTTGTGCTAAGTCTTAGCTTTCTTTTATTTTGGGTGATCTTCAGGCACGTCGATTGGCTTCTCTTTGACATTTAAAAAGGAGGCAGTAAAAAGAGAATTCATAAGAATAAAAACCATATCATAAGCAAGAATAACTACCTAACCATTTAATGAAGGGATACACAATGGAGGATGATGGCCGAATAGTCTAAAGGACCGTTATAGGATTGCCCATAAAGCTACCTATAAAGCTTACTTTGCTCTGCCACCTGGGCTTAGAAATTATAAAGCTAGTTATGCTAAAGGAAGCTGATGGAACCTCTAGAGAAAAATCCATATAAGAACATAAATATACGTCTAGATCGATCACTTTAAGGTAGCTAGTACGGGTCTGTAAGTATGAGGCATAACTACCAAGTTTATACTCCCATAGTAGTTCAGCCTTAACTTTTGCCATCCTCCTCCACATTTCATCTTATTCTCGATAGTTGTACTTACAATGATAGAAGCTTTCAAATTTACATATTTCATTAATAAACTCACCACACATCTTTATTTGGCCCTGCAAAGAAGAAAAAGCTAGATTATTGATCAGTTCCCATTGTTGAATATTTATAACCTCAACAGAAGATAAGTGAAATTGCTTGCTATATAAGAAATCCTAAAATGTATAGAATAAGGGATTCTTGCTAAAGTTAATGGGAAGAGGGCATAGTTATAATTAAGAGACTGATGAGGCGTAGGCTTGAGCAAGTTTATTATAGAAGTCCATAGAATTAAAAGTAGGTCGATTATAAAAGAGGTTATTACACGTTTGGAGAAGTAGGAAAGGTAAAGACTGACAAAGGTCGAGTTGCCTTGACACAATATAGGGATGGTATAGCTCAACCCTATATTTATTATTCCTTAGATCCAAATCTAGCCTAAAAGGAATATCCTTGCCTACTAATATGCTTTGCCAAGTCGATATCCAATTGTAGGAGGGGTTGTGCTTGTTAAAATCATCAAACACCTAGGATGGGCCAAAGCTAGCAGGAAGAAAGGGACATGAATGTATTTCTAATCGGTCATCAGTATTGTAAAAAGAATGAAAGAATTAGCTGAAGGTCAAATACTTACATTTGAATTAAGATAGCTATGAAGTATAACACCCCGAAGATCTGAAGGTTGGTTTCAGAGGACGATTTACTAAATCAAGGAAGTAGGCATTGAACTAAAATTGAGTAATCCATAAGGGGCCAAACCCTAATTTAAAGTTATTCCTGTCCTTTGAAGGTATCAGTTGATGTATACCCCTGTAGAATTGGCTCAACACAAAAGGGCCCAACGCCAATGTATGACCATCAGCCAAAGTTAACTTACGATCATCAGCCAAAGCCACAGCTACTAGAAGAAACACTTTTATGATTTTAATGAAACTAAGGAATCCATTGAAGCGACACAACTAGTAAAAAAAGAAAGAAACGTGCTCAGCATTATCGAGGGTAGGAGAAGTCTTCATGTTCATCACTATGAAAGGATTATAGCTCTAATGCTCTTTTTTAAATGAGATTTTAACTTTGGAAATATTGGCTTTAAGTTGAGGACTAAACTCTTTTCTGAATGGTTGAAGACCGAACATAATGGCTAAATCATATAAAGTTATAATCATCATGCCTTCCTTAAATATAAAAACATTATATGAATGGAAGAAAAATAGTGACATGCCCAATAATAATGTTTTATTAATAGGAATATCAGTCTTAAAGAAGTTGAGCATATTGTAAATACCTATCTCCTTCCATAAGCCAGAGAAGGTAGCTTCCAAACAGGCTAACTAGATTAAATAATCATTTGTTAGGCTCGACCAAGATTGGATTGGAATATTTTTGTTCTATAAGGTTATATCATTAGGCCGATTAAACCTAGAGGGATCTTCTACACATGTAGGTATAAAATTCCTAACCCACTTATCATCCTCAATAAGCACAAGCTCGAAAATCAAGCAACTAGGACGATTATAAGTTTTAAGGAGTACCTTAAGAGTAGTTTTAGAAGCCTGGATGATGTTGTTAGCCCTTTCCAATTGAGATAAGGGATCGATCTCTTGCTTAGCCTATGAAGAAGTGGGTCTCTTTAATTTCCCCATAGTAAATCTTGGTCTGAAACTATAATAGGGTAATTCAGTCAATGGAATTGAATGGCCAATTAAACATAACAAAAAGAGAAGAGGCAAAAAATATACCTAGGTGAGAAACCTCAGAGCTGGAGACTCGGGTGATAGATGCTAAAGAGAGAAGCTCTGATGAGAGAGAATGAATTTTTTAAACAGTAAGTGGGTTAAATGATTAGGACCCCTCCCTTTTTATAGGCTTAATTCCGGGGAGGTGAAAAGACTTGACAAATAACAAAGATGCCCCTATATGAGCAATAAAAAATTATAAAGTTAAAAAGCAAAGGCACGCTTAGGCCAAGATGAGGCAAATGGGCCTCATGAATGGTAGAATCAGGACATCAACCAAGGCCTCAGACACTGATCCTGGGGGGCATTATTTGTACCAGCCCAACATGGCCCAAAGCACATGTCTAGAACCATGAGCCAAACTCAGCTCACTCATTGAAGCTTGCTTGGCATCTAAAGAGTGAATTATGGCTTGGGATATATTTATTTGGCAAGTCTAATCATTTCCCTAATTGAGGATTACCTTGTGCGAAATTAGAAAATGTTCATTTGTAATTTATTTTCTTAAAACTAGATTATGAAGGTTTTTATTCTAATTTATTTCCTTATTATAGATTAGGTAAGTCTATTATTTTTATTATTTCCTTAAGTTAGAAAGGATGTAGACGGCGGGGTTTAGCGCACGTCTAAGATTTTAGCAACCGTGACACTGTTTAGGCTCAGGGCCTTAGAGAACACACTAACCACTATCATTAAGACATGACGTGGAGATGAGGAGTCGCCACCCAGGGTAATAACTGGGAAAAATTGAAAAGATGGTACTCGATTCCCTAAAAGAAAGCTAGCACCACAACTAAGAGATTCTGGATACGGAATACTAACTTCTCTTAGTCTCGTGTTCATTTAGAATAATTTTATAAATGATTATTTCATCCTCTGATTATATGCAATTTTATTAAACCCTATTTTGACATCCATTTAACCTTAGGCATCTAGTCAATAAAATTACACATAAAAAATGCACTCAAGATCACGTTGTCCCTAAGTCTAAACTATGTTAATTTTAAAAAGTTAGCTAGATTTACATTTTATTTACAAGTGAGAAATGGACTAAAGTTGGGCTTACATTTTTATTAATTATTGAGCCTAGATCTATTTATTTTAGTTTGTCTAAGGAATGGGCTTAAGTCTATTCAGTTTTAAAAGAAAGTTAAATTAGTGGACCTAAGTGTAACTTGGTTTTATTTTAAGTGAAATGTGGGCCTAGGTCTATTTATTTTAGAAGAAATGAAATTAAATAGGTTAAGCTAAGTCTAAACAAGTTTTAATTAACTAAGTGGACCTAAAATCTAATTAACCTAATGGGCCTAAGTTGATTTTAATTATTTAAGGCCCTAAACTATTTTTAAACCTATTATTAAGTGAGTTAGACCTAAACGTAGGCTTGGGGCCCAAAAAAACATAAAAAAAACCCAAAAACATAAAAAAAAAAAAACATAATAAAATCAAATCAAAATGCATTCACATATGGATTTCTAAAAAACCTAATTTAATTACATATAAACCCTAATTAACTAAAGCTACCACTAATTTTAATTAATTTTACCCAGTGAACCTAGTTTTACTAATTAATTTTAAAGTGCAGAAAATTAAATCTTTTACTATTCCCACTACTGGGACTATTACAAACTATGTACAAAATTAAAATTTAACAATTATACACCCATGAATTAAAATAACTACACATAACACCAAAATAAAAATAAAAATAAAATCCTAAATTCTATTGGGAAACAACACAGGTTCTTCCATGGCATTCCATGGACCTTCTGTTCAGTTTAAACACAAGTAGCATCCTCCTCAATCCACATTCGCACATCAAAACAAGAACACAAAAATAATTAGATTAGTAATAAAATTGAATAATAAAATAATAACGAAATAAAATAAAAATCACAAAAAAAGAAGAGAATAAAAAAAATGAATGTTGTGTATATGCTTTAAGATAGCCCCTCAGATTGAGATTGTCACTGTTGTTTTTGACTTTTTGTTTGATTTTGGATAGAGGCTTAAAAAACAATGATGGACTATTCTTGTTGAAAGAACCGTATCAAAAAGAGCTTTGATAAAAAATTCAAGTTTTGGTGCACAGGACGTTCTCGGTGGCGTCTAGGGTTTATGTGTGAGTCTCCATTTTTTCTTTCTCCATGAGTCTCCAAAAAAAAATTTTTTCCCTCTCATGCACGCATGCAAACTCTGCTTTTAAATGCAGAGTTTGCATGCGTACTGACTTCCTCCTTTGGAGGAACAGACTCACTTGATGATAGCATTTGTTTTTTATTTCAAAAACTTACACATTTTAAAAACTTTATCAGATAATAATAAAAATCAAATTGAATTTTCAACAAATAAAAACACTGAAAAAATCGATAAAAAATACGCAAAAATTTGAAAAAATGGGATTTTACGAGTCAAAATTATGCAATGCCGATCGAAAAATTGTATTTCCGATCGGAATTGTGAATTTCCGATCTAAAATCCATAATTTCGATTTCCAATTTTTTTATTTTTAATTACCAAAAAACTCTTGAAAAATTGACTTATTTGTAATCAAATTTTAAAAAACGTTGCAATTTAGTTCCTAAAGTCCAGAAAAATCGACAACCAAATTCAAATGAATTTCATCATAGGGGCTTACGTCACAATTATGTACAATTGCATCCCAAAATTGGGTGCTTACAAAGGTACTCTTTTATGTTCATTTCCTTTTGAATTCGGGCTCCCAAACTTATAAAATTCAATGTCCCTGCATTGTAAGGGCTCTTGACCCATTTTCTACACAAATTAAATAATATTATCAGTTCATTTTTACTCTCTTAGACTCGGTGTCTATTTTTACTCTGATCCTAGTGATCAAGACTTCTTGACGAGGGCAACTTGATTCATTTCCTACAATTTAAAAGGGATTTGAACCTATTTCTTACTCCTATCACCATCTTGAGCTGGTGATAAAATCCTTATTCTTGTACTCACCTTCTGTAATATTGTAAAAGGCTCACACTAATTCAAAAGATACTTGAGCCAATTCTCATTATTTTTGAGAACGAAAAACTTTCATAAAATTTTTTAGATTTCTTTTTGAAGTATTCTTGCATATTGAGTTTTTAAATTTTTTTGAATATTATTTTACAGTGTAATTTAGTTTAATATTTAAAATAAAATAATAAACTACTACTTCCGCTATAAAATTTTTGAAAATTTCCATTATAATTTTTGAAATATTATGAAACAATGCAATTTATTTATTTTTAAAAAAAAATCATGGCATATTACTTTTCTTACAAGATTTCTCATGGGAATTTTTGAAATATTCTGAATCTTTGTTGGACAATACAATTTAATTGTGTATGTTAGAATGTAATAGAATATTACATGTACAAATTAAGGATGGCACTAGAAGAAAAATTGTGGCACTAGAAGAAAAATTGAGTTTTTTTTTTTTAATTTCAAATTGTTATCGACCGGATTATGCACATAATACCGAGAAAAATATACCATGAATTCTATGAGGGACGATAATTGTGAACTTGATATCACATTCCCAAAACCTTGACGCATTGAGTTTATGGGTAATTTTCATTTATACATTTCTAATCTTATTCATATTTTTTAATGTGTGATTTTCATTGACACTTGGCCTTGATATTTCATCAATCTTCACCTCAAATGTGAATATCTTTCTCATTGGGTCTGCCCCCATAAAAATCATATATTACTAAGTGTACAGTGCTATTTACAATGTTTTCCTTTTGCAGTTTTAACGGTCAAGACCTATGACATATATAGATTAAGAGTGCCGATTCAAATCCTGACTTTTCTCTATGCTCTCCCTCTCTAATGTGACATAAAAATAGTCACCAGGTCAAAAAAGTGCTAATTACAATTGTGAATACACAATTAGCAACCAGGGAAGTTCATAATATTGAGAAATATATATATCATGAGTCATATTAGAGGAGACATAAATTATACAATGATTCTGCCCTTTCAAATTTATATAATGGAGAGCATAATTCGAACTCTTATCCCCTTGTTTTTCTCTTTCAGCGGGGATTAAAGCACTTCAACCAGTTAAAGAAAATTTACGTGATAAATTGAAAGGATAAATTAATTAAAATTTAATATTTAATTAAAATAATAAAATTAAAATTAAATTCTATATAACTTAATATCATTGACTTGAACTTTCAATTTGTATTTTCACAAACATCATTATAAAATTTCTCCTATTAGAGATCACATCCATGAACTTAACACTAACATCTAAATCTAACCCAAAATAATTTAAGACTATAATTTATGGGTCCTGCTTGTTTATATATTTTTTACTCTCTTCATATATGAAATTTCAACGTGAGATTTTTATACACACTTTCTGTCCCAACCTAAATTAATATTTTAAAATAGGATAACGGATAAATACTTTATAGAATTTCTCATGATGATTTTTGAATTAATAATATAATTGAATTCTACATTTTAACATACAATAACTTATCATTTGTTAGTATTATAAAGGTAATATCAGAAGAAAAATTAGTTTTTTTTTTTTCCCTCTTATTTTCAACTACTAAATAATTTCTTGTCAGAAATTTAAGTTTTGTGCATATTACAATCAACTTCAATATTTTAAAATGTAATGGAAAATTATTTGCACAAATTAAGAAATTTCTTAGAGTTTTAATTAATTAATTAATAGTTTTATTATTAAAAAATCATGTGCTAAAGTTAAACTATTTTTTAATTTATTTAATTTTAGTAGTATTTTTAAAAAATAATAATTAATGCATGATTATTCATTTTAAAAAGTAAAAAAATAAATTTTTGTCTAGAGGTAAATGCAACAAATATTCGAGCATGGCCCTTGCACAAGAAGGGCAAAGGTGCATTTCTGCCCCTAAAATTTATATTGAAGAGCACATTTGTCCCTTATTTTTTTGACCTTTTAAATACAAAATTAAATATTTTCTATGAGTTTAATCCCTTAGATAACTCTTCAAACAAACGGAGTTAACACTATGTGTATACTACATACGTGAATGTCAAATGGCCAATTTTATATGCTACTCTACTCCTTCCTCATGTTGTTCATCCCCATATTAAAAATCCTAAAAATTTAATTGAGTACTTACCTCATATAAACAAGCCCCATTTTTTAACACTAGAAACCACGAGGACTGGGCAGTGATCAATACTCAAAACAAATTGAACTCCCAATATTGATTCAACTCATTAGAAATTCTCAATCTTTATTTGATGGGTTTTCTTTATTATATCTGGAGTCTTTAACCTGAAGATGGAATAATAATAATAATGATGATGATGATGATGATGATGATGATGACATAATACAATTAAATGCAATGTTGTAAATGCAATAGCATATTAGGTGTCCATACAAATGAAGGGCAACATCAAAAGGAAGATTAATTTATTCAATTCATAAGAGATGAAACTAATGCATATTTTTCTTGCAATGATCATCAAGCCAGCAAATAATGTCATCAAGAACTTGAAAAATCATATCATCTGGCTCTCCTTCAAGAAGTGAATGATAAGCATCTTTGTAAAGCTTCAGCTTCTTGTCTGAGCTACTTGCCTTCTTATACAATACCTTACTCACAGATGGATCAGTCACAACATCAGCTTCTCCATGCAGGATCAATAATGGCAGAGAGACCTGCAAATCATACACTTGAATTATCATTTAAATTTAACACATAATTCAGTAAAATAATTAAAGACCGCGAAATGGGCCTTGCCTCTTCTAATCTGTGCTCCAGTTCTTGGGTTGTTCTTAGGCACTCTAAAGCCGTCCACAGCCGTGCTGTATCCTTATAAGCAATTACATTATATTCTGCCTGCATTTAACACAGAGTCTCCAAGCATTAGAACTTTTTTTATTCTGTCTAAACTACTGGTAATTAGAATTCATTAAATTCTAAACTAATTCAGTTCGATTTATGCAGAATCAATATTGGAAATGAAAATAGAAATTACCAGATCCCGCTTTTTGAAATCTCTAAATGCCATCTTGACGAAATTTTTGTGGGGAACAATTTTGAGTTTGGGGAAAAGATGGGCTATGCCGATAAGAATCTGAACAAGTATCCATGGTGGAATCATATTATCTGCAAACTAAATTAAACAAAAGGCTATATTTAATTATTCAGTAAAAAAAAAAAGTAAATTAACCAAAAGCACAACATGAAATATGTGAAATATAAAGTGGACATGAGAAAGGTTGTAAATGTGTATCAATATATATATATATATATGTATACTTTGCACATGGGTGCAACAACAATGGCACCATTCCATGCAGCTGGTTGTTTCAAGTGCACCTTCAGAGCTACTGCTCCACCTAATGACTGCCCAAACAAGTAGCTTGGGAGACCACGAAATTTAGGGTTCTCTGCCATCAAAGCAATTATTAAAGAATCAAATTATGCATTAGGGATATTTGAGATTGAAACTGTAATAAAAGCACTACTGGGTTGGTACTGAGAGATAAAAGCTAGGAGAGAAAATGGGACTAGATATGGATTTTGTATAAACAAAACATGCAAGTCATCTAACTTTAGCTTATTACAATTAAAAACTATAATATTTGTAATTTTTTATATATTTATTTCATTTTTAAATTTGAAAAAGAATATTCTAATTTATCTCAATGTCTGATAAAAAAATTGATAAAAAGATACACATAACCACTTTAAAAATGAATTACCTTATTTAAAAAAAAAAAAATATATATATATATATATATATATATATATATATATGCGCTAAAATTATAAATAATTGACTATTCAATCAAATTTAAAAGGTGGAAATAAATTTGAAAAGAAAGTAGCAAGCTTTGCCTTAATTTTATTAATGTATTGATTTTTTTTATTTAAATTACCGATATTTATAATTTACTGAATTTTTAGACTAAACCCATTCGATTTAGGTAAGACTACAAAAATAATAAAAATTTATTAATAACTAATTTAATGTAACTACATTTATGAATGTACTGTAGGTTCTTTTATCAGTAGCAGCTTCAACAATAATACATTTATTATTATATAAGCTTCAGGAGAAGTATTATCAGCTAACCTTTGATTTTGGAGTAATGCTCAGCAACATCATTAACAAGTTTTTCAAGGCTTGGAATATAACCATGGAGACCTTCAGAAAGGCCAAAACCTGGATAATCCATTGCAAACACTCCATAGCCAGATGATGCCAACTTCCTTGCAACTCCTGCACACAATTAACATGAGCAACCCAACATTTAAACCTAGATAAATCTCATTAAAATTTTCAACATTAATTAGCTGTTCCAAGAGTTACAAATACATATATATACCTTCAAATACAAAAGTGCAGGTTTCTCCATAACCATGGCAGTAGCAAACCAATGCCTTGGGACTATATTTCTCAGGCAGCCAGCTTTTTGTAAATATTTCTAATCCTCCAGAATTAACTTCATAGGACTGTAAAAATATATATAAAAATTTAATTCAACAATAATGCATTTATTTGAAATTTATGAATATACATTGTTATCGTATTTAAAATATTATTTCAAACAGTTGGACGTTATATTATATTTAATATAAAAATGAATAAAGAGTAACAAGAAATTCGGTATTGGTCACATCATTAATGGATAAGCAATGGCATATCATTAATGAGAACACCTCCCTATCTTAGAAGATTGTAGAAAGACACTGGTAAGACATACTCTTCATATTAATTAATTATTAACTTCTAGTAATAAAATCATGATCTCAAAAGGGTCCTTTTTCAGTATCGAATTCCCCCATCTCCTCCTCCAGTAATGGCAAAAAAAAATGCAAGTTTGCTTCCTTCTCCCTTCACTCTTCAGCCAACAATTAATTAAAAAAAATCTACTAATTAAAGAAGAGCATCACTTGGTTAGATTTACATTCTGACAAAATTCATCAATTACATCAAAATTTTCTAAGCTCTATGAATTAGTATGGTAGAAAAAAGCATGCATTATAGAGGGCACATCTGACATGGTTTTAGTTTCTTTTACCTCTTCTATCTTGAGTCCTTCAAAGGGTATCTGCAACACACATAAAAAAGAAAAAAATTTATCACTCAATGTTAGCAACAACTCTAATCTCCAGCTAATGAAGCACCATATCAAATCTCACACCAATATTAAATCAAAACCCATATATATCCAATTATCATCTTGCTAAATCTTGTACTATAACCAACATTTCCACAAGCAAGATTATCATAATTTGACTAATCCATATCAACCATGAAAAGGAAGCAAACATGTATATAATATGTATGTATGTATGTGTATGTACCTTCATTAAGCAATGGTCAATTCCTAGCTGAATTTTCTTGAATGCATCTCTAGCAAGCCTCCTCTCTTTTACATTATCCATTTTGAGATCTAAGATCTTCTTCAAGTCACCATTGATGCCTTTCAGCTTCTTCTCTGCCTTCACCATAGCTTCAATTTAATTTCCAGTACTAGTAACAGCTAGCAAGTGCACTCCTCTGCAGCTCTTGTCTGTTAATATAGTACATGTTGATTCTTTACATGTTGAAGTAGTTGAATCTTTAAAGCTAATAATAATAGCCCTTGCTACTAGGGAAATAAACCTATGTACTAGTCCATGAATGGTTTAAAAACAACCACAATCAGTTGGATTGTATTTAATGAGGTTAGCTAAAAATTAACCACTTTTCGAAATAATTAAGTTAAATTACCAATTTCATAAGTAATTTTTTTAACTAGTTGAAGTCATTTATTCCCCACCACAATAAGAGAGTAAAGAGAAAGGCAGTTTGAACCTTACTTTCCACAACTGCATATTCATATTTTTTATCTTTTGAACACTTATAAGAGACAAATTTTTTATGCACTACATCCAACCTATAGTTTTTAAGTCAGTGAAAAAGTAGTTAAATGGTAACTGATCTTAAAAAGGATTTTAAGGTGCATGATTCAAATTGTGTTATTGTCAATCTAAAAGAGAGAGACTACCTCTTATTGTGCAATCCATTGATGTTAACTACTAAAATGATATAACCTCCCTATTTTTAGTATTTACTAAGAAAAACTAATGGTTTTTAGAGAAAATATTAAATTAACTAGAGCTAAAAATATTAAATTTTTACCAAAGAGAAAGTAGTTCATTAATAACTTTTTTTTAAAGATATTATGAATTAATTTAAATTTTGTCATTATTAATTTTGAAATTAATTTAAAACTTTGGATTATATGTTATATAATTCACAAAATCTTTTGAAATTACTTCAATGGTCTTTGTAGATTTTTTTTTGTTTAAATCACCAATATTAAAACATGTAGGACAACAAAATCAACAAAACATGACATATACAAAATTGACATAATTATAAAAACGATAAAAATTTCATAACTAATTTAATATAATTGTATATATCATAACTTAAATTCAAAATGTCATTTAAGTGAAAATTCTCTATCATTTTTGTTGATTTCCTTATACATTTTTATCATATGTTATATATAAATTCATAGAATAGAAGAATTTGATAAATTTAAATGAAATATAAAAAGTACTAATATTTTCTTTTGTACAAATTTAGATGCCCGCAGCCCTATTTAGCCGAAATATGTACTAACTATAACCTTACCATTCACTGAAGTTGACTTGACCCATAACTACAACTAGCATGCAAAATTAACAATTAACAGAATGCCAAAAAAAAAAAAAAAATTCTCTAAAAAAAATGAAAGTGTGTGTGTGTCAGATTCACAGCCTGTCTTATTGAAAGCTCTATAAATTCACACCTAAAATTTATCACAATAAAATATTAATTCAGCACAGAAATTGCCAATCTTCTGACTGCTAGTTTTTAATCTGCATGGTTAAAAAAATTGTAATGACTGCATCAACAATATTTATAATATATATTATAACATTATTCTTTACTATCACTTTTTTTCCCTTACTATTTTTTTAAATTATAGTATATACATATAAATAATAAATGATTTAAATATTATAATTAAACATTAAATTTTACATATTTAATAATAAATATAATATATTTAGAAAAAATAAAATATTTATCACAATTTAAAATAAAATACCAAATTTTCCACAGTTTTCCTTTTCCTCTTCTTAGATTATGGAAGCAAAATAATAAATAAAACATGAAAAAATGTACAATAGACCATAACTATGGAAAAGTTATAATTACAGTTTGCTTGCAAACATTAATTAATTAGTTTATTAATAAAAGCTTCATTATCCAAACTAAATTGACGGCATACTTCTTGTAGGTTTTTTTGTTTATCATTACTCCAAAGTCCAAACTTGAGATGCCTTAAACGAAAAGAAGTTATTAGGGGGTTGAAAGTTCAATATTTTAAAACATTTTGTCATTGTCATGTACTTAAAATGATTTTTTAGAGAAATTAATCTAATAACCACATTTCTTTAAACATATTAAAGTGTAGGTTTAATATCCTACTAAAAAAATAAATTTTTTTATTGAGACATTAAAACATTATAAGTTTTTTTTGTCAAACTTGTAAGGAATACAACAACTACTTTAATACAATCACAAACTGATTAATACTTAACAGTGAAGTGACTATTATATCAAATTACAATTAATTATTAAATTAATATTATAATAATTACAATTTGTAATTCATTGTATATATATAAGTATTAGTGGGTCGAAGGGATAAAAATATAAAAAATTTTATAAAAATTTAACCGTGAGACTTTTAAGTCCTCAACCTAAACCATTTGATTTAAATCTCATCAATTGATCAATTGAAACATTATAAATTCAGTTCATAGCTTTGTCTCTTTTTTCATATAAAAATAAATAAATTTTATTATAAATATATCTTAAAAATAAATTAGTGGTTGTTAAAAATAATAATTTTACAAATTAATAACCATAAAATTTAAACTTTACATTTTACTATATCAAGTAAAATCCTCAAAATGAAATCATCATTAAACTATTACCTCATCGTGCTTGCTATAGGTTGAGTTATTTGAGATAAAAAAATTTATTTAAAAAAAAACAAGCATCGTCAATGGAGAGAAATAATTGCATCAATCATGGCCATTTTGAGGGACCGCAACTAATAAAAGTATGTTGGTCGATTTTGTGAAAATTAAATAATGTCTACTGGCTGTCCAGTGAGAGACAAATCTTGCTTCAATTATGGGCTAGAAAATAATACTCAATATAGACTGAGTGAGTGCTTTAATTATTCAGCCTTACATGTTGAACAGATTCTCAAATATATACAATGAATAACCAAATTCCAATTAATATGAAAAATTTTAAATAAATCAATTCAACTTAGGAGTGAATTACTAAGATTGGACCATAATATAAAAGGTGGAGATTTCTATCCTTCACCTATTAATGCTTGCGGTCCACATTTGATATACAGTATGCGAACTATATGCATAGTAATTCTTTAACTTACATTAATATTAACTTTTAGTATATTTAATTTTTAACTTGTTCAAATATATCATATGATTAAGAAAATGATTTTTTATTTTATATACTAAATAATTAAAATAAAATTTTAGTTGAAATTGAGCATATTTTAGAATTTTTACTTTTATATTATTTGAAATACTTAATTATGAACGAAATACAAATTAATTTTTTTTTTAATTTAATTTTGTGTTTATGGCTATACTTTTAAACTTTTGTTAAAATTTTTAAACTAATACAATTAATAAAATTTTCATACATATTATGAATGTTGACGAAACATAAGAATTTTCTTTTTAAAACAACAAAATTAAGAGGAAATAGAAGACTAGATTGCTACACAAGTCTTGAAGAACATGAGCAGCTAAAAAGTCTTTTCCCACTGTATACAGTACAAGCCTGGTTAAAATTAATTCCAATTTTAGTTTGTTGCATGTTTAAGAAAAAAAAAAGATGATAAATGCAACAATTGAAGAAAAAAATAACAGGAAGGAAACCTAGCTTATTTGACATTTTAATGCATCAGGAAAAATTTTCAAAAAAGATAAATTGACAACAGTGTTCCAATAGATTATTTATCTACATGAAATGATGGCCTTATTTCCCAACTAACAACAAAACAATTAATCTAAATAATGTTCTCTTGTTTTCTTTTTGCCTTTTTTCCCTGCATGCGCTCTAATGGAAAACAAGAGCCAACCCATTAGGATGCATTAATTAATACTTTGCTGTGCTCATCAAGCCAAGAAATGATATCATTAAAAACCTGAATTATCATTTCATCTGGCTCACCTTCAAGAAGAGCATGACAGCAATCCTTGTAAAGTCTGAGCTTCTTGTCCGAACTGCATGCTTTCTCCTCCAAAGCCTTGCTCACTGATGGATCAGTTACGGTATCAGCCTCCCCATGTAGAATTAACAGGGGTAGAGAAACCTGCAATCACAGCCATTATACATTTATGGTCATTTCTCAATCGATTAAACTCTATTCAAGGAAATAATTTGAGACTCGAGATTTTACATCTCATTAATGTCTTCTAACAGATAATGATTTGCCAATAAACTCATCTCTAAGACTTCCTAATAAGGAATCACAAAAACTAAGATCCTGTCTTGATCAATCTATTTACTCCGTTGCCATTGGTAATTCAGTGCGCATTTGCAGTGTCTAATCTTGCCATCTTAAACTCACTATGTTAGGGAAAGCCTATGCGACATAAAGAGCTGACCAATGTTTCACAGCCGACTCAAAATAAGTGGTATAAAGTCGATCAATTGAAATGCCAATATATAGTCAAAGCCAAATGCGTGCCTGCCTAACCACAAACCCCTCATACAGAACAGTGCAACTCTCTTAAAACTCCTTAAATTATTGAAACATTAACACAATGAAGTAGAGATCTATGGTGTTCCTCAGAATATAACAGGAGATTAGCAATTTAGCATGTAGGTCTAAGTAACTCCCAAAATTTAATATTTACTCCTTGGCACATAAGCAAGCAGATATAGTTGAATTTCCTACAATGTCCTAAAGAGCAAACAATTAAACATTTGATTATCAGCCTCAGATATAATGGGCAGGGAGTAGAAGGAGACTGAACAGAATAACATATGCTTGAAAGTCAATAGTGAATAAATATAATAGCAGTCTAATTTCTTAAAAATTTCTTAAGATGAAGCAAGAGGTGGCAGTAGAATCGGCATACTTCTTTCAGTCGCTGTTCTATGTCTTGAGTGGTTCTCAACAACTGCACAGCTGTCTTCAACCTTGGCTTATCACTGTAAGCGATAACATTGTAAGTTGCCTGCATTGAGAATAAGAGAAGATGGAAGAAAACACTTAAAATGTAAATCCAATGAGAGTTGCAAAATGCAGGATGCAAAGAGGATGATAGATGAGAGATGGATGGATTGGAAATGAAACGGAAAGACACTAAATAGACAATGGGCATCTCACATGCAATTTATCAGTTAGAAATTCCCAAAAAAAAAAAAAGCATTTTTAGAATTGATCTGTTTAAGTGAAGAAATAAACCTGTTCTCGCTTCTTCAAATCTCTAAACGCTGCCTCAGCAATATCCTTCTGTGGAACTAGTTTTTTTTTCGGAAGAAAATTGGCCACACCAATCAAGACTTGCCTTATGAACAATGGTGGAACCATGTCATCTGCAATCTGCAAATTGTATTTCCGCTTAATATAAGCCAAAATCTAGAGATAAGCAAGATAATAATGTAATTAAATTGAGAGTTATACTTTGCACATAGGCGCAACAAGAATGGCACCATTCCATGAATTAGGCTGTTTCAAGTGAATCTTCAGAGCAACAGCTCCACCCATTGACTGTCCAAAGAGGAAACTTGGAAGAGTACTAAGAGCTGGGTCCGCTGCCATCCAGATAGCAAGGATAGACCATAGTTTAATACTGTTTTAAGAACTTAGCAAAAATTTACAAACAAGAAAAGATATTCTAAGAAGAATAAAGCGAAACAATTATTTCATTTATTTTAAACTATAAACCCAGTCAACAGAAATGCAGCAACTTGAAGAGAGCATAAAAAGAAAAAACAGAGATTAAAAAAAAGGGGCAAGCGGATAGTCAATGGTGATCTTTGTTACACAATTTGGTCTTCTATTTTGTATTCAATAAGGGGCTTGGAGTGCTTATATTTATATTACAAAGGAAATTTTTCTTTCTTAGAATATTGAAACATCCGTATGGGACTACATGAAGCGTGGTGCAAAAGACCACCGGGACCAAGTGCTTTTTTTTTTTCCATTGATATAAACTGGAATGCCAATTCATAGATGGAAATAGACACAGAGATGGATCCAGCTGCCCATGACATGAAAAATCCCTCAACCCCTAATCATATTCCACATATCTAATCCTAACTCAGTGTCACAATAGGTCAGAGATTGAGAGTTCAGCTATTGGTCTATACCTACGCATACCAAAGTACCAAGAGGTCAAGTCAAATACAAGGCTTATGGATAACAACTAACAGATGATTCCGCAGTCAAGTGACCTCTATCATGCCTCTAGGTCATGAGTTAAGAGAGTGAATCTAGATTCCTCAAGAATCTCCTTCAAGTACACGATAAATAACTTAAAAAGTTGGCTACTAAAAGAAATGAGAACATTAAATTATCAGAAATTCATATTGATATAAATGATACAGAATGCATGTGAAGCAGAAAATCCATTGCTACTTATATAGCCATCATTATTGGTTGTTGAATAAAGTGATCAATTTCAACTCAAAACACCTATCTACTATTATAAAAGCTGAAGCTCATTAGCAATTACACTTGCTTCCATGCTTCTTCAATATCTTTTTATAACTTGAAATCACACAAGCAAAAAAATGGAGATATGCAGGTGACAAGAAAAAGTCGAGTACTGAAACAAATGTTGATGGTTCCCCCCCAGAGAGCACACATTTCCTCAGGTTGACTTGTATTCAATCCTTCAGTAAGACATAAGAACTTGTGTTTTTTTTTTCAATCCCAGCCAACTGAAATGAGTGCTTACAGAACTTCAAAGAAACCTAATAAAAATGCTGTGTCCTTTAAGAGTTCAAGTCTTAAACACCGTAAACATCGTATGGCTATTAAAACCAGAAAGAAAGGTCCAGAAAAAAGCCGTCTTGCTAGCTTCGAAAAAACTCTGGAGTAGACCTTCTTCAAGGAGTTTGATAAGTTTCTTCACTATACTTCAGCAACTGTCTTATAAAGAGGATCAATCTAGAGCTCCAAAATAGATCCTTTTTCCAGGTATCCAAAATTCAGACAAGTTTCTAAAGTGCCACTAGATGAAACTAATGAATTAACTGAACACCTCTAGTTAGGCCATAGCAACAACAACAAGAGCTGTTTGCATAATACCTTCTGCTACAGCAAATGTCCTAGTTAAAGAAATAATGCCCTGTCATTTTGCACCTTAAAGATTACAAATCAGCCTTTCATACTGCCTATGCCAATCAGATGGTTAGTTACCCCCTTCAAATAACATTCAGCGGCCATATAGTCTTAGGATTAGCCTTCTGAAATATTTCATAGTAGCTACCACGTTTCTGATAACGCATTTAAGGCAGATAGATTTTATCTCACTTATTCACAAACAAAAAGATGTTGCCAGAAATTTTTTTTTTTTAAAAAAAAATAAAAAAAAAAAAAAAACTATAGAAGCGTTTTTATGAAGAGCTTAAAATAACTAACAAACCTTTGACTTTGGAGTAATGCTCAATGACATCATCAACTAGACTATCAAAGCTGGGAATATAGCCGTGAAGACCTTCTGAAAGACCAAAGCCAGGGTAATCCATAGCAAAAACTCCGTAACCAGATAATGCCAACTTTCTTGCAATTCCTGCAAACAATGCCAACAACCGATAAACTTTTAACACAACACCATTCCTGAAACTACATGCTGGCCATTCGTAATTGAAAAAAAAATAATAATAATAAATGAATAAAAACGCTACATGCCTTCGAAGAAAAATGTGCAAGTGTCTCCGTAACCATGACAAAAACACACCACTGCTTTAGGGGAAGAAGTCCCTGGAAGCCAACTTTTTGTGAAAATTTCCAATCCTCTAGAGTTCGCCACATATGACTGTTAAAAAATAAAATTGACAAAAATCAAATGATAATCCAAGAAAGTAGATTGTCTCAACTTTGTAGAACTACATAATGGTTGCAAATTAGGTAATGACTAACGGCTGCACAATCATGACAATTATTCAATGAAATTCATTACTCAATTCCACTTCTGTAGAATTGGACCACAAGCTCAGATGCCTGAAGGGAACAGCATTTCCAAAGTATGCTGCCCATTACAATTAGCACTAGAAAAAGGAGAAGAAACAGAATTCAACAGAATGAAATCATGCAAAATCTCTCAACTTGAGTAAAACAAACTCCTAGGCAATGCTCATTTGAAATTTAATTTCAAGAATTCTGTCCAAGAAAGAAAATATCGTTTGTCTCCAAAATGGCTGAGTTTGGTACAAAACAGAAAGAGATTTAAAAAAGTTGCTTCCTTTCTTTTACCTTTTCTGCTTTTACAGTTTTATAAGGTGGGGAAGGAAGTGGGGAGGAGCTAGTAAATGCCAACCCCTTCACAATGGCAGTTGAAGTTCTTAAATAAATACTCCACTTCTCCCCACACACACAAACACACACACACACACACACACACATATATATATACATGCTTATGGGCAATGAAGAGATTCTTGCCGGCACCAAATACCGCCAACAAATAAGACTAGTGATACTACTTGGTTGGGTATGTGATGGTTGCCTGATACCTCGATAATAAAATTTTGGTGTGAACATACAATTAGACTAGGCTTAATTATACACTACCCACATGTGAGAATGCAATAAATTTTCCATCTTGTCAACTTCAACAGCTCTTCTGTTGTATCAAACCAAAATACACAACTATAAAAAAAATAAAAAATAAAATAAAATAAAATAAAAAAACAGCTTTTGATCATACCTCATTTATTTTCAATCCATCAGATGGTGTCTGCAACACAATAAAAAAAAAATCATCAACCACAAAATCAGAATAATAAGTTTAAAAAACGTGAAGATAATGGATTCATGAGCAAAATCAAAACTAAAAAAAGCAAAGCAAATACCTTAAAAAGAATATGGTCAATATTAAACTGAATATCTTTAAACGCCTCACGAGCTCGTCGTCTAGCAAGCACATCATCCATATTAGCATCAAGAATTTTCTGCAACTCACTATCGATACCTGTAAGCTTCACCATTGCTGCTCCCTTCTTTGTCCCTCTCTTTCCCCGGAAACAAACAATACCTTAACCAATGAAAAAAATGATTGGATCGCTTTTATATCATTTTTTTGAATTAATTAAATAGATAATACCATGCACTAAGCTGCGGTGGCGGGCGTAGACTGTTCCTGGTTTCAAAGCCATCGAAGTGGAGAAAATCTGAGTAACTAAAAATAGACTAATTATTCATTAAAATTATATAATTTTTGGATGCACTGTGAGTTGGAGTTTTTTTTTTTTGGATTTTGTTGAATTTTATTTGTTTGTGTTTGCTTGATTTTTGGTCTTTTTTAGGATTTTGTTGAATTCCATTACTCTTTTTTTTTTTTAATTTTAATTTGGTTGAATCGAAGGTTCTAATTAAATTGTGGATGCTGACAGAGGGATTGGATGTGGTGGTAATTGTGATAGCCAATTAAAAAAAAAAATTATCTTTTATATAATGAAAATTGTATAAATAAATTTTTTCTTTTTTTATCTCTATTATTGGTATTAAGAAATTGCTGACTTCTAATTAATTTATTTTATTTTTAATAAAATTATGAAAAAATAAAAAAATCTTAAAAACTAATTTAACATAATTAAACATACTACAATTTGACTTTTCGATGACGCTTATTTTGAAAACTTTTTTATTCAATTAAATATTTTTTGTCTTATATAATTTTACATTTTAAATAAAATATAATTATTTTTATGTATAAATATTTTAAATTAATAAAAAATAGTAATAATTTAAGGGATGGTAGTAAATAATAATAAAAATTTTCAATTTTGTAGTATATATTTTTTCCTATATATTTTCAATTAATAACGTGACATGAATATTTTATAAAAGAATTCTTTATATTTTTAAAAATTAGTTGCATAAAAAAGTTGTTTGCTTTTCTATTAAACAACTTAACGGAAAATATATCAAATTATAGTGGAAGAACCCAAATTTTTATATTTATGAAAAAATAACATTATTTTATAAGGAATACTATTTTTCATATTTTTATAAATTAAAATAATACTAAGCTATAAAGTTATTAAACCAAAAACTTTAACAAATATATATATCTTTATATTTGAATATTCACTCTAAGGATAAAGATGCATTTGAAATGGGATTAAAGATATAAAATGTAATAGTTACATATATAACAATTAACAGAGTAATAGTTAAATTGGTAACCTTAGTTGATAAGTGAAGGGTAATGTATAAGCTATGTAATTTTTTTAAAATGTAAATATATGTCAAATAATACAAATAAATAAATAAATTATTAAATTTTGTAAACAATAACATTAATTTTAATAAAATCAAATAATTAAAAAATTCATAAAAATAAAGTTACAAAATATATATTTATACATTCCTTAAAAAAAACAAAGAGGAATAAATTAATTTATACATTTTTTTATAAATTTGATTTATGTTTCATTAGTATAAAAAAAATTAAGAAGAAAATTAATTATAAATAAATATAAAATGATAGAAGAATGAAATATTTAAGAAAATAAATTTTTACAGAACTTTACCCTACCCCCAACTAGATTAATAGAAATACATAGAAATAAGGTTTACTATTAAGGGGGTCAACTGTTAACCCTAATGTTTTAAAGTTTGTTAAATAAGGTTAAAGGAGTTAATGCATTATACGAGTAACATTTACCCTCATTTAACCTCAATCCAAATATATTTAAAAATTAATATGTCAAACTATTAAAAATCCTAACTTTTATTATTAATAAAGTATTTATTATATTCTCTTAGTATTATTTTTTAACTAAAATATTAATATACATATTTTAATACTACTCAAATTATAAAAGCATTTATATAATACTTATTTTTTTATCTAAAATCATTCAATTATTTTTTCTAAACTTTTAGAAATTCTATTTTTAAAATTTTTCTTAACCAAAACACCATTATACATACTACAATAATAATTTAACAGTTCTCAACACAAATCCTATTATATTTAAAAATAATGGCAATAAATGTTAAAAAAATAAAATTAATATAATATATTTTATTTTTAATCTATTTAGTTACTTTTTTTTCTTTTTATATAAATTTTTATTTTAAAATACATATATCATATTCTTTATAAAACACTTTAATTATACTACATTTAAAACACTACTCTTCTTTTTCGTTAGAAATTATGTCTTTTGATTTAATTAATTAAAATATCTACTTTTTATTCAATTAAAAATATATTTTTATTTTTATTTAACATAAATAAAATTGTGTGACTTATCAATTATATCTATTTTTCTTTTATTTTATTTATTCAATTATTATTCTTCCTATACATATTAAAAGTATATATACTTCTAATAAAAAATTAAAATAAAATTATTATAATAATAACCTTCTAAACTTTCACTTTTTATATTTGATTAATTTATAATTTTTATTTATTAAAATTATTTAATAATTATATCAAAATGAATAAATTATCTAAAGTCCGCAAAAAATGTATATTGACAACTAATTATTTAAATAAAGGAAAAATTATAGAGCTACTTTATTTTTTACATACTTTAATTATATAAGAATGTGTTGTATTATCTAATAATAATTATTAATAAAGTAAAATTTATTTGATAAAAAATAAAATAACAACAAAAAAACACTCAAATAAAATAGTTTTTTTTTTAATTCTAAAGTAAAATTATTATGAAAAATTCCGCGTTCAACATGCACATAATTTTTCTCTCTAAAAGAAAAACACACCTATCATTTGAATGCTCTACGCGGTCTGTATTTTTCCTAATTGACTTGTCATGCCGTCTTAGTCTTAACTTAATGATAATCTTCCTTTAGAATAGCGAAAATTTATTATTTAAAAAAAAAGTCTAATTACTTAAAAAATTAACAAAAGAAAATTATAAGTTTGATTTTTTTTTAAGGTTTAATAAAATAATTACTTTTTTTTCTAAAAATTACAGGCATATGGGTTCTACTTTTTCTTTCATTTCATATCGCTTTTTATAATTTATTTTATTGGTATCCTCTTTCTCCCTCTTTTTTCCTAATTCTTTTGCTTTTTTTATTTTCTCCCTATTTCTCATCTTTGCTGATTCTTTTCTTTTTTTCTTTTTATTTTGTCAATGTGAGACCTAAAAATGAAAAAAAAAAAAACAAAAATATATATCAATTAGCAAGCTCATATCAAAATGTTGACGAAAACTAGTCACTTGAATAGTTTATCATTATCCAATTTACTATAATTTAGATGTATAATTTCTGACATTTCTCCTTTAAGTTGAAGTAAATAAATTAGAGTGTAGAGCTCATGAATAAAAGAGTTGGACTTTAGTAGATTTGAGTCCAACTCTTATCATTTATACCTTTGATTATTTAGTATATTTTAGATATGAGATTTCTAACAAGATAAATTATAAGAAATTAATTACAGGTTCACGAGTTTGATGTGTATGTAATCTTTACTCAAAAATTAAAAAAATTAATGAGAAAATAAAAGTTCATTTTTCATAGTAGATATATTATGAGTTGGAGATTAATTTTTCTGTTTTTTTTTTTTTTGTTAATTTTCTGTCTTTTTTTTTTTTGGAAACCGGAATTTGTTGAATTTTATTTGTTTGTGTTTGTTTGGTTTTTGCTAGTTTTTTATTTTGTTGAATTTCATTTGTTTGTTTTTGATTTTTTATGCGTTTGAAAGTACGTCAGATACTTTTGCTCTTGTTGAATGGTTGTACAAAGGTTCTAGTTAAGTTGATGAAAGTGAAGGGTTGGATCTGGTCGTATTTGTGATAAACAAGTCAAAAAAAAAAGTTTTATAAATTATCTTTTTATAAAGGGTCAATTATATTTTTCCTTATATATTTTGTCGTATTGCACTACTTTATTCATTTTATTTGAAAAAATATTTATTTATTTCTGATATTTGTTTTTTTTAATATTCATTAGTTTTTATGTATGGATGAAGTAGTACACAAAAAAGCAAATATTAGGGATTGTCATACATTAAATTTGACTATCTTAAAAAAGGTCCAATGATGAAACGAATCCCCAAGATGATTAGAGTCTGCTCGTTCGTAACATCTCTAAAGTATGCAACCTTAAAATACCTAACCGACCCCACTCATGTGCAAAATCAATCATCGAGCCATTAAGTTGTGCTCCAACCTTGCGAAATACGAATTATCAGAATAATGAGAGGTTATTTTGAGAAAACTCCTCTTAGAATACTCAGCTCATTGGGCCGGTGAGCATTTTGTTAGACCGGGACCCAACTTCATGAAAAAATGAAAATTGATTTGGAAAAAATGGACTTCGAAAACACGTCTAAAAGGCTCCAAACCTAATTGACCCCACCAATGTGCAAAATTGATCACTGAACTATTAAGTTGTGCTTCGACCTTATAAAAGCCTCCATCAAAGTACATGCGTCATCCTTAGATTTCAATGGCTGAGCTGAGGTCGTTTGAGAAGTCTAGTTAGATTTCTTTTGAGTCTAGAATGGGGTTGAGAGCTAGAAATTCAGCTACTACTCTCCCTTTTACTGCCTTCTTAGTCAGATATCGCATGTCGAATTCTATTAGTAGTATAAGCCACTTTACAAGCTTCCCTACTAGAGAGGGAGCTTTGTAGAGATACTTCATTGGGTCCATTTTAGACACGGCCTGAATTCTGTAGGATTGAAAGTGGTGGTTCAGTTTCTTTATTGCCCATAGCATTGCCATACATATCTATTCAACTTGGTTGTACTTATCCTCATATGGCAATATCTTCTTGCTTAAGTAGTAGACTGCGTATTCTACTTCATTTCTCCCTCCTGGGCTAACATTGCTCTGATTGCATTCCCTTCGATGGCTAGATACAAGGTTAGAGGTATCCCTAGTTTAGGTGTCTTAAACCAGTGTGTTAGCTAAGTAAATTCTAATCTTATCAAATACTAGCTGACACGATTCATTCCATTTAACTGGCTGATCTTTTCTGAGTAGCTTAAAGATTAGCTCAAACACTATTGTCAACTTAGGATGAATCTACTGAAGAACTGTAGTTTTTCTTGAAACCCTTTGATTTCTTTCTCTGTTGTTGGCACTAGCATCTCTTTGATGGCTTTTGCTTTATCTGGATCTATTTCAATCCTATTCTAATTGACAACATACCCCAGTATCTTTCCTGAAGTGACCCTGAATATGCATTTCTTTGAATTTAGCATAGGATTATACTTTTTGACCCTTCTAAGGAACCTTTCGAGATCAAAGTGGTGTACTTCCCTAGTTTTAACTTGACCATCATGTCGTTGACATATACCTCCACTTTTTTCTGTATCATGTCATGGAACATTGCAATTGCTATTCTCTGGTAGGTTGCCCTTGCATTCTTTAGTCCAAAAGGCATTACTCTATAACAGTAAGTACCCAATTATGTTATGAAAGATGTCTTTGCTTTGTCAATAATGGCCATTAGGATCTGATTGTGCCTAGAGAATCCATCCATGAAGGAGTACATTGCACATATGGCGGTGTTGTCAACTAGTATGTCTATGTATGGTAATAAAAATCCTTCCTTCGAGCAGGGCTTATTCAAATCTCTATAGTTGACGTAGATTATAACCCTTCCGTCTTTCTTAGGTACTGGCACCACATTTGCTAACCATTTTGGATAGTTTACTACCTCTGGGAATTTTTCCTTGATATATTTCTCGATTTCCTCTTTCACTAGTTAGGCCCATTCTGGTTTGAGTCTTTTTAATTTTTGCTTTACCAATTTGCACCCTTCTTTAGTAAGAATAAAGTGTTAAGCAATATCTCTGTCAATACTAGGCATATCGTCGTATGTCCAGGCAAATACTTTTGAATATTTTATTAATATTTTTTTCAATTTCTCTCCTCTCTTCAAGGGTAACATCTTTTAAAATATGCAGAATGCGTGGTTCAAATTCCATGCCAATGTTAAATGATTTAGTGCATATGGAATAAATGTCAAATATACTAATGTTTGATCAATGCAATGCATACTACCATTAAGAAAGACATCAAATAAGTAAGTAAAATCAGATTTCATTGCATTAACTTTAGAGTTCATTACATCATCATTTTCAAACAAAGAAAAAGTACAGAGATCATCATCAGCAATGTCTTTGAACAAGATGTCATCAATGCTTAATTCGAGGATGGTAGTAACTTAGGCATGATTGATAGCTTCACTCTTAGATTCTATCTCTAGGTTTTTCATCAGTTCACAAATGTCAGTATCGGTGATCATGTCTGGTAAGTGCTTATCCTTAAGGGTGTTATTGAAGATCTAGAACCCCAGTTTCTTGATTCCATTGCTTATCCATTCCTCAACTATTGTTAGACTTGGGTTGAGCTTTCAGCCATAAAAAAGGTTAATTTCTTAGCCTCAGTATCCTTTTTAGGATCATACCCTAGACCATTTCTGTTGGTCTGTCCTCAAAAGTTAGGAAATTTTATGACTCCAATATTTCTTCCTCCTAATTTTGTTCCAGGTAAATATTGCATCTTCTTCATTATAATGGCGACTTTAGGAGTAATATGACCGTCACTAATCACATAAACCTAGAATCCTAGTGGGACCACATTCAAACATGCAATAATGTTGTTTGTTTCAGCAGGGATGGTAAAAAACCTTTCTATTTAGAGGGAACTTTATCTTCTGATGTATGGTGGAAGCAAAGTCTTCATAGTAGTAAGATAAAAGTCGAAGGGATGTCCACAAAAGTAAATTCTATTACTAATTCGATATCTCCTCCTATAACTACTGTTGTATGACCACATTGGATTTTTCTAAGTTTTTAACATTCATCCCGAACTTATGTAGCAACCTTAGGGGGTAAACATTAATGGCAGACCCATCATCTACCATAACACATGGGTCTTCTTAGTCTTGACAATTTCTTGTATGAAGAAAGGATGATTGTGGACCCTTCCCCTAAGGGGTAAATCTTTGTTTTAAAATGTGATTGCATTAGAAGGAGCTTTCACTAGAGAGGCTATCATCTCATAAGGTAAGGCACTAGTGGCAATCTTTGCTTCATCTAGTGCTCTAACTAGGGCATGTTTGTGCTTTTTAGAGGCCATGAGTAGGTCTTAGATACTAGTTTGTGCCTGAGTTTTTTTAAGCTATTTAAGGATAGTGTCTTCCTCTTTGACTAGAGCTTGGTCTCTTGCTACTTCTTTCTCCTTAAAGGGCTCCTTCTCTTTCTCAGGAGGTTAATATACCCACCTACTACAAATTATATGATTAACTGCTAGTAAGGGTGTCACGACCCAAAACAGGGGGCCATGATCAGCACTAAGGAATGAGAATTCTTTCGAATCCGGAACCCATAGCAAGCCTTTAAAAATAAAAGCATGCAATATATAATAAAATAAATAAAATATTATGCAGCGAAATTAAATCTCAATAGTAATATAATAATTCATTAACTCATTTGATAGCATAAAATCCATCTCATATATGTAAAATCTTTCAATAAAAATTTTCGGTTCAAACTTTTGAAATTTAAATCTCATACATATATAATACATACAGCTCACTGAAACAACTACTACAATATCTAGAATACAAAATAAAACTCAAATAAGTAACTTACATAACAAGGCCGGGACGGAAGAAATCCGGCTATTGAGGCCTAAGGATAAAGACTCTCCTGAAAAATGTCAACAGAGGAGAGTTAGACCTCACTAACTGAATGGTTATAATATATATACATGCACAGCTAAATGTCAAATGCAGACACTCAACAGAATATATATAATAAGTATATATACAGGAAAATATACACAGATGCATCAAAAATCATTTTATATAATACTGAAAAAAATATCCATTTATGAAGGATCAAATAGAACCCTAAATGATCGCAACCTCAAATAGTGTTAGACAACACTCTAGCCACACATGCTCACTTATTCCAAATAAATTCACTTTTTCCATTTAGACAGTAGACTGGCCCCGAGACACTACATCGACCGAGCTCCAGCAGTCTGACTGTCAGTGTGATTAACCCTGAGACACTTGGTCAATCGAGCTCCAGCAATTACACTCTTAAATCACATCTCACATCAAATCGATCCAATCATAATCTACAAATAGGTTAGTAATTCAACCTACAATCTATCGTCGTACCGGTACGTACTCGGTCCTAGTACTGCCCACTAGGTAGCACGTTCTATTGATATCCTTCATTTAAAATAAATTCATACATTTGTAAAATAAATGATGCATAACATTAATTTAAATGACAATATATTCCATATATATACTAGAAATATACCAAAAATAAATCAAGTATATTTCGAATATATATATGTCAAATAATTCAGTTCATTTATAAAATAAACTAAAAATAAACCATATATATTCTTAAAAACATTTTAGGTATAATTCAAGAATAAATCATGCATTTAATTTAAAATATACCAAAAATATACTAAAATATACCTAAAGTATGCTCAAGCATTTATTAAATTATTTATGCATATTTCATACAATTAAATCATACATTTCTAAAAACATACATTCTAATACACGTACATATAAAAATAACAACTCACAGTTGTGCGCTCCACAAGATGGGTCTGACGGGCCTAGTCCACTAGGCCTCCGTCTCAGCACAACTAACAAATAAAATATTAACACAAAATTAGAATAAATCCAACGTAATTTTTAAAGACTCGATCTAGAATTCTAGATACAGACAGAGAATAAGAATTTGACCGAATGTCACATTTTACGAGAATTCTATCGAAAATTTGGCAGAACCTCCTCTGTAAAACGGACATCTATCTACTCAGAAAATAAAGTCGATCCTACAAGAAAACACACTTCGAATATAGGATAATCACATCACTCCTCGGTTGGATTCCTAAACTACAATTCCACCAACCGAGGTTTACAATTCACAAGATATGCACAAAATACATAAAAATTCCAAAAATACCCTTTATATACCAAAATATAGTAATTTAGATATTTAAACACTAAAAATAATTATTTTACTGATAATTACTTAAAAACCCTAATGTTAATAAAATATTATTAAAAATCAATAATTCTCAATAAATTCACAAATATTAATGAAAATTCATTTATAAATCTAAATTACTTAATTAGCCCAAAAACATATAAAAATTCATTAAAAACTCATTTATTTACAAAAATAGTATATTATATATAATTTAAAAATAAATTTTGAAAAATATTTTTAATTAGTTAAAAATAGTAAATAATTTGTAAAAATCATTTTTATATCTCAAGTAATTATTAAAACCAATTAAACTTAATATTTAACTAAAATTACTACCAAATTACCAAAATACCCCTAATATATAATAATTCACATAATATACAATAATTATTCAAAAATTCACTAAAAATTATATAATTACTCAAGAATTATTTTCTCAACATATAATTCAATAAAATAAATAATTATACTCAATTAACCAATTAATTTTAATAAAATACACATTTAACCTAAATTTCCAAAATTCACCTAAACTAAATAAAATTATTTTAATTACACAAAAATTATAAATCAAATTCTAAAATTAATTTCAACCTCTATAAACACCAAAAATCACAATTTCACAATTTATTTAATTAATTTACAAAAATTAAAAAATATTAATAAAATAATAAAAATTCACAAAAATCAAAATAAATTCCAAAAATTCCAAGATGTAGATTGAGCTAGTATAAGCAACTTTTGTGAAGGAATTTATCTTGAATCACTAAGATTGAAGTTCAAAAAAATTAAGAGACTCAAATGGCCGAAAATGAAATCAAGTTCATATCCTTACCAAATCGAGTTTTCAAGTTAAAGGAAGCTTGGAATCGGCTTCTATGGAGTTTTAGGAGCTCAACAGCAATAGAATCATAAAAAATGGTGACTGGAGTGGCTGAACGGAGGTGGCTTGATTCTTGGCTTCTTCGGGTTCTACAGTGACCACCGGTGCCGGAGAGGGTAGAGGAGGGTGGCAGAGCAGCTGGGGAAGGCGGCAACACTCTGGGAGGCACACCAATGGCCACTGAACGACGTTGTAGCGGTGAGGAGTGAGGGAAGGTGGGTTTCGGGCGTGAGGAAGGGGACGAGGGCAAGGTTTGTAATTTTCCTTTGTTTCTATATATATATATATATATATATATATAATAACATTAACACTTTACATTAAAATATAATAATATTATAATATAAAATAATCACACACCACATATAAATATATATATAACACACATAATAAAAATAATAATATATATATATAGTTAAATAATAAACCCTAATAATCACAATAATATATATATATGCATTTATATGTATATATTAATATTCAAATTTTCAATTATGCATGAAACCATGCAATTTAAGAAAATGAGCTAACATTAATAAATAAATTATTATTTAGGTATTATTTTCCCAAAAATATAGGTTTCGGAAAAATTTTACGTAGAAACTTAGAATAATTAAAAAAATAACATTAATTATTAACAAAATAGTTAGATAGTCAAATATATATATTAAAATTATTAATACTGTATATCCTGATACAGTATAAAAATATTTAAAACATTGGGTTATTACAAAGGGCTTCTTAGCTGCTTACTTATCTATTTTTGTACTATTGTTCTGGTTCTAAACAATGATTTTAAGATCATCAGAGCTGCACCATATGTCTATCACCATGACTTGTAGGTTCTGAAGCTAAATAGTACTGACTATCCCATCTTCATTATCAAATTCTTCTCCTCATCTTGAGGGTACTATGTCTTATAAGAGTGTATGGGTAGCAAGTGGTGCTGTATACTTGACTTTATAGTCAAAATTCCCAGATGGTTAGCCCAGTAAATCCTATATCTCATGGTCACTACTAAAATTTTTATCTATGTCTACTTCTTGTGAGTAAGGGCAATTAATCACTTTACCACTCATAGGGAGAGCTATATCCCTAGCTCTTTTTTGCATCATCAAGTGGGGAAGGAATTTTTGAGGCATTGGAATGTATTCAAAGGTAGAAGGATATTGCTAATCTTCACTAGAATCATGAGGCTCAAGAATGGGATTTGAGGGTTTGTCCTCTAAAGGCTTATCTTAGGTTTCTTGTATGGCTTGGATTGACTGTTCAACCAAGTTTTCTGGTAGATTGAAGGAGATCATATTAATGGTTGGTAGAGACATGTTTTGATAGTTTGGAAGAGACTTGATCTTGATACTTGGTCATTTTTTCAGGTCATCCATTTTTCCCAAGTCAATGAGGTCTTAGATTGCATTTTTGAGAGTTCTGTATGTATCAGTGGTATGACCAAGCATTTGGTGAAAGTGGCAAATCAAGTTTTGATTAATCTGAAGTGGTAGTGGGTTTGGAAGAGGCCTAGGTTTTTATGGCTATAGGAGGTTCTTTTGTTAAAGTCTTTAGAATACTTTGGATAGTAAGAGGTTAAAGTTTAAAAATTTTCTTCATGGTTTGATGACACTGATAGATGGTGAGTTGTGGGTGTTGGGTTAGACCATGTTTATTTCTATGGCTCAGGTAAAAGTTTTTTGGATGTTTGGTTGGGTTTTATGGCAAAAAGTGTTTCTGGCTTACTGAGGTTCCTCATTCTCAATTCTGATCCCAACCTGATGGAGAGCTCTAAAGTCAAGATAATGAGCAAAATTACAATATTGCCCTTTTGATTATCAGCTTTATTTATTCATCCTCAGGAGGATGATTTCTTATCTTGGTTGCCTTTCCCCTACATTTGGTAATATAATCAGAGAAAGCTTCACTAAGTTTCTGCCTTGTGGTCTTAAGGTCCTTTTAAGTGATGTATAACTAAAGGTTATATTTATACTGCTTAATAAACTTCTACGTTAGCAGTAGCTTATTGCTTTTGATTTCATTTTTAAGGTTAAAGAACCATGCCCTCAGTCCTTCCTCTAATGATGTAAAAAAGAATTAAACAATCTATGATTCTGTAAGCTTTATGGCAACCATGAAGGTAGCATATTACCTTAGATGGACCCTCGAATCCCCTATTCCATCAAACTTAGCAAAGTTTGGTAGCTTAAAATCATCTAGGAGCGACTTATCTTTAAATAATGTCAGGTCAATGAAGCTTTTAAAGCCATGAGTTCCCTTATCTTTGAAGGTGAATTCCAATTAAGCCATCATGTTGGCCAATAGTTTGACCTCCCCTATCGATTTAGGCAAGGTCATGTTAGTGATTTTTTCAGCTTTTGGTGCATCCCTGAGATTTTAGTATTAGTCATTATCATCATCGGCTTGAATTGGAGTTCGGGGAATTCCTTTTGCCTTATCTACAGATGTAAATGCTTCATTCAATGGTGTGTCATTCCCATTTTAGGCAATTTTGGCTTTGATTTAGGCTTGGAGGATTTCAACTACGGTGCCATCAACGAGCAACTTTTGGATCCCTTCTTTTAATTTGTTTTTAAATTGCTGACATAAGGTATCTTCTTGGTCACTCATGTTTGGATGTCATATTCTTGTACATTTATAAGGGTTAGCTAAATGAATAATGCATGACGTGTGCCTATAAAAAAAAAGGGTAAGCATGTATGCATTATTCATTTAGCTAACCCTCATAAAGGATGGCGCATGTAAATAGCTATTTTGGAGGTTTGGGAGGCTTTTTCTGAACTTTTTTTGAGTGTTTTCCAACTTTTCTTGACCCTTTTTGTGTTTCGGGTGCTATCTGCTCTGTTTTTGCTTATGTACTTCTATTTTTCTATATGAACTGGAGTTCCCTATCATTCCTAAGGGTCTAAAGGATATTTTTATTAATGGTAATGCTGAGGGTGACTTTACAAAGGCTACTAGAGCTAGGATATCCGCTGCAGGGACTAGCATATCTTGTGTTAAAAGTTCTCAGCCATCTAAGCTTTCTTAGGGAGATCTAATCTCTCTTATTTATAGCTTGAAGACTCATATTTGGGTGCATTATCATCACAAAGTAAGTCTTTCTTTACCCTTATTTTCTGAAGCTTGTTCGTTAGCTGCTTTGCTATTTATTTTGGTATATGAGGTTGTAGTTCTATAGCTCTTACTGTAACTATCTGTTAAGCTAAGTTTTATTGTAAATGCTATGATCATCTGCTAGTGCTTGTTGTGATGCTTTTCTTTTAAGCTTTTATTATCATTTTGATCCTGTTAAATGACAAAGAGAGAGATGTGTTAGTATTTAGTAATTGTGCAAATGTTTAATAATATACCTATTGTTTGTAACCTCGTAGGTATATTACTATACTACTTGGTAGTTTTAATAGAGTCAGCATGTATTATCAGGGTCCCTCGATGTGTATGAAGCAGATGATTATTGGGAAGGGCTTTGATTGAGTCACTGCTGCATTATCTTATGACTCGTATGCATCAAGTTAGATTGCCATTATATGTGTTGATAGAATGATGGATGGACACGACGCACACTTTCCATCTACCTATCGAGGAGATGATTATTACCCTTTTGGATTTTGCCACTATCACAAGCTTAAGCTTTTCTAGAGAGCCTATTCCTTTCAGTGAGGAGGAGTGTTCTACTACTATAGTAAGGAGGTGCCTCACGATAGATTTTCTTAGGGTGGTTATATTAGTATAAGGTATGCCCTAGTGACATTCTTGTAATTATTTAGACATTGTATATAATCCCTGTGGTAATAAAATATTCTTTTAAATAAATATGTCATTTTTTTGAGTATTTATCCTTTAGTATTATATTGAATAAATTTATTATCAAAGAGTTGATAATATGAGTTACAAATTTATTCAGTAAATTTACTATGAATTGTTCATAGTCGATTAATTAATATTTGGATAATATTATTAGACTATCACCTCTGTCTATTTTCCTTGATTAGTGTGAGAAACTAATAGTAGGAGGTAGTGAAACTCATGCTACTTGATATGAGTGATCAGAATAGACATATGGATACTCATTGGATGGGATAATCGAACAGTGACATTAGTATTGTGATTGTAAGGATATTCACATATAATCAACAATCACAATCTAGATTATAATGGTGCATATAGTCCTTTAACTTGAGGTGACATAGTCATCTACATTTAGGTGGTTAGAGTTTATTACTGCTTACATACTTGTGTTAATCATCACATGGGTATATGGCATGTGGTGGCTCTAATTAGTTAAATGTAGGGATGAATGTTTAACCAAGATGGGATTCATTACCTGGTGTGAACCGGGATAGATCCTATACTATCTAAGTTTATTCTTGATGAATAAATTCCTGGCCAAGATAAATACAACACAGTCTGAAAAAAGAGTTTCAGTACTAGAAAGAGTTCCAGTATTTGTTGTATTTTATCAAGAATTAAAACTTAAGATGAGGTCATATAATAAAGCTATTAGAGTTTGATAATACCTTGACTCTAGGCTATATTGGGATCTTTAATGAAAGGAATTTAGTGCACAGTAATTATGATCAAGTTCGTGTGAATCATAATATGTATTCATTTCTAATTGGATAGCTGTGATATCGATAATAGGGGTCACTCACAACTTATGAGAACTAAATGTGAATAATTGGGATTTTCACATTTAGAATTGAAAAGAGTTGCAAATAATATTAAATGTTAATATTATATTTTCTCATTGCCATTTAGACATGAACCTAGTAAGTCACACCTTAAAGAGTTTTATTTATTCACTATTGTATTAATCTAATTATTGATTAAAAGAGTTTAATCAATTAATCAAGATTAATAGAATTAGATTTATGTTTTGAACAATGATTCTAGTATATCATGAAATAAGAGTATTATTTATTAATTAATATTTAATTAATATTGGAAATTAATAAATATATATCAAATTAATAAATATATATATGTTGTTATTTATTTATGGACTTATATTAATGGTCCAAATTGGTTTGGACATAGGCCAAAATTTATTTTGGACCAAAGATTAATTAAAGTCCATATCTATGTATATGTATAATTTAATATATAAAATAATACATTTGATGTATACTTTACATACAAATTTATACAAGGTAGCATATTAATTAAGTGGATATTTCTAAAGTATGCCTAAGGTGTCATTTTTAATCATTTGGATGGTTAGGTGTATACCTAAGGTGGCATACTTAATAATCACTTAATTAATTAATGCATACTTTTCCTTAGTGGAAAATTACTACACATATATCTTTTGATATATTTAAGGCAAGTCAAGAGACTTGGTAAGAGATAGGAGAGGAAAAATAATGCTTAAGTGAGTTTTTGCTTAAAGAGTTAAGTAAAATCACTAAGTAATTTTGGTTATGATAAGATCATAAACCAAAAATAAACACAACATATACTAAACATATACTCTATACTTGTGCTCTTAATTAAATTAGTACAAGTTACTAAGTTTAATTAACACAAGTAAATGATAAATAAGGCTTTGGTGTTTCAAACTAGAGGCCTTACATTTGGAGGGCTAAGCATTTGATTTAAGGAATTGAATACAAGGAATACTAAGCTCTACAACAAGTAAGTTTACAAACTTATAATAAATTAATTATTTGTTTGTATATTGCTTAATTTATTTAGTTGTGTATTTCAATGCAATTTGAATCCTGGGCAAATGAAATTCTTCATTTTATGAAGGGTTATGATGAATAAATTTTTGAAATTTACTTTATTTAGACTTGTGCTTACAACACATGTATTTATGTCTAAATACCATAACTAATTTCTAACAGGTTGCACCTATAAAGTCTAGTTGCCCTTATCTAGCTCATTACATGAAGTTTAGGGAGTTGCGGTAGCTATACATCGAATATTTTATAATGATAAATAGTCAAAAAGTAGACATGGTCCCCCGAACCTGGAAATCTCTGCTGTGACAATACTCGCTGAGTGACCCTATCATGATCCGAATTGAAAGGTACGTGATCGGCACTAGGGAATGGGGATACATAAAGTACTCGAAACCCATAGTAAGCTTTAAAAAATTTTCATGAAATAAACACATTACACTTAACAATAAACTGAAATTAAACTAATTATAAACCAGTAATAAGTGCACAATTGAAATACAACAACATTTCAACTCATAATACAATATCACAAGTTTATAAGGTAACTACTGTGGTGTCTAGAATTTAATTATATAGTACATATATCAGTCCAGCATACAAAGTGCAGCTGGTAAAGAATGCATGCAAGTTTATAAAAACATTTGTTAAAACCTCTTTTCAAAATAAATGTAAATAAAGTAATCATAATCCTTAAAATCATTTATTTTTCACAATAATATTTAAATAAAATCTATTTATAATTCTTAAATCAATTTAATATAAAATCTCTATAAGAAAATATATGGAATACTTATTTTTGTGAAAATATGGTAGAACACCTAAACCTTTAATCTAATAGTCTTTTAGCTCTCTTTAATCTAAGTGATTGTCATCCCGAGAGTAAGCTCAAATGAGTTACTGCCACAGTCATTTCACTTCCATATTGATGTCCCGAGAGCAAGCTCAACTGAGTTACATCCCTTTTTCAAACCCGAGAGCACTAGCTCCACTAAGCTCTAACCATTTACACTTGCCCGAGAGCACATGCTCCACCAAGCATATTTCACATTACACATAAACCGAGACTTTACCCGTGCGCACGAGATCCTAGTGACACCCATTAGGTAGCACGTTCTACCATTATCTCCAAATCAGTTTAAATCATAAATAATTAAATAAATAAAATAAATAAATCATTAAATACTGAATAATTAAATGATTAATAATAATAAAATAAAAAATCACCAAATAAATTTCCTTTAAACATGCTTCCAATTTCTACTCACAAATATAGAAGAAATGATCATGCATATGACAATAATAATATATATTCATAAATTAATCATGTAATCATTTCTTTATTATATTTAATTATTTGAAAATATAATAAAAACATGCACAACACACATTTCATAAAATTAACTCACAAGTTGAGCATGTCAGATAACGTGTTCTTTGTTGCCCAGGTGCTACAGCTTGTATCCCAAAGTTCTTTAAAATAAATAATCTTTATTTAAAATATGCTCATAAAATAAAATAAATAAATTTATGAAAATTCTTAAAAATTATGGAACTGATGAAACTGACTCGACCAAAGACGTAAAGTTAATTAAAACTAGAAATTTGACACATGACGATGTCACATTTTACTAGAAATCTATCAAAAATTTAGCAAAATCTCCTCTGTAAAATAGACATCTTTTTACTAAAAGTAGAGCCGTTTTTACATAAAAATATACTTCAAATATTTACACAATCATCAGTCTCAAGTTGGGCCCCCGAACTGTATTAAATGCCCAACCAAAAACTACAATTCACAAAAATAATAACATAATATAATTTTCTTTAAAATCTCCAAAAATCATAAAATCTCATTTAAATACCACAAATTCATTTATTTTCATAACGAAACATAAACATATTTATTTTCCAAATAAATAGTAAAATTCTAGCTTATTTTTAAATTTTTGTCAATAACATTAGTTAATTCAAATTTTACAATTAAATAACATTAATTGCAAATAACCATTTAAATTACTTAAATATATCACAAAATTAAAAAATTAACTTATTTAAGCTTAAAAACAATAAATAAGTTTATTATTCTATTATTTTCTAAAAATTAATATTAATTAGCTAAAAATAGGAAATAAATTATAAAAATTATTTTAATACTATTATTACTCAAAATCTGCCTAAAACATCATAATTATCAATAATTTATTTAAAATAATAAAAATCATTAATTTATAATTATTTTCCCAAGAATTTAATTTTGACATAAACATTCAAAAATTTATAATAAAAATTTGGTGTATAATTTCAATTAACTTCCTTAACAAAGATTAATCTACATAATTAATAGAATTTAATAAAAATATAAAAAAAATTTTGAACCTAGGACTGCATGAACAATAATCGAGACCCGAAAAATTTAAAATTTTTCAAAATTCTAGAAAAATAAATAAAAATCATAAATAGATAGCTCACAATCTCAATTTAACTAATCTAAACTCAATTTAACATGAATCAACCATAAACAAGTTCAATTTCATAAATTAACATAAAAACCTAGAATATTATTTCTCAAAATTGAGGAGCTTACTGGAGATGGAAATCAAAATTGATGGAGAGCTTTTGAAGCCTAGAGGATGAAGAAGAGATTGTGCTAAAGTCTAACTTTGAGGATGAAAATTTGTGTTAAAGTCTAACTTTGTACTTAAAGCCTTATGTAAGTCTTATAAAAAAGCTGAAGTAAAAGTTGCTCCTCTGTCAGACATTATACTAATAGGTACTTCATGGAGATAAACAATACGATTAACATACAATCTTGTCAACCTATCAGTAAAGTACATCTTCTTAATTGGCAGAAAGTGAGCTAACTTAGTCAATCTGTCAATTATCACCCAGATAGCATCAAAGCCAATTGATGTATGAGGCAATCCACTTATAAAATCCATAGCAATCATATCCCACTTCCACTCTAGGATAGGTAATTGTTGTAATAATCCTAAAGGCCTATGGTGTTCTAACTTCACCTATTGAAAAGTGCGACACTTGGACACAAATTCTGTAATGTCTTTATTCATCCCATTCCACCAATATGTATCTTTAAAATCATAATACATCTTGGTAGAACCTAGATGAATGTTATAAGCAGATAAATGGGCTTCCTCCATAATCTCCTTTAAATCATCCACATTAGGTACACACAACCTTGTGTCCAAATGTAACGTGCCCTCACTATTAATAATAAAGTCTCTAGATTGACCTTGTTGCACTTCAAACATAATCTTCTGTAACTGTGGATATCTTCTCTGAGCTGCTTTAACTCTATCCAAGTACACTGATTATACTTTAAATTGAGCTAAAAGACACTTATTGGTCACTTTCAATTACAACCCCTAATCAATCAGTCCATGCAACTCTTTAATTATTAGCCTTCTTTCTCAGATGATGTGTGCAAGATTGCCTACTGACTTCCTACTTAGTGCATCAACTACCACATTTGCTTTACCAAGATGGTAAAAAATAAAGCAATCATAATCTTTCAGAAGTTTCATTCATCTCCTCTGTCTTAAATTTAAGTTTCTCTGCTGAAAGATATACTTTAAGCTCTTGTGGTCGATGTATATCTCATAAGTCATACCATATAAATAATGCCTCTAAATCTTCAAAGCAAAAACCATAGCTGCCATTTTCAAATCATGGGTAGGGTAGTTCTGCTCGTGCTTCTTTAACTACTGTGAAGCATAAACAACCACTCTTTCATTCTGCATCAATACACACCCCAATCCTACTCTAAAAGCATCATAGTACACTGTATACCCTTCATCACCTGAGGGTAAAGGTAATACTGGAGCTAACGTTAACAAGTCGTTAAGCAACTGGAAGTGGTCTTCACATATGTTAATCCAAACAAACTTGACATTTTTATGAGTTAGCCTTATTAAAGGCATTGCAATCTTGGAGAAATTCTTCATAAATCTCCTGTAATAGCCAGCCAAACCTAGAAAACTCCTAACTTCTATCACAATCATCGGCCTTGGCCATTTTGTAATGGCTTCTATCTTTTTAGGATCCACTTATATACCGTCTTTAGACAATACATGGCCTAAAAATGCCACTTGATTTAACCAAAATTCACATTTAGAGAATTTGGCATACAGTTGATGCTCTCTCAAAGTTTGAAGCACTATCCTCAAATGTATGACATACTCGACTTCACTCTTAAAATATACCAAGATATGATCAATAAAGACTATCAAAAATTGATCCAAGAATAACTTAAACACCCAGTTCATTAAGTCCATAAAGGCTGCTGGGGAATTAGTCAACCCAAGGACATCACCAAAAGTTCATAGTGGCCATATCTTATTCAAAATGCAGTCTTGGTACATCTCTACTTCTAATCATTAACTAATGATACCTAAATCTTAAGTCAATATTAGAAAAGCACCAAGCTCCCTGAAGCTAATTAAACAAGTCATCAATCTTTAAAAGAGGATACTTGTTCTTGATGGTAACTTTGTTCAACTATCTATAATCAATACACAATCGAAGACTTCCATCATTCTTTTTCATAAACAGCACAAGAGCACCCCAAGGAGATGAACTAGGCCTGGTTTTCAAGTAATTCTTGTAATTATTCCTCAAGCTCCTTCAATTCTGCTGGTGCCATTCTATAAGGTGGCATCAAGATAGGATCTATACCCAGTACAATATCTATACAGAACTCTATCTCTCTGTCTGATGGCAATCTTGGGATTTCTTTAGGAAACACATCAAAAAATTTGCACACCACAAGGACCTTGTCAATTGGCCCTGTATTCATCTTCATATCTCTTACCATAGTTAAATAGCCTTTACATCCCCTTCTTAGCATTTTCCTAGCTATAATAGTAGAAATAAAATTATGAGGCATCAAACACTTATCACCTCGAAACTAAAACTCTTCATCATTAGGGATTCTAAAAATTACCTCTTTCGCCCGACAATCCAAAGTGGCATAATGTTGGACTAACCAGTCCATCCCCAAGATCATATCAAAATTAATCATGTCCAACAATACCAAATCTATAAGAAACTCTCTACCTTCTACCAATATGGGACAAGATGGAAAGAAGATGTCTATCTTCAACTTATCATTAAGTAGAGTCACTATAGACAAAGGAATCAATCATTTGGATGATTGCCACTCCATCCTCAAAGTAAAGACAGGTGAAACAAAGGAATGCGATGCACCAAGATCAAATAAAACTTTAGCTTCAAAAGAACACACTAAGAGAATACCTGTTACCACTGCATTGGATGCCTGAGCATCTTGAGGAGTCAGAGTAAACAGCTTAGCCTACCCATGGCTAGCCTATTGAGAAATAGATGTCTGAGTGAATCCTCTACCACTCAGTCTACCCCCATGTTTACCATTGAATGTTGGCCCTGCTAGCCCATAAATTGATTTAGCCTCTACTGAGGTTACATAGGTGCCTGGTAGGGCTGATGCACCTACTTAAATGGCTGAGCAACTGAAGACAAAGATCCCTGGGTATAAGAAGACTGATACATAGTGTTAAGATAAGCTCTGGTGAAATGTCCAATCTGCCCACACATGAAGCATGCTTCGGTTAACAAATGACATGGCCCTTGATGTACACGGCTACAAGTAAGACATGCACTAGGACCTAAGCCTGAATTGCCATACATAGAGCTCTGATTATTATTACCACTAATAGCTCCATGTTCAAACCTCAGAGATCTACTACTCTACTTACTGTGTCTGCCAGAGCTATGCACCAGCTACCTCGATGGCCCTACTGTGAAGTACCTGCAGTCTGTATACTGATACTACCCATCTAAAACATAGGCTACCGACTTCCCTATATCCTCACTACTCTATTATTGCTACTCGCATATGGGTTAGAGATAGTACCATGCATAAAATGTCATCTCTCAAGCTATCGAGCCTTCTCAATAACACTGTCCAATCTCCAGTCCTCAGTCCGGATGCTTACGTAGGCTACATTTAAAATAATCATAAACAAATTTATCCAACATCACATCTATAGCATGATAACCCAACCTAAGGAACTTATGAGTATATTTTGCAACTGACCAATCACCTTTACTTATGTGCAGTAGCTGTCACCTGTAATTATCCCTTATTGATGCTAGACAAAAATACCTCAGAAACTATTCCTTAAATTCCAAATAAGACATCAATGTCATACGTGGTTGGATGGACTGCATAAACCAGTCCTGAGCTATTGCCTGAACATATAGCTCTACCACCATAATCCTCTGATAGTTCGTGTAGCCTGTCCAAGTCTTGAGCTCAATAGTATTAAGAAAATCTAATGTATCACTCGTGCCATCAAAGGAAACTCTCCCCACTCTGGAGTACAGTAATGTTGCATCTGCATTAGACATCCCCTGGTTCCTCTACTATAACATCTGCTGAATTAAAGGCATGGCTTAATTTAGAGTTGCCAAGCCTTAGTTGATGCTTGCCATACCAGTTGTAAAAGCTACAAGATCAACCTCAGGAACTCCTTGTCCTACATATTGCTCTTATTCTTACATTTGAGTTGCTTCAGCTCTAGGTCTACCCCTACCCCTTCCTCTACGCTGAGGAGTAGGGGGAGGAACCTTATCCTTAATGGATTGCTTATCCTCATCAAATGTTGCACCTGCAGTAGAAGCATCCTGTGCTCTCCTTCTCATTCTGAAAGAAACAAAACAAATAAGAATTCAAAACACAACATGGAAGGATATAACACGGAATTTTAGGAATAAGGACAACAATTGACATTATCAACCTAATTATCATAGTAGTTTAAGAAAAACACCACTCAAAGACCATTAAAGCTGAAATAAAACATGCGCTTTAATACAAACTTTATCACGACCTGAACCAAAAGGTATGTGACCGCCACTAGGGAATAGAGATATATAAAGTACCCAAAACCCATAGTAAGCTTTAAATTTTTTTCACGAAATAAACATATTACACTTAACAATAAACTAAAATTAAACCAATAATAAACCAGTAATAAGTGCATAATATCAAATACATATAATAATATTTTTCAAATACAACAACATTTCAATTCAGAATACAATATCACAAGTTTTATAGGTAACTATTATAGTGTCTATAATTTAATTATATAGTACATACATCAGTCCAACATACAAAGTGAAGCCGGTGAAGAATGAACCAGGTGTATACAGGGAACACTAAGAAGCTGACTGTGAGGTCTTGAAAAAAATAAGTTAAGGGGAATCAGACCTCACTGAGTGAATTAATTCTATAAAATGCATGCTTGTTTGTAAAAACATCTGTTAAAACCTCTTTTCAAAATAAATGTAAATAAAGTAATTATAATCCTTAAAATCATTTATTTTTCACAATAATATTTAAATAAAATCTATTTATAATTATTAAATCAATTTAATATGAAATCCCTGTAAGAAAATATATGGAAAACTTATTTTTGCAAAAATCTAGTAAAACACCTAAACCTTTAATCTAATAGCATTTTGGCTCTCTTTAATCCAAGTGACTGTCATCCCAAGGGTAAGCTCAACCGAGTTACTACCATAATCATTTCACTTATTCCATATTGATATCTCAAGAGCAAGCTCAACCTAGTTACATCCCTTTTTTCGACCCAAGAGCACTAGTTACACTGAGCTCTAACCATTTACAATCGCCCGAGAGCACACGCTCCACCGAGTGAGATTTTACCCATGCACACGGGGTCCTAGTGACACCCACTAGGTAGCACGTTCTACCATTATCTCCAAATCAATTTAAATTTTAAATAGTTAAATAAATAAAAATAAAAATAAAATAAATTTGTCATTAAATAATGAATAATTAAATGATTAAATAATAATCAAATAAAACATCACCAAATAAATTTCCTTTAAACATGTTTCCAATTTCTACTCACAAATATAGAAGAAATGATCATGCATATGGCAATAATAATATATATTCATAAATTAATCATTTCTTTATCATATTTAATTATATGGAAATATAATAAAAACATGCACAACATACATTTCATAAAATTAACTCACAGGTTGAGCATGTCGGGCAACAAGTTCTCTGTTGCCCAGGTGCTACAGCTCGTATCCTGGAGTTTTCTAAAATAAATAATCTTTATTTAAAATATGCTCGTAAAATAAAATAAATAAATTCATAAATATTCTCATAAATTATAAAAACTATGAAACTGACTCGACCAAAGACATAAAGTGAATTAAAACTAGAAATTCTACATAGGTTGATGTCATGTTTTATGAGAAATCTATCAAAAATTCGATAGAATCTCTTCTATAAAATAGACATCTCTCTACTAAAAGTAAATTTGTTCCTACACAAAAATACACTTCGAATATTTACACAATCACCAGTCTCATGTTGGACCCTCGAACTGCATTAAATGCCTAACCGAGAACCACAATTCATAGAAATAATAAAATAATATAATTTTCTTTAAAATCGCCAAAAATCATAAAATCTTATTTAAATACCATAAATTCATTTATTTTCATAACGAAACATAAACATATTTATTTTCCAAATAAATAGTAAAATTCTAGCTTATTTTTAAATTTTTGTCAATAACATTACTTAATTCAAATTTTACAATTAAACAAAACTAATTGCAAATAACCATTTAAATTATTTAAATATATCACAAAATCAACAAATAACTTATTTAAGCTTAAAAATAATAAATAAGTTTTTTATTCTGTTATTATCTGAAAATTAATATTAATTAGCAAAAAATGGGAAATAAATTATAAAAATTATTTTAATACTATTATTACTCAAAATCTGCCTAAAACATCATAATTATCATTAAGTTATTTAAAATAATAAAAATATTAATTTATAATTATTTTCCCAAAAATTTAATTTTGACATAAACATTCAAAAATTTATAATAAAAATCCGGTGCATAATTTCAATAAACTTCCTTACAAAGATTAATCTACATAATTAATAAAATTTAATAAAAATATAAAAAACTTTTAAACCCGGGATTGCGTGAATAGCAACGGAGACCCAAAAAATTTGAATTTTCTAGAAAAATAAATAAAAATAATAAATGGATAACTCACAATCTCAGTTTAACTAATCTAAACTCAATTTAACATGAATCAACCATAAACAAGCTCAATTTCACAAATTAATATAAAAACCTACAATAGAATTTCTCAAAATTGAGGGGCTTATTGGAGATGGAAATAAAAATTGATGGAGAGCTTTTAAAGCCTAGAGGATAATGAAGAGATTGTACTATCAAGCTCGACCGATGTTCAAAGGAAGAACTCGGTCAATAGAAGAAATCGGGAAAGGAAGAGAGAGAATGGAGGAAAGAGGAGTTGGTGGCGATGCAGTGAGGAAGTGATGGTGGTTATGGTGATGATAGTGTGTGAGGAAGTGAAGGGAACAAGAAGAAGAGGGAAAAAGAAAATGGGGAGGGGGCTTGTGTGTGCTGCACATTTTTGCTTTCAATTTTTTTTTTTAATTAAACCAAAAAGTATCAAAGTACAAATACAAAAATAAATAATTGATATATATATATATATATATATATACTCTTTAACAATTTAATTAAAAATAAATTTACTAAAATTACACAAGTATTATTAATCTCATAATACTTAACACTAATTAATTAAAAAAATCATTAAACTTAAAAATCCCCATTTAATATTAATACTAAAAAATTCGGATCTTTATAGACCTGATGTTGTTCTTTTTTTTTTTTCAATTTTCTAAAAATCGAGTGACGACTCCATAAAATCAAAAGTGTTTCGTCCCTCGAGACCAGTCATTTGTTCCTATTTGGCAAAGTTGTCATGTCCCTTGGAAACGGAAAGATCCGCACAATGTCCCATGAAAACATACTGATATAAAAAAAGCCCGAAAGGGAAGAACAAAAAATATAGGGATGAATAAATATGTTTTCAAATGTCAGGAATAAAGTAGTGTAATGCAACAAAATACAGAGGAAAATTATAATTGACCCTTTTATTAAATGAAAAATTGTATAATTAAAATTTTAAGGTACATTCTATCATTAATTTATTTTTTACATAATGAAATATACTTTGTCAATTACTACAATTGAATAATGAAATATACTTTGTCAATTACTACAATTGAATGACGAAATATACTTTTATCATATGATGAAGATGATGAAAAAAAAAAAGCAAAACAAAAGTAACTAAAAAACCAAATAACTATAGAACTTTTCAAATTTAAATTTTTTACTTTTTTTTATCTAAATCATTGGTATTTAAAAATTATTGAACTATAATTAATTTAGTATAATTAGAAAAAAATTATAAGGGTGTAAAGAATTTTTAACAACTAATTTAACAAAATTATGGATACCACGATTTGAATCCACGATGACACTTAAGTGAAAACAACAAATTTTTTTTTTCTTTTAATGTTGAAAATTTTTGTACTCAATTAAATTTATTTTCGTCTTACATAATTATTACATTTAAATAAAATAAAATTATTTTTAAGTAAAAATATTTTAAATTAATAAAAATAGTAATAGTTTATAAAATAGTAGGAAATAATAATAAATTTTTATATTTGCAAAAAATTTCAATTTCCCTATATATATATATATATATAGGGAAATTGAAATTTTATAAAATAATTCTTTATATTTTTAAAAATTAATTGCATATAAAAGTTTGCTTTTCTATTAAGCAACAACTTAACTGAAAATATATCACATTATAGTGGAAGATACTAAATTTTTATACTAATGAAAAAATATTATTATTCTATGAAGAATAACATTTTTTTATATTTTTATAAATTAAAATAAATTTGTGAAATAAAATAGTGTATTTTATTCTAAAGCAAAACTAATATAAAAATTAGGGCATTAAACATACATATGATATCAATATCATTTGAATGCTATATGCGGTCTGTATTTTTTCCTAGTTGTCTTGCCATGCTGTCTTAATATGAACCATAATATATCCATGACATTTTATTTTTATTATTTTTTGTCAGTTTGATATTTCAACTTATAATTTTGTTATTTTAACACGTGAATTTGCTACACAATTTTGAACTCATATCAGCATATGTAGTATATAATAACAAATCAGTATATGTCATATTTTAAAAGTTTGATTGACTAAAAATTATAAGTAAATGTGTTAAAGTAACAAAAAGTGGTAAGTACATGAATAGTAAATGCATTATATCATTAGTTTAGTGCAAATTAGTGTATTTTAGAAAAATTTAAATATTGAAATAACAAAACTCTAAGTTAAGATGTCAAACTAATAAATTATGTTAAATACAAGGGATATCAAATGTGTTGTGCCTCTTAACATGATCATAATCTCTCTTAAAAAAAAATTGTTCCCCATTCCGAAACTAGTGATAGCATATGGGCAGTGGGTAAAAGCTCTTTCGAATATGATGGTAGTGCATATCAGTAGAGGTGTACAAAACTTGATTGATATGAAAATTCTATTTGAAATTGAACCCAATCAAGTTGGTTCGATTTTTATATTTGGGATTTGCAAATTTTGATTGAGACCCAAACCCAATTGAAAAACCGATCTTCTTTATTATTATTATTATATAATTACAACTAAAATGTACTAGTAAAGCACTTGTGGTATATCTAAAAATATCCAAACTCAAAGTAGGTAAGTTTTCAATTGAAGTCATTAATGCATTAAATGCTATAGAAATTGGGTATAAAGAGGCATTGCCTCTTCGATGAGACATTGCTGGTAAAAAGGTGACGCCTCTTAGTTAAGACGATCGTCTCTTCACTCGGATCAGGTATGGACTTAAGGGGTTAAGAGGCTATGGGCCGGAGCTTTTGGCTTAGAAGCTCGATGTTTGGGCTTAGATAGAGTATTTTGGACTTTTAAGTCGATTTTAAAGAAGTTTCAAACTTTTATTACAAATTTGTATTTTCTCATCATTAGATTTTTATTACGGATTGATCAAATTTAAGGTGTCCACACTAAGATTGGACCATAATATAAAAGGTGGAGATTTCTATCCTTCACCTATTAACGTTTGTGGTCCACATTTGATATACGGCATGCGAACCCTCTGCATAATAATTCTTAACTTACATTAATATTAACTTTGAGTATTTTTATTTTTTAACTTGTTCAAATATATCATATGATTGAGAAAATGATTTTTTATTTAATATAGTAAATAATTAAAATAAAATTTTAGTTGAAATTGAGCATAATTTTGAATTTTGAATTTTATGTTAATTGAAATACTTAGTTATGAAAGAAATACAAATTAATTTTTTTAATTAAAATTTGTGTTTATGGCAATACTTTTAAACTTTAGTTAAAATTTTGAAACTAACACTATCAATAAACATATTATGAATGTTGAGGAAACATAAGAATTTTCTTTTTAACAACCAATTTAAGAGCAAATAGAAGACTAGATTGCTACACAAGTCTTGAAGAACATGAGCAGCTAGAAAGTTTTTTCCCACTGTATACAGTACAAGCTTGGTTGAAATTAATTCCAATTTTAGTTTGTTGCATGTTTAAGAAAAAAAAAAAAAAGATGATAAATGCAACAATTGAAGAAAAAAATAATAGGAAAGAAACCTAGCTTATTTGACATTTTAATGCTTCAGGAAAAATTTTCAAAAAAGAAAAATTGACAACAGTGTTCCAATAGAACAATAGATTATTTATCTACATGAAATAATGTCCTTATTTCCCAACTAACAACAAAACAATTAATCTAAATAATGCTCTTTCGTTTTCTTTTTGCCTTTTTTCCCTGCATGTGCTCAAATGGAAAACAAGAGCCAACCCACTAGGAGCATTAATTTATACTTTGCTGTGCTCATCAAGCCAAGAAATGATATCATTAAAAACCTGAATTATCATTTCATCTGGCTCACCTTCAAGAAGAGCATGACAGCAATCCTTGTAAAGTCTGAGCTTCTTGTCCGAACTGCATGCTTTCTCCTGCAAAGCCTTGCTCGCTGATGGATCAGTTATGGTATCAGCCTCCCCATGTAGAATTAACAGGGGTAGAGAAGCCTGCATCACAGCCAATATACATTTATGGTCATTTCTCAATCGATTAAACTCTATTCAAGGAAATAATTTCAGACTCGAGATTTTACATCTCATTAATGTCTTCTAACAGATAATGACTTGCCAATAAACTCATCTCTAGGACTTCCTAATAAGGAATCACAAAAACTAAGATCCTGTCTTGATCAAACTGTTTACTCTGTCACCATTGGTAAATCAGTGCGCATTTGCAGTGTATAATCTTGCCATCTTAAACTCACTATGTTAGGGGAAGCCTATGTGACATAAAGAGCTGACCAATGTTTCACAGCCAACTCAAAATAAGTAGTATAAAGTCGATCAATTGAAATGCCAATATTTAGTCAAAGCCAAATGCATGCCTGCCTAACCACAAACCCTTCATACAGAACAGTGCAACTCTCTTAAAACTCCTTAAATTTTTGAAACATTAACACAATGAAGTAGAAATCTATGGGGTTCCTCAGAATATAGCAGGAGATTAGCAAATTAGCATATAGGTCTAAGTAACTCCAAAATTTAATATTTACTCCTTGGCACATAAGCAATCAGATATAGTTGAATTTCCTACAATGTCCTAAAGAGCAAACAACTAAACATTTGATTATCAGCCTCAGATATAATGGGCAGGGAGTAGAAGGAGACTGAACAGAATCACATATGCTTGAAAGTCATAGTGAATAAATATAGTAGCAGTCTAATTTCTTAAAAATTTCCTAAGATGCAGTAAGAGGTGGTAGAAGAATCGGCATACTTCTTTCAGTCGCTGTTCTATGTCTTGAGCAATTGTCAACAACTGCATAGCCGTCTTCAACCTTAGCTTACCCCTGTAAGCGATAACATTGTAAGCTGCCTGCATTGAGAATAAGAGAATATGGAAGAAAACACTTAAAATGCAAATCCAATGAGAGTTGCAAGATGCAGGATGCAGAGAGGATGGTAGATGAGAGATGGATGGATTGGAAATGAAATGGAAAAACACTTAATAGACAATAAGCATCTCACATGCAATTTATCAGTTAGAAATTCCCAAAAAAAAAAAAGCAATTTTAGAATTGATCTGTTTAAGTGAAGAAATAAACCTGTTCTCGCTTCTTCAAATCTCTAAATGCTGCCTCAGCCATATCCTTATGTGGAACTAGTTTTTTTTTTTTTCGGAAGAAAATTGGCCACACCAATCAAGATTGGCCTTATGAACAATGGTGGAACCATGTCATCTGCAATCTGCAATTTGTATTTCCGCTTAATATAAGCCAAAATCTAGAGATAAGCAAGATAGTAATCCAATTAAATTGAGAGTTATACTTTGAACATAGGTGCAACAAGAATGGCACCATTCCATGAATTAGGCTGTTTCAAGTGAATCTTCAGAGCAACAGCTCCACCCATTGACTGTCCAAAGAGGAAACTTGGAAGAGTACTAAGAGCTGGGTCCGCTGCCATCCAGATAGCAAGGATAGACCATAATTTAATACTGTGCTAAGAACTTAGCAAAAATTTGCAAACAAGAAAAGATATTCTAAGAAGAATTAAGCGAAACAATTATTTCATTTATTATAAACTATAAATCCAGTCAACAGAAATGCAGCAACTTGAAGAGAACATAAAAAGAAAAAACAGAGATTAAAAAAAGTGGGCAAGCAGATAGTCAATGATGATCTTTGTTGCACAATTTGGTCTTCTATATTGTATTCAATAAGGGGTTTGGAGTGCTTATAGTTATATTACAAAGGAAATTTTTCTTTGGTGTGCCATCTTTCTTAGAATATTGAAACATCCGTATGGGACTACATGGAGCATGGTGCAAAAGACCACCGGGACCAAGGGCTTTTTTTTTTTTTCCATTGAAATAAACTGGAATGCCAATTCATAGATGGAAATAGATACAAAGGTGGATCCAGCTGCCCATGCCATGAAAAAATCCCTCAAGCCCTAATTATATTCCACATATCTAATCCTAACTCAGTGTCACAATAGGTCAGAGATTGAGAGTTCAGCTATAGGTCTATACCTACGCCTACCAAAGTCCCAAGAGGTCAAGTCAAAAACAAGGCTTATGGATCACAACTAACAGATGATTCCGCAGTCAAGTGACCTGTATCATGCCTCTAGGTCATGAGTTAAGAGAGTTAATCTAGATTCCTCAAGAATCTCCTTCAAGTACATGATAAATGACTTAAAAAGTTGGCTACTAAAAGAAATGAGAACTCTAAATTATCAGAAATTCATATTGATATAAATGATACAGAAAGCATGTGAAGCAGAAAATGCAATGCTACTTATATAGCCATCATTATTGTTTGTTGAATACAGTGATCAATTTCAACTCAAAACACCTATCTACTTTTATAAAAGCTGAAGCTCATTAGCAATTACACTTGCTTCCATGCTTCTTCAAAATCTTTTATAACTTGGAATCACACAAGCAAAAAAAATGGAGATATGCAGGTGCAAATTGAAATGAGTACTAACAGAACTTCAAAGAAACCTAATAAAAATGCTGTGTCCTTTAAGCGTTCAAGTCTTAAACACCGTAAACATCGTATGGCTATTAAAACCAGAAAGAAAGGTCCAGAAAAAAGCCGTCTTGTAGCTTCGAAAAAACTCTGATGGAGTAGACCTTCTTCATTGGAGTTTGATAAGTTTCTTCACTATACTTCAGCAACTGTCTTATAAAGAGGATCAATCTAGAGCTCCAAAATAGATCTTTTTTCCAGGTATCCAAAATTCAGACAAGTTTCTAAGTGCCACTAGATGAAACTAATGAATTAACTGAACACCTCTAGTTAGGCCATAGCAACAACAACAAGAGCTGTTTGCATAATACCTTCTGCTGCACCAAATGTCCTAGTTAAAGAAATAATGCGCTGTCATTTTGCACCTTAAAGATTACAAATCAGCCTTTCATACTGTCTATGCCAATCAGTGATGGTTGGTTACCCCCTTCAAATAACATTCAGCGGCCATATAGTCTTAGGATTAGCCTTCTGAAATATTTCATAGTAGCTACCACATATCTGATAACGCATTTGGGGCAGATAGATTCGATCTCACTTATTCACGAACAAAAAGATGTTGCCAGAAATTTAAAAAAAAAAAAAAAAAACACTATAGAAGTGTTTTTATGAAGAGCTTAAAATAACTGACAAACCTTTGACTTTGGAGTAATGCTCAATGACATCATCAACTAGACTATCAAAGCTGGGAATATAGCCGTGAAGACCTTCTGAAAGACCAAAGCCAGGGTAATCCATGGCAAAAACTCCATAACCAGATAATGCCAACTTTCTTGCAATTCCTGCAAACAATGCCAATAATCGATAAAGTTTTAACACAACAGCATTCCTGAAACTGCATGCTGGCCATTTTGTAATTGAAAAAAAAAAACACTACATGCCTTCGAAGAAAAATGTGCAAGTGTCTCCATAACCATGACAAAAACACACCACTGCTTTAGGGGAAGAAGTCCCTGGAAGCCAACTTTTTGTGAAAATTTCCAATCCTCTGGTGTTCGCCACATATGACTGCTAAACAATAAAATTGACAAAAATCAAATGATAATCCAGAAAGTAGATTGTCTCAACTTTGTAGAACTACATAATGGTTGCAAATTAGGTAATGACTAACGGCTGCACAATCATGACAATTATTCTATGAATTTCATTATTCAATTCCACTTCTGTAGAATTGGATCACAAGCTCAGATGCCTGAAGGGAACAGCATTTCCAAAAGTATACAACCCATTACAATTACTACTAGAAAAAGGAGAAGAAACAGATTTCAACAAAATGAAATCATGCAAAATCTCTCAACTTGAGTAAAACAAACTCCTAGACAATGCCCATTTGAAATTTAATTTCAAGAATTCTGTCCAAGAAAGAAAATATCGTTTGTCTCCAAAATGGCTGAGTTTAGTACATAACAGAAAGAGATTTAAAAAAGTTGCTTCCTTTCTTTTCCCTTTTCTCCTTTTACAGTTTTATAAGGTGGGGAAGGAAGTGGGGAGGAGCTCGTAAATGCCAACCCCTTCAAAATGGCAGTTGAAGTTCTTAAATAAATACTCCACTTCTCCCCCCCCCCCCCCCCCCCCCCACACGCATGGTTGACTGATACCTCGATCATAAATAAAATTTTGGTGTGGACATACAATTAGACTAGGCTTAATTATACACTACCCACATGTGAGAATGCAATAAATTTTCCATCTTGTCAACTTCAACAGCTCTTCTGTTGTATCAAACCAAAATACACAACTATAAAAAAAATAAAAAGTAAAAAAAAACAGTTTTTGATCATACCTCATTTATTTTCAATCCATCAGATGGTGTCTGCAACACAATTAAAAAAAAAAAAAAAGAATCATGAACCACGAAATAAGAATTATAAGTTTCAAAAACGTGAAGATAATGGATTTATGAGCAAAATCAAAACTAAAAACAAGGAAAGCAAATACCTTAAAAAGAATATGGTCAATATTAAACTGAATATCTTTAAACGCCTCACGAGCGCGTCGTCTAGCAAACACATCATCCATATTAGCATCAAGAATCTTCTGCAACTCACTATCGATACCTGTAAGCTTCACCATTGCTGCTCCCTTCTTTTTCCCTCTCTTTCCCCGGAAACAAACAATACCTTAACCAATTAAAAAAAAAAAGACTGGATCACTTTTATATCATTTTTTTGAATTAATTAAATAGATAATACCATGCACTAAGCTGCGGTGGCGGGGGTAGACTGTTCCTGGTTTCAAAGCCATCTAAATCGAGAAAATCTGAGTGACTAAAAACAGACTAATTATTCATTAAAATTATATAATTTTTGGTTGCACTGTGAATTGGAGATTTTTTTTTGGATTTGTTTTTGTGGTATTTGTGATAACCACGTAAAACAAAAAAAAAATTGAAAATTATCTTTTATATATTGAAAATTGTATAAATAAGTTTTAATTTTTTATTTTTTATCTAAATTATCATTATTCAAAGACTGTTAAACTATTATTAATTCATTTTATTTTTCATAGAATTATAAGAATATAAAAAAAATTAAAAACTAATTTAACATAATTAAGCATACTGCAATATGAATTTATGATAATGCTTAAATAAAAATAACTAATTTTTTATTTTTATTTTAATTTTGAAAACTTTTTTATTCAATTAAATATTTTTTATCTTATATAATTTTACATTTTAATAAAATAAAATTATTTTAATTAATTTTTCGTATAAATATTTTTAATTAATCAAAAATATTAATAATTTAAAGGATGACAGTAAATAATAATAAAAAATTTCAATTTTGTAATATATATTTTCAATTAATAACGTGACATGAATATTTTATAAAAGAATTCTTTATAATTTTAAAAATTAGTTGCATAAAAAGGTTGTTTGCTTTTCTATTAAGCAACTTAGACGGAAAATATATCAAATTATAGTGGAGGAAACCAAATTTTTATATTTATGAAAAAAAAATAACATTATTTTATAAGGAATGCTATTTTTTTCATATTTTTATAAATTAAAATAAATCTACATCCACATCTCTATATATGTAAAATACTAAGCTCTAAAGTTATTAAATAAAAAAATTTGACAAGCGTATATTTTTATATTTAAATATTCACTCTAAGGGTGTGTTTGAATCAAGGTTAAAAATATGAAATGTAATAATTAGTAATATAACTATTAAGGGAGTAATAGTTACATGTAATAGTTAAATTATTAATCTTTTTTTATAAGTAAAAGGTAATGTATAAGCTAAATAATTATTATTTTAAGAAATTGTTAATATATATGAAATAATTAAAATAATATAAATAAATAAATTATTAAATTTTCATAAAAAAAAATTAATTTTAAAAAATCAAATAATTAAAAAATTTATAAAAATAAAGTTGCATAATATACATTTATACATTCCTACACAAACAAAAAAAAAGCAACAAAGCGGAATAAATTAATTTATACATTTTTTATAGATTTGATTTATATTTTATTAATATAAAAAAAACTAAGAAGAAAATTAATTATAAATAAACATAAAATGATAGAAAAATGAAATATTCAATAAAATAAATTTTTACAGACCTTTACCTTACTTCCAACTAAATTAACAAAAATATATAGAAATGAGATTAACTATTAAAAGGGTTAACCGATAACCCCAATGTTTTAGAGTTTGTCAAATAAGGTTAAAGGGGGTTAATGTATTACACGAGTAATATTTACCTTTTTTTAACCTTAATTCAAATGAACCCTAAAAACTAGTGTCAAACCATTAAAAATTTTAATTTTTATTATTAATAATATATTTAGAGGAAATTTTTAAAAAAAATGCATATTTGATCAAACTTATTTCTTTTATAGTTCAGCCCTTTTTATTTTTTCAGAATTGATTTTTGCATTTTCACTTTTGACCTACCTTTTTTTTATTTTTCAAAAATGAATGTCTCATCGTGGTTCCCTATATTCTTTATCCATTGTTCTTCAATGATAAACCCTTTTCACCTTTCACACTCTCCTTTGTTATGGAACCATCTAAACCCTCTATTATTTTTGTCCATATTCATTCACTAGCACTGTCTCTAGCTAAGCGCTGAACTTTCCACTCAGCTCGGTGACGCAACTCGAGCCCTAATAAGCAACATCCTACTGGAACCAAACAATAAGAGGCTGCTTCATGTGCCATTTTTTGCCTTTGTCTCGTAGCAGCAGCAGATGAAGCAAGTTGTAGTTTAAGCTCAGACCAATTGGCGAAAACACTTTCCGGCACGGTTGTTTACACAATTAGCAATTAGACGATAAATGTTCACTGTTGTGAGAAATGCAGAGAGACGAGTGATCAAATTAAAGAAGAGAACAGAAAAGCTTAGATCTAAAGTTGAATCAATAAATTTTGGATTGGAAGTTTCAAAGCAGTTAAAAGAGACTACTAAGTAATAGTTCAAAGGCTTTGAAGTTAAATTAGTAATGAACATTGCTCTAATTCAAACACTAGAGGTTTTTCTATTTCCCTTTATTAACTTATAATCATTTACTTTTATTAATTAATGAATTAGGTTTTCATCTGTAATGAATCATGTTTGAATTGAACATTTTGTAAATTTGGTCATCTGTGGTATAATTCTGATTCATTTTCTTTTGAGTTGAAGGAATTGAATTCTTGCATTTTCATAAGACGTTTCAAAAGCAATTTTTATGAGCTTATAATACTTCAATGGGCAAGAATTTCTCAGATTCTACATGAAATAGCCTCTATTGGATTGGAAGTTGAAAGTTTAAAGGTGATGTATATTCTTGTAATTCCATAAGTGCCAAGAGGGGAGTGAATTGGCTTTTTAAGAAATATGGGTAATTTTTTATTTGTCACAAAGAGCAAAATTAAAAAAAAATTGAGCTGAAATAGATAAAGATTATGAGCAATAAAAACACAAGGTATTTATAGAGGTTCGGCCCTCGAAGCCTACGTCCTCTTCTTAACCATAAGTTGAAAATTTGAATCCACTATCAATCTACTTCAAGGTGTAGATTAAACCCTTACAAGCTTAAATCAAGCTACCCAAGTGTTTCCCAAGGCTCACACTCAAACCTAAGTGTTTTCAATGACTCACACTCAAACCCACTTAGTAAGAACAATCCTCTTAATTTACAAGTGAATAAAACCCTAACCTAACCCACTCAATCTCACTATTGAGCTTTTGAATAATGGTTTTAAATACTCACCAACCAACACTCAAGAACACTTTTGAGATAAATAAGAATTACTAGAATTAAAGATGAAAGCTTGGGTGGTTGAATGATTAATTATAGATTAAATGCTCAAAGATTTCTCTAAATATATTTGCTTAACTTCCTTCCTTTTTTCCAACTCTATTCCAAGTAGCATTTAAACCTTTTAAGAGGAAAAAGAGCTATTAGAGGTGTATTATTCTAAAGGTGAAATTAAAGGTCTAAAGGTGATGTATATTCTTGTAATTCCACAAGTGCTAAGAGGGGGAGTGAATTGGCTTTTTGAGAAATATGGGTAATTTTTAATTTTTCACAAAGAGCAAATTTAAAATAGAATTTGAGTTGAAATAGATGAAGATTATGAGCAATAAAAACACGAGGAATTGATAGAGGTTCGGCCCTCAAAGCCTACGTCCTCTCTTTAACTACAAGTTTAGAATTTTAATTCATTATTAATCTACTTTAAGGTGTAGATTAAACCTTTACAGACTTAAATCAAGCTACCCAAGTGTTTTTCCAAGGCTCACACTCAAACTTAAGTGTTTTCACAAGGCTCACACTTTAACCCAAGTGTTTTCAATGGCTCACACTCAAACCCACTTACTAAGAACAATCCTCTTAATTTATAAGTGAATAAAACCCTAACCCAACTCGCTCAATCTCATTATTTAGCTTTTGAATAATGGTTTTAAATACTCACCAACCCACACTCAAGAACACTCTTGAGATAAATAAGAATTACAAGAGTTAAAGATGAAAGCTTGAGTGGTTGAATGATTAATTATAGATTAAATGCTCAAAGATTTCTCTAAATGTATTTGCTAAACTTCCTTCCTTATTTCAAGCTTTATTCTAATTAGTATTTAAACCCTCTAAGAGAAAATATCTATTGGAGGTATATTACATGTAAATAGAGCCATTTAAAACACCTAAGAAAGAGAAAGTTTGCACATCGTCATGATTATAATAAAATTATCATGATCATAATTCTAGAGGCGCCAAAAAGATATTTAAATTTTCACACTTTCATGATCATAACTATAGTGGTGACGATGGTCATGAAACCTTTCTGTCAATTTTTGGATTTGGTCATCATGATCATGATAAAATCGTCATGTTCATAATTTTGCCCATCATGATCATAACACTTGTGGTGACGATGATCATGACAACATTTTTCCATTTTTGAAATTTTCAATTTGAATCTTCGTACTTTTGCTTGAAATTTTTTTCTGATGATTAAAACTTGCTTGTGATGATATATAATGAAGATTCTCATAGAATTTAATCAATTTTGACTTTAGATCTTGATAAAAATTTAATCTTCCATTTTACCATTTTATCATGATCATGGTGAGTCTGTCATGACTCATGACAGGGCTGCAGACTTAATAAAATCAAAGTGATGACTTTTTAAAGCTTAAGTTATGCAGTTATGATCATAATACTTTTGTCATTGCTTATGACACATCTGATTATTGCAAATATAATTAACTTGAATATAATCAGTTAAGCACACAAATTAAATGTAATTTTACTTAATTACTTGTAACCATAAAAAATGACTATTTTAACCCTTAAGGTTCAACGATTCTTTTTGCTAAAATTAAGAATTTTTATTTTGGTTTAATAATGCTTTATATCTATTCTGTTGCTAATTCTTCTATTGAAACTTATTGTAATTACCTGATTATATAAAAGAATGAAGAACAAGTTCAGACTTTAGCCAAATTAATAAATCATAAGTTAATGCACTTTTGTCAAATAGTAACTTCACCCCTTTTTCTCAGGTTCATACTTCTGTTCTTTATTTATTTTTTCTACAAACTTGACTTCAGACATCTTTGCTTATTATGTAGGATCAAATCTTTTTCTTTTTGTGAAAATAATTGATATGAGTGTTTTTGGGCATTATTGATGGACACTTCTAACATAGTGTTAGATATCACTTAATTTCTTCTATTGCTTAAAAGAATCTCTTGCATACTTTAAGAACTGCAAGCTATTATTTTTTTTATTTTGCTACAAGTGGATTTTACTTTTTAATCCATGATATGTTGTTAGGATTAAGAATTTAGTCAATGATGTTTCCAATTTTTTGCATTTATATGTATCCGGACCATTTTCCTTATGACCTTGAAGAAGGGGGCATTGATCAAGCAGATGCTAATTCCATCCTTTCTTTTGATGGTTATAATAAGCCTCTTATGGATTTCATGTCTTCTTTGTATTTAAATCACTAAGTGTGTGTATATATATATATATATAATCGGGCCACTACATAAATCATTTTCATGTAAACATCTATGCATCAATTAAAAATCATGATCTTTTTATATACATATATCAAATCACTAAGTGCATGATTCTTGTTATATATATGTAGATGGCAGGGTTGATCGCGTGCCCAAGTATTGTGACCGCGGCATTGTGTGAGTTTGGGGCTCACTAGGAAGTACATAATAGGTTTAGGGCCTAAAATGGAGATGGATTTACCACCCAGATAAAAGCCGAGACACACTGTACAATAATTCGATTCCATAGAGGTTCCAGAAGTCGTCATCAAAGATTAGGTTTGGAAACTGAGTATGGGCTTTTGGAATGCCCACCCAACTTTGTGATTGGCTTCCGTGTGTGTTTTGTATTTTATTACCTTTGATTATTAAATTATTTCCTTATTAACATGTTAATTGCGATTGGTTTCCAATTTTAGATTTTATTCCAAGTTTGCACATTAGTCTCATTTCATGCTTATATCCCCGACATTCAACCACAAATAGATAAATAAAATAAATAATAATAATTTACAATCATTCATTTCGGATAAAAAGGGAGAGGGACTAAGGATTACAAATTCTGGTGTAAATAAATGTAAAAGATGCCAAAAATAAACCATACATAAACAAGAAATAAATCAAAAATAAACTAATTAATTATAAACCAAAAACTCTTAAAAACTAATTAATAAAGTAATCATTTAATAATTAAAATCACCAAATAATTCATATAACAAATATAAGTTAGCTATCTTACAAACAACAACAATATCTATATATCATTAACAAATAATATTAACAAAATAAATAGAAATAAATTCATAAAATAGTCCACAAAGTAACACAATAATGTAACATAAAAAATACCAAACAACACCATAATCATGCATGAAATCATGAGATATAAAAAATTAAACATGGAAATCATGCCAAATATACAAGATAAGAATTGAAAATAGAGGCAAAAATATACAGAATTATGGTCAAGGGACGATGCCTCATTAAAAAGGCATTGCCTTTTGACTAGGAGGCGACAATCGCCTCATCATGAAGAGGCGACGCCTCTATGAAGAGACGTTACCTCCTCAACAGAGGTAGGAACAATCTACATTTCTTAAATCCTAAGAAACTTAATGATCATGTAAATAAATAAGAAACAGACGCAAATATACAACTATCAACAATCAATATTTAGTATCTCATGCAATCATACTTCTTTATGAACTTAAATAAGTAATATAGCTCAATAAAACACACAAAATAGCAACAAATCAAAACTTTTAATGAAGATGAAGAACTTAAAGCTTAAAAATGGGAAGACTCACTGACTTGGATGAGCTGATGCTCCTAACTCAACCCTCAAAGCCTGGTTGATAGTTTAGTGGCTTTGAATGCAAGAAGATTCCTTCCTCTTCTCAAAGGAGTCAAGTCTTCTAAGCTTTCAAGTCTGTTCCTTCTTCCTTCTTCCTCTTCTTCCTCTCTTCTTTCTTTTTCTTCCTTTTCTCTGTCTTTTTCTTTCTTTTCTTTTACAAGCCTTTTTTTTAGTTGTCAACCTAAATTTTTTCTTTTTCTTGCAATTGCCAACTTCCATCTTCATGCCCCCACATCCTCTATTTAAAGCCTCTCACCCTCTCCCCTTTTTTAATTTCCCAAGAACCCTTTCTCACCCTCTCCCTCTTCCTTTTTTCATTCCCTAGGCTCCTCCCCCTCATTTTTCCTTTCTTTTTATGTTAAAAAATGACCAAATCTTCAACGGGTGAGCCTCCAACCACTGTCATTAATGACATTTAATGCTGTAGAGGGTGGGTGTAAAGAGGTGCCACCTCTTCGATGAGGCGTCGCTATTAGAAATTAGTTATGGTATTTAGACATAAATACATGTGTTGTAAGCACAAGTATAAATAGAGTAAATTTCAAAAATTTTCTTATCATAACCCTTCATTAAATAAAGAATTTCATTTGCTCAGGATTCAACTTGTATTGAAATATATAACTAAATAAATTAAGCAATATACAAATAAATAATTAATTAATTATAAGTTTGTAAACTTACTTGTTGTAGAGCTTAGTATTGCTTTTGTTCAATTCCTTGAATCAAATGCTTAGCCCTCTAAATGTAAGGTCTCTAGTTTGAAACACCAAAGTCTTATCTATCACTTACTTATGTTAATTAAACTTAGTAACTTGTACTAATTTAATTAAGAGCATAAATATAGAGTATATGTTTAGTATATGTTGTGTTTATTTTTGGTTTATGATCTTATCATAACCAAAATTACTTAGTGATTTTTCTTAACTCTTTAAGCAAAAACTCACTTAAGCGTTATTTTTCCTCTCCCTTCTCTTCCCAAGTCACTTAACTTGCCTTAGAGATATCAAATGATATATATGTGTAGTAATTTTCCACTAAAGAAAAGTATGCATTAATTAATTAAGTGATTATTAAGTACGCCACCTTAGGTATACACTTAACCATCTAAATGATTAAAAATGACACCTTAGGCATACTTTAGAAATGTCCACTTAATTAATATGCCACCTTGCTTAATTCAATAATTGAGCTTGCCACCTACATATATTAATGTATAAACTTGTATGTAAAGTATACATAAAATGTATTATTTTACATATTAAATTATACATATACATAGATATGGACTTTAATTAATCTTTGATCCAAAAATAAATTTTTGCCTATGTCCAAACCAATTTGGACCATTAATATAAGTCCATAAATAAATAACAACATATATATATTTATTAATTTAATATATATTAATTAATATCCAATATTAATTAATAAATAATACTCTTATTTGAATTAGATTTCATGATACACTAGAATCATTGTTCAAAACATAAATTTAATTCTATTAATCTTGATTAATTGATTAAACTCTTTTAATTAATAATTAGATTAATACTATAGTGAATAAATAAAACTCTATTAGGTGTGACTTACTAGGTTCATATCTAAATGACAATGAGAAAATATAATATTAACATTTAATATTATTTGAAACACTTTTCAATTCTAAATGTGAAAATCCCAATTATTCACATTTAGTTCTCATAAACTGTGAGTGACCCCTAGTATCGATATCACAACTACCCAATTAGAAATTAATGCATATTATGATTCACACGAACCTGATCATAATTACCGTGCACTAAATTCCTTTCATTAAAGATCCCAATATAGCCTAGAGTCAAGGTATTATCAAACTCTAATAGCTTTATTATATGACGTCATCTTAAGTTTTAATTCTTGATAAAATACAACAAATATTAGAACTCTTACTAATACTGAAACTCTTTTTCAGACTATGTTGTATTTATCCTGGCCAGGAATTTATTCATCAAGAATAAACTTAGATAGTATAGGATCTATCCCGTTTCACACCAGGTAATGAATCCCATCTTGGTTAAACATTCATCCCAACATTTAACTAATTAGAGCCACCACACGCCATATACCCATGTGATGATTAACACAAGTATGTAAGAGGTAACAAACTCTAACCACCTAAATGTGGATGACTATGCCACCTCAAGTCAAAGGACTATATGCATCATTATAATCTAGATTGTGATTGTTGATTATATGTGAATATCCTTGTAATCATAATACTAATGTCACTATTCAATTAACCCATCCAATGAGTATCCACATGTCTATTTTGATCACTCATATCAAGTAGCATGAGATTCACTACCTCCCACTATTAGTTTCTCATACTAATCAAGGAAAATAGACAGAGGTGATAGTCTAATTAATATTATCCAAATATTAATTAATCAACTACAAACAATTTATAGTAAATGTACTGAATAAATTTGTAACTCATATTATCAACTTTTTGATAATAAATTTATTCAACATAATACTAAAGGATAAATACTCAAAAAAATAACATATTTATTTAAAAGAATATTTTATTATCACAGGAATTATATACAATGTCTAAATAATTACAAGAATGCCACTAGGGCATACCTTATACTAACAGTTGCCTCATGGATGCCAAGGGTGAAGAGGCGACACCTCTTTGTTGAGGTGATCGCCTATTTACTTAGGCCAAGTCAGGGCCTTTTCGGCCAAGAAGCGATGGGCTTGGGCTTTGGCTCGCTTTTAGGCTTTGATAGGATATTTTTAAGCTTGGCTCAGTGTTTTAGGCTTTTCAAGTCGATTTCAGAGAAGTCTCAGGCTCTCCTTGCATTCAAAACTCGAACTTCCTTATCATCGGGCTTTTGTTGCAGGCCAATCAAACTGATAGTGTCCACAGTTTGCCCCCTTAGTTTTTTAAAAAAATGAATGTTTTGAAAATAATTTTTTAAAAAAGAAACACGCACATCAAATAATAAAGAGTAAGAATGACATACTTGACCTACAAGCTTCACTCGGGCCGTCAGCCTCGAGAATTCAAACCCAAGAGGTCAAACTTCATTTTTAAAACGTGACCGTGATCCTCGGGTTTTCCTGGCCCGATCAACCACTCATTATAGTTTTGGCATGAATCTTGAGCATGGCCCAATCTCCACTCAGTAGAGACAGAAGAGAAACATAGTCATGATCCTTGGGGTAAGCTAACTCGATCAGGTACTCATTATAAATTTAACGTGATTCCCAAGTTTTCCTGGCTCAAAAAGTCACTCATGTAATATCCCGTGTTTTTTTAAAATATTTTTACACTGTACCGGGATATGCAGTGTTAATAATTTCTGTATATTATATGATATTTTTATGAGTTGATATGTATTTAAAACTTATTTTTAATTACTGTGTATTATTTTCAGTGTTTTACATAAAATTTTCCCGGGACTTGCATTTTCGGAGAAATTTTCACGTAAATATTTTAATATTAATTATTTTAAATGTATTTACGGACTTGCATGAACTCATACGTATTTTTAAATACTAAATAAAGCCCACGTGTGTGTATATTTATTTAATTAGGGTTTAATACATAAAACCCTAATATTGTATTATTTATTTATTTATTATTATTTAATTATTTTATTTATTATTAAATTATTAAAATTTATTATTATTATTATTATTATTATTATTTTATTAATATTTAATTAATTTATTTTATTTTTTCTTTTTCTTTTTTTTTTTTCCTTTTTCTTTTTCTTTTTCTTTCCTTTTTCTTTCTTTTTCTTTTTCTTCTTCTCCTTCTTCTTTCTCCCGCGCCCGACGACCACCACCATCCCTCACCGTCTGCAACTCCGGCCACCTACCGTCGGTGTGCCTCCCGGCTTGCCACCGTCGTTCCCAGCCGTCCTCTGCCGCCTCCAGCCCCTTTCCCCGGCGCCGGCAGCTCCATTCTTCCTCTTTTGGCCGAAAATCAACCCTTCGCCGTTTCTCCCTCCTTCGGCCACCGTTTTCGACACCACTGGTCTCTTTCTTCTCCTTGAGCTCCGGTGAGTATGATTCTAGCTTTGGTTTAAGCTTAAATGGTCTAGATTTGCTTAAGTTTCGAATTTTCGATTTCTGTCACATTAGGGTTTTCGATTTTTTTGAGCTTCGAATTGGATGATTCATGAAAACTCCCTTCACAAATATTGTTCCTAGTAGCTCAATATACATGTATGAATTTTTGGAGATTTTTTGGATTTTTGGGTATTTTTGAATATTTTAATATTATTTTCTAATTTTCGGAAATTAATTATTTAAATTATAAAATTGGAGTTTATGGTTAAATTAGGTGTTGAAATGAATTATAGGAATTTATTTGGAATTTTTATGAATTTCTAAGTATTTATTTTGAATTATTTAAGTTTATGTAAATTTGGAAAATTAGGTTAAATGTGTTTTTATTTGAATTTAATTGGTTAATTGAGTTTAATTATTAATATTATTGATAAATATGTTGAGAAAATTAATTTTGGATAATTGTATGATTTTTGGTGAATTTTTGAAGTAATTTAAGTATATTAATATATATAGGGGTATTTTGGTAATTTTACCCTAAATTGTCTAAAAATGTAATTTAATTGGTTTTAATATTTATTTAAGGTATAAAAATGATTTCTACAAAATATTTGGTATTTTTAACTAATTAAAACTATTTTTCGTGAATTATTTTCAATTATATATATACTATACGGTTTTTCTAATAAAATGAGTTTTAATCGGTTTTTACAGTGTTTCAAGGTTAATTATGTAATTTCTACCTATGAGATGTAGTTCTGTGATTTAAGGATATTTTTGGTATATTTGGAATATGTTCTGTGTTGTGGACCCTGGTCGGTGGATTGTAGTCTGGAGTCCGACCGAGGGGTTATGGATTTGTGTTGAGCTTGTATTTCGAAGTGTATTTCTTTGCAGGGTTGGCTCTACTCTTTTGAGTAGAGAGATGTCCGTTTTACAGGGGAGGTTCTGCCGGATTTTCGGTAGAATTCTCGTAAAACGTGATATCCAGTCGAACCCTAATTCTGTTTCCGTATTTTAATACTCTAGATTGAATTCTAGGATTTCTGTTAGGGTTTATTCTGATGTCTATTATTTATTTCTTGTTTAGTTGCGCCGAGACCGAGGGCTAGTGGACCAGGCCCGTCGGACCTGTCTCGTGGAGCGCATTAGGTGAGTTACTATACTATATATATATATGCTTAGGATGCATGATTTAGAAATGCATGTTTATTGTTGATTAAATATGCATAAATAATTTGATTATTTGTTAAGTTTACATTAAGTATATTTTTGGTTTATTTTGGTATATATTAAATTATATACATGTTTTGTTAGTAAAATATATTTAAAATGTTTTTAAATATATTTTTAGTTTAATTTATGATTTGATTGAATTTATTTGACGTATATATACTCGAAATATACCTGGTTTACTTTTGGTATATTTTCGGTATATATATGGATTATATTGTTATTTCATTTATATTCATGTATCATTTATTTTTATAAATGAATGTTTTACATTATTAATGATGAAGGATATCAATAGAACGTGCTACCTAGTGGGCAGCACTAGGACCGAGTACGTACCGGTACGCCTATAGTGTTTAGGCTATATTACTAACTATTTGTGGATATTGATTTGATATGATTATTGATATGTGAGATGTGGTTTGGGTGTGATTGCTGGAGCTCGGTTGACCAAGTGTCTCGGGGCCAATCACACTGGCAGTTAGACTGCTGGAGCTCGGTTGACTTAGTGTCTCGGGGCCAGTCTACTGTCCAAATGGATTAAGTGGATATATTTGGATTAAGTGAGCCTGTATGGCTAGAGTGTTGTTTAACACTATTTTCTGAGGTTGCGTCATTCTAGGGTTCTATGTGATCCTTCATAAAAGATGTTTTCAGATAAAATATATAAAATGATTTTATTGCATCTGTGTGCAATTGCCTGTATATATACATATTATATATATACTGTTGACTGTATGCATTATCACTTAGTGTGTATGTATATATATTATGGTAATTCACTCAGTGAGGTCTGACTCCCCTCCGTTGACTATTTTTTTCAGGAGAGTCAACATCCTCAGACCTCAGTAGCAAGTCGATACGCCGGATTTCTTTCGCCCCGGCTTCTTTATGTAAATTATCTACTTGAGTCTTATTTATTTTATCTAGACACTGCAGTAGTTGTGAATTAAAGTATTGGATTTCATGTACTTTATTTTAAAGAGATGTATTATACTAAAACTGGATTTGTATTAAAGACTATATATATCTATGAGATGGGATTTGATTTAAATCCAGTTGATGTGAATGATATTATGATATATATGATTTCCATTTCCGCTGCATATTATATTATGATTATTGTTATTGCATGATTTATTTTATTTTTAGGCTTGCTACGGGTTCCAGATTCGAAAGAATTCCCGTTCCCTAGCGCCGGTCATGGCCCCTGTTTTGGGTCGTGACAACTCAGTAGAAGAGATGAAACGTATTCGTGTTCCTTGGGTTTTCCTGGCCCTATCAGTTACTCATTATAGTTTGGCATGAATCTTGAGCATGGCTCAATCTCCACTCAGTAAAAAGAGGTGAAACATAATCGTATTCCTCAGATTTTCCTGACCCGATTAGTTACTCATTATAGTTTAGTGTAAAACCCAGGTTTTCTTGGCCCGAGAGTTACTCAATAAAAGAAGAATGCACTTCGAGGATTTAAACCCAACTACACACCTCCTGGGATATGTACTTTAGGGATTTAAACCTGACCAGACGCTTGTTCTTTTGCGCACTTCAGGGATTCAAAATCGACTAGACGCTTGTTCTTCCATGCACTTTGAGAATTCAAACCCGACCAGACACTTATTTTTTTATGCACTTTGGAGATTCAAACTCGACCAAACACTTGTTCTTCTGCGCACTTCAGGGATTCAAATCTGAACAGACACTTATTTTTCTGTGCACTTTGGGGATTCAAACCTGATCAAATGCTTGTTCTTCTACGCACTTTAGGAATTCAAACCCGACCAGATGCTTATTTTTCTATGCACTTCGGGGATTCAAACTCTACCAGATGCTTGTTCTTCCTGATTCAATTAGAATATTCTTATCCAAATATTAATTCTGGGATATACCCGAGCTATGATGCAGAAATTCTCATTCAGTTTTTTTCGATGGGCCATGGGCCATTCCGTGCTTTATTTGACTAAGTGGACCTCACCTTCTACTCCTTGTTTTATTTTGTTTCAATCTTCCTCCCTCGCCCTAATCATATAAATTCTTTCTTTTCCTTTCTAAGGGTCACTTTCACTCCTTATATTCTCCTTTTTTTTCTTTTTCCTTTTCCTTTCTCTTTCTCTCTCCGTATATTCCTAACATGGATGCCCTGTGAATCCCGAATTTGCCTATATGTGACCTAGTGACACCTATGGTACATCCTCCTTAGAGTTTTAGGCTTAGTATTGGAGATGAGATCCCTCTATTTATGAATGTGTGATCCCATATTTGCGGCTTAGCCACCGGAGAAGTTAGTACCTAATTTCTTCAATTTTTCCTGTGAATATCATCAAATAACATCAGGTTACTATTCATAAATGCATATTTATCAATTTAATCAAAAGAAATTAAAATTTATTGATTGAAAATTAAAATTTTGAATCACACTGTCAAATTGCTAACATGAAGAGGCGTCGCCTCTTCAATGAGGCAATTGCCTCTTTAATAAGGTGATCGCTTCTTCATAAAGAGGTGTTCACCTCTTCAATGTCAGGCCCTTCTCAATAAGGTGATCACCTTTATATCAAGAGGTGACACCTCATCACTGAGGTGATGGCCTCTTTTATAGAGGCATTTGCCTCAGCGACAGGATTCAATAAGAGTTTGACAATTTATTGCATAAAATGACTATTCTACTCCCTATTTTACTCCCTTAGCTTAATGTCTGCACCCTCAAGGGTGATGGGAACTTCAGTGGTGCACGCATCTGGTATGACGAGTTTATTGACATAGTGTAAACACAGATTCATGACACTAGGTTCTCTGACTTCATCCTGTCACTCCAGCACAGTAAAGACGTACAGACTACCAGGCCCTACACGCCTTTATGGAGAGGTGTTCTGACATTACCCATACATTCCATCTTCCTTTCGGGGAGTTCACCCTTGATCCAATAGCCTTTGTCGCAGTCACTAACATCGATTGTGCTAGGGATTTTATTCGTTTCGATGCTAGTCTCCACCAGTTATCTCCTAACCGTCTCGCTTTCATTGAGTATCTGCTTGGTATGGTCCCAAATTTGAAGGGGACCCACACTGTGAAGCTCAATTCAATCAGGAGCTTCTACACTTGCGCTAGAGTTAAGGCGGCCACTACACCCCTACAGACTGATCAGGTGGCGCGTGCTTTCCTTGTCTGCCTGTTAGGCACTATGCTTTTCACATATATGACCAGTTCTATGGATTTGAGCTTCTTGATGCCTCTGAGGGACCTAGATTTAATGGCGACTTATGATTGGGGCAGTTGTGCCTTAGCTTATCTTTACAAGAGCATAGATGTGCTGGTACGCAGAGCTAGGTGACTATGTGGTTTCTGGCACGCCATACTAGTATTTTCCTTTCTCTTTTACCTTTATATTCCATCCCAACTATTACTATCTGATTTTACTAACAACCTTTTGCTTATTTTATAGGACTTGGCTCTAGAGTTGGAGTTGATAGTGGGGATTACTAGGATCCTTGATACCCCATTCCATACGATGGTGAGGAGGGGTCCCAACCGAGTTTGGAGGAGGCCTATGGCTCATGTTCATGTCCATTATGATCGACTAAACACACTCACTTATGATGAGGTAGGTACTTACAAACATAATTAGAATTAGCAATAAATTAATTAATCAAATTCATCCACTTACTTATTTTATTCTTGCAGCAATGTCCAGACTTGTGGGGCCCTCAGGCAGGGTGGACGCAAGCTATGGTTCGCTTTATCCCTCTATCTAGGAGGAGGGTTTTGCTTAGAGGCCCTAACTATAGGGTTTAGTTCCTCGGGGAGAGGATACATTAGTGGTAGAGAGGCGCCTAAGTGAGGTGTCCACCTTTTGCTCCTCCCTGATATATCTTCTGGGTGCATAAGTTAAAAGGAGATGAGCTTGATCACGTCCTGTAGGGAGAGGATGCCGTAGACTATTATGAGCGGAGGAAGTCCCACTATGTGGACTTTGCACAGGCTCATCTTCTATAGTGGGTGCCTCTTCCTATACCTGCACTTCAAGTGAGCATGTAACATTTTATTTCATTTATTTTATATCTACCTACAGTTCTCTAACTTATCTTTCATCTTTTTAGGCAGCTGCTAGGGCACCTGCTCCTTGCCCTAGGCCCTCTACACAGGAAAGGCCTCATCAACACTTCTACATCATTCCTAGCAGTGAGGGTTCTTCTTCTAAGGTGCCTACCTCTATGGATCCTTCTAGTCCTCGATCCTAGGTAGTGCCTGGCAGACTTACTGCTACTCCAAACCTACTGACTCATTGTTGGGTGCCCTCTGGTGAGGTCTCTCATTAGTTTTTTACGCTAAATATAACCTTAGAGCCAGCATTCTTTCCAGAGGCTACTACTCAAGTGAGTATCCTTTTTTCAAAATGGTGGTCCCAAGTCTTACTTAACACACAGTTAGTTCTAATATTACTAATGGAATAGATACCCCGAGATCAGGAGGAGTATATGTAACAAGTTATTGAGGCTTACAGGGACTTATCTTCCCTTATTTCCTACACTTTGGAGATTTATTTCACTACCATTATCGAATCCGTATATACCATCACCTCTTCTACTCCCTTATTTCTAAGTGCTTCCAAATAAAAAATATAGGTTTCATATTCAGCGTGATTATTAATGACCTCAAATTTTAGCCTCTTCACCATTGGAATTACTTCTCCTTCTGGCAAGACCAAAATTGCACCAATGCCTTCCCCTCTACTATTCACTGCTCTGTCAAAGTAAATTTTCCATTTTTGGACCTCTATTGCCCCTAAATGTTCATTCAGGAATTCTAACTCCCTTTCTTGTCCATCATCTATCAGATTTTGGGCCAAGAAGTATGCTACAACTCTTCTTTATATCACCTTTTTAGCCACATAATCTATGCCAAATTCAGTAAGCAAAACTAACCATTTGGATAATTTCCCTGTCAGTGAAGGAGTCTGTTGGAGATATTTGAGAGGATCGTGCTTAGAAACTGCCTGAATCCTATAGGACTAGAATTAATATTGTAGCTTCTTTATTGCCCATATTATAGCTAAGCAGGTTCTTTCTACTAGACTGTAATTGGCTTTATAGGGTAGAAGCTTTTTACTCAGATAATATACAACATGCTCGACTTTCCCTTCTCCTTCTTGAGCCAACATTGCACCAATCGTATCTTTCTCTATTGCCAGGTAAAGAATCAAGGGCTTCACCGGTCTTGGCGGTTGCAAAACTAGAGGATTCATTAAATACTACTTAATAGTTTTAAAGCCTTATTAACACTTATCATCCTAGATGATCGGCTAATTCTTCTTTAAGAGCTTAAAGATCAACTCACAAATAGTAGTTAGTTTGGCTATGAACCTACTGATGTACTGTAGCCTTCCTATAAACCCTTTGACTTCTTTCTCATTCTTCAGTGCAGACATCTCTCTGATCACTTTAACTTTGTCTGGATCCACCTTTATACCTTTTTGACTGATAATGTGTCCTAATAGTTTCCTAGACGTCACCTTGAAAACACATTTCTTAGAATTTAGTCTAAGGTTGTACTTTTCAACTCTTGGCAGGAACTTGTCTAAGGCTTCAAAATGCCCTTCTCTGGTCAAATACTTCACTATTATGTCATCTACATACAATTCTATCTCTTTGTGGATCAGGTCATGTAACAGTGTAGTAGCCATTCTTTAGTAAGTAGCCCCTGAATTTTTCAACCTGAATGACATAACAGTGTAATAATCAACACCCTACTCAGTAGTGAAAGAAGTCTTTAACTTGTCAATCACTGCCATAATAATCTGATTGCATCTTAAGAAGCCATCCATAAAGGAGTACATGGGACTAAAAGCTGTACTATTGACTAAAGTGTCAATTTGTGGTAGAGGAAAATCGTCCTTTGAACAAGACTTATTCAAGTCCCTATAGTCTACACACATCCTGACTTTACCATCTTTTCTGGGAACTAGGACTATGTTAGCTAGCCACTGGGTGTCATTTACTACATCTAGGAACTTTACTTTTAACTTTTTTTTTTACTTTTTCTTTGACTAGGAGAGCCCATTTTGGCCTTAATCTTCTCTTCTTCTGCTTTATCAATATAATGTGAGAATGCGTGGGAATCCTATATTCCATATTCTCTCTATTAATCCCAAGCATATCCTCATAGCCCCAAGCAAATACTTCATGTCTTCTTTTTAAAGTTTCTTTCATTTTTTCTCTCTCATCAGGAGTTAAGTCAGAAGTAATAAGTATATTTCTAGGATTATCACTTGTGCCTAGATTAAATGATTTAGTTTGCACTAAATTAATGTCAAACATATGCATGCAATGATCATCACACACAGTATAACCATTAGGAAACACATTGCATAAGTAAGTATAATAACACTTCATCACATTAACTTTAGAAAGAAAAATGTCATCAGTTTTAAGCAAATTAGAAAGAGAAAAGTCAATGTCATCATAGAAAATATATATAATAGAGTTAAAGACAAAGGCTTCAAAGTTGAATTCCTCTTCCTGGTCAGCAGCGTCCTTCAGCTTCACTACAGGAATGCCCCCCTCTGATTCCGAAGTTAGTACCTGCTCTTTTACCATAGGCTCTTTAATGATAAATTCTTTAATCCCATCCACATATTCAGTGAAGATCTGGAACCTGGGGACCAGCTTTTTGACGATCATCAAAGGTTCAGGAGCTCCTTGGTAAGGTAATTGTCACCTTCTTCCATATATGTTTCCCAAAGCATCTTCTTCTTCGGCTTAGCCCTAATTTTGTTCTTTCTACACTTGCCCTTAGCTTTTTATTTTTCACCAGACTCATCTTCCCCTGGATATCCTATCTTGTGCTTCAAGATCGGTATTTTAGGTTCAATGAATTCTGGTGGGCTTTACTGATTCTTCCCTAATCCTATCTCAGAAATGAACTGTATATTTTTCATTATACTGACAATCTTCAGGTTTAGCTTATCTTCATAAATCATACAGACTTTAAAACTCAAGTTGTTCGGGATCTTAGTAGGAGCTAATTTCAATACGGTAACTGTAGCCTCTGTTTCAGCCGTTATACTAACCACCCTTCCCTCATGTGGAAATTTAATCTTTTGATGAATGGTAGATGACACTCCCCCTAAAGGATGGAACTATGGTCTTCCCAGAAGCATAGTGAAGGTGACTGGAATATCTATCATATGGAGGATAACCTAAAGTTTAATGGGTCTAGTCTTGACTAAAGCCCAAAAAGTTCCCTCAACTAGCCTTTTCGTATCATCATAAGCCTTTATGACTACGTTGGAGGGCTTCAAATTAGCTACTATCAAGCCTAGCTTTGGTAGGATCTTCAGAGGGCATATATTAATGGCTAACCCATTATCGACATAACACAACATATTAACTTGCCCTTCACTTCAACCTTAATGAATAAGGCTTTGTTATGATCCCTTCATTTTAAGGGCAGGTCATTATTTATGTTAACAATTTCCCCCTGAGGGATTTCAATTAGTGAGTCCATCATTTTCTTTGGAGTGTATATCGAAGGTATCTTTTTATGATCAAGAACCATAACCAGTGCTTCTCGATGGACCTGGGAGTTCATAAGTAGCTCCCAAATACTGGTAAGAGTTTTCTCATCTCTTTTAGCCTCAATAATCTCCTTAGTTTTCTCATTTTTCTTTAATCCTTCTTTTGAAACATTTCCCTCTTTCTCTACTTTAACATTTTTCACCTTTTTCGCCCCCTCCTCCAGTTTCTCATGGAATTGTGCTGCTTTCCTTTCATTATTCTTCCATAAATCAATTGCTTCTCCCTCTTCATCATCGAAACTCCAAATATCAAGTATATTTACACGAGACTCAATGGACTGCTATCTCAGATATGACATCAATAAAGGAATTAATGACTTGTTCCTTTGTTAGACCTGTGTTGATCATCAAGATATGGGGATTTGGTGTTGGCACATTTCAGTAGTTGGGTAAAGGGTTATTTTAGGTATTTGGTTTTCTGGTTTCTAGGTCAGTTATTTTACCTAAATCAATCAAATCTTGAATCTCGTGTTTCAAGCGAGTGCAACTTTCTATAACATGCCTAATGTTCTGGTGGTACTTGCAGTATATCTTTGGTTAGTATTTAGGAAAGGAGGTCGTTTAGGTAAAGGTTGTAGAAGGTTATTCTCAATCAATTTTTCTAAGACATTGGAGAGGGTTCTACCCAAATTAGAAAACCTTCAGGACTATCTGACTATGTTGATATGTATATTACTGCTTGATCCAACCCCGCTACCAAATCTAAACCATTCTCTGTTCGCACATCTTCCACTGAAGAACTTCTTTTCTTGAGTGAGGTCTGATTGTTTCTGTACTCCAAACCTATACAACTCCTTAAAGTTTTGAATCCTTAAATCCCTCAACTTCTTGGAGAGATGGAGTATACATCCTTTCATGGCTATTACTAGTTGATCAGATTTTGCAACTCATTGCTTCATCTATGCTAATTTTGCTCTCCACTTGATTAAATAATATGCAAAGGATTCATTGAACTTCTGCTTCACATTCTGCAAGTCTCTAAAAAAAGTCTTTATCTGAATATTGAGACTATACTGCTTGATGAATGCAATGCATAATTCCTCTCAATCAGCTTTAACATGAGATTCTAAAGCTTAATACCAACTAATGGGTGCTCCTTCCATAGATAAAGGGAATTGCTTCATAATCTGCACTTTAGTCAGTTTAGTTGTCTTCATGTGGGTCACATACTACTTTAAATGGAGGTGGGGGTCCTCTATGCTAGTGAACTTCTTTATGTTAAGGAACTTGAACTATCATGGTAGGGGATCATCATCCTTATCCAGGCTCAGCTCAGAATAGCTTATTGGGGTATCAATCCCTTTTTCCTTAATCATCAACTACATTTGAGCCATAGACTTGACAATGTCTTTAGCCCAGTATGGCTTCTCTGCATTTTCTAGAGCTTCCTCTTTTTGATGGATAACAGGTTCTGCCAATACTGTCTGCTAATCATCCTCTACCTCTTACCTTTTAGGATCTTCAGCATCTAAATCAAAGAGTTGAGGTGTCGGTGGTTGGGGCGCTGGTGTTTCGCTTTTAGATGTACCCATCATTTCCCTATAATTTCTCTCATAATCATCTTGGTTTATTCGACCATTTCAGCTTTCAACTATTCTTTGAAGGCTTCAGCATCAGATTCTACCAGCTTGGACTCTATAAGGATTCTAACCAAGTAGTCGGTGTCAGATCGCTTTCAACTGATAGACTATTATGGATTTATATCTGCAACTATTGAGGGTCAGAAACATACATGACGTGTATGCATGAAAGGCAAGCCTATTAGTAAAAAGGGAAAAAATATATGTATGTATCAAAGGACAAAAAAAGGCTCTCTAATGATATCTCCACCCTTATTTCTCCTACACATGTGTTCAATGGTAAGTTTCTTATCCTAGGATTTTTGTTTTGGGTTTTGATTATGAACGAGAGATAATAAAATCAATGGATGCAAGACAACTCTCAAGATGATACAAACAAATGGTAATTCCTCCAAATAATTCCAAAGTCCATTAATATCAAAGGCCCACCTTGTCAAGATCCCTTTGAAATGGGCTAACAATAGGCATGAGAGGCCCATCTTGTTAAGGTTTATTTATAATGGGATCGGGCCTTATTTAAAGGATTATCATATGGCATAGAACATATGTATTTAAAAAAAATTCTAGTGCAAATTACAACGTAGATAGGTACGTGTTATGAGTGACAATAGTTAAATACTTCACCACTAGGTTTGATTGAAACACATGCAGCAAAGCAGAGATTATTGTCGGTTTATTTGGGACTTAGAGTGCATTATGTGGAAACATGTAGTGAATGCAAAATTTGTGAAGAAAATAAAGAAATAATAAAAGATGATAAATTACAAAACACTTGAAATTAGTTTCTTTATCCCTAGTGGAGTTGCCACTATAGGCGGGGTTGATTTCACGCTCAAGTGTTGGCTACCGCGGCACTGTGTGAGCTTGGGGCTCGCTAGGAAGTACATAATGGGCTTAAGTCCTAAAATGGAGATGGAGTCGCCACTCGGAAAAAAGCCAGGACACACTATATAACAATTGAATTTCACGGAGGTTTTCAGAAGTCGTCATCAGAGATCAGGTTCGAAAACTGGGTATGGGCTTTTGGAATGCCCACCCAACCTTGCGGTTGGCCTCTGTGTGTGTTTTGTATTTTATTACCTTTGATTATTAAATGATTTCCTTATTAACATGCTAATTGTGATTAGTTTTCAATTTTAGATTTTATTCCAAGTTTGCACATTAGTCCCATTTCATGCTTATATCCTCGACATTCAATCACAAATAGATAAATAAAAAAATAATAATTTACAACAATTCATTCTAGATAAAAGGGGAGAGGGATCAAAGATTACAAATTTTAGTGTAAATAAACATAAAAGATACCAAAAATAAACCATACATAAACCGAAAATAAACTAATTAATTATAAACCAAAAACTCTCAAAAATTAATTAATAAAGTAATCATTTAATAATTAAAATCATCAAATAATTCTTGAAACAAATACAAGTTAGTTATATCTTACAAACAACAACAATATCTACAAATCATTAGCAAATGATATTAACAAAATAAATAGAAATAAATTCATAAAATAGTCCACAAAGTAACACAATAATGTAACATAAAAAATACCAAACAACACAATAATCATGCATGAAATCAGGAGATATAACAAATTAAACATGGAAATCGTGTTAAATATACAAGATAAGAATTGAAAATAGAGGCAAAAATATAAAGAATTCTTATCAAGGGGCGACGCCTCATCAAAGAGGCATCGCCTCTTGACCAAGAGGCGATAGCTCATTGCCTCATCACGAAGAGACGTCACCTCCTCAATAGAGGCATGAACAATCTACATTTCTTAAATCCTAAAAAACTCAATGATTATGTAAATAAATAAGAAACATAAGTAAATATACAGCTATCAACAATCAATATTTAGTATCTCATGCAATCATGCTTCTTTATGAACTTACATAAGTAATATAGCTCAATAAAACACACAAAATAGCAACAAATCAAAACTTTTAATAAAGATGAAAAACTTAAAGCTTAAAAATAGGGATACTGACTAACTTGGACGAGCTGATGCTCCTAACTAGGCCCTCAAAGTTTGGTTGATAGTTTAGTGGCTTTGAATGCAAGAATATTCCTTCCTCTTCTCAAGAGAGTCAAGTCTTCTAAGCTTCCAAGTCTCTTCCTTCTTCTCTTCTTCCTCTCTTCTTTTTGTTTTCTTCCTTTTCTCTGTCTTTTTTTTCTTTTCTTTTTTAGGCCTTTTTTTAGTTGTCAACCAAATTTTTTTCTTTTTCCTCCAGCTGCCAACCTCCATCTTCATGCCCCCACATCCTCTTTTTAAAGCCTCTCACCCTCTCCCCTTTTTCAATTTCCTAAAAACCCTTTCTCACCCTCTCCCTCTTCCTTTTTTCATTCCCTAGGCTCTTCCCCCTCCTTTTTCATTTCTTTTAAGTCAAAAAATGACTAAATCTTCGGTAGGTGAGCCTCTAACCACAGCCATTAATAGCATTTAATGCTGCAGAGAGTGGGTGTGAAGAGGCATCACCTCACCGATGCCAAGGGTGAAGAGGCGACACCTCTTTGTTGAGGCGATTGCCTCTTTACCTAGGCTAGTTCAGGGCCTTTTAGGCCAAGAAGTGATGGGCTTAGGCTTTGGGTCAGTTTTAGGCTTGGATAGGGTATTTTTTGGCTTGGCTCAATGTTTTGGGCTTTTTGAGTCGATTTCAGAAAAGTCTTGGACTTTCCTTGCATTCAAAACTCAAACTTCCTCACTATTAAGCTTTTGTTACGGGTTCATCAAACTGACGATGTCCATAATATACATACATACATACATACATATATATATATATATATATATATATATATATATATATATATATATATATATATATATATATATATATATATATATATCAAAAATGATTTCTGGATATATATATTTATGGATATATATATATGCCGCTACAAAGTGGCTCGATTAAAAAAAAAGGTTGGAGGGGCTTTTTATCTAAAATAAATTGCCCCATATAAGCAGGGGGTAGTTTGTAAAAAAAATTAATAAAGAATGCAGGCTGCTGCATAGCGGCCTTGGGATGTCTATCATATCTCATGTTTATATTTGAATATTACAGATAAAGATCATCCAATGTCTGAACAATTTAATATGGTATTACTAGAACTCATTGCAATATTTAATTCCTAACATTGTTTGCTTCATTAGCAAAAAAAAAAAAATCTTTAATCTTTAAATTGAATTTTGAAAAGAGCACACATGATTGAGGCAAATTGATTTTTAGCAACAAATTGTTTAAACTAATTTGTTTAGTGATTTCAAGTTGGACCCACCATATGTTGGCTTCATATGCTAAAAAATTGGTTGTTTGAGCCCAATCTTTTCTAAGAAACATGAAATATATCCTTTAACATGGTGTTGATTCCTCTTCAAAGGTTGATTGTAATAAGTATTTTTCTGGCTGATTTTGATCATCATTCACCTTTATATTGAACTAGTATATGAAGCAAGAGCTACCTTACCCGCATCTAGGCTATCTATTATATACATGTGTAGGTGATATTAGTCGAACACAGTGCTGGAGGGCTGAGCATAATGCAGGCATCTCACAAGTTCCCAAAAAAGGTCAAACTGATAGTGTATTTGGCAGCCACCATGCTCAAGTTTGGTTTTCAGACGGATCAAGATATGTGTGTGTGTGTGTGTGTATATATATATATATATATATATATATATATATATATATATATATATATATATATTATTTTTATTTTTTCCCAGCTAGCTATATATAATATGTAATTTGATTGAACATAAGTAATTTGTATAATGAATGAAATAAAGTGCACACACACAAGTATGTAGATATATATGAATATATGCATTGTGAATAAGCTAATTAAAAATCATATTCTTAATTTATAAGTTTGTATAATAAGCTAATTAGATGGTTAAGTAGTTCAATTTTCTTGGTGGGTAGGTATATAATTAAGCAGTGAGCACTCCATTAGTATGAGTTTTTTTGTTGTTTTCCAATTTTTTTTGTTGCTTGTATATTTTAGTGTTGTTGCTTTTATTTTTCAGTGTTGTTGCTTTTTGTTTTTCAGTGTTATTGCTTTTATTTTTCAATGTTATTGCTTTTTATTTTTCAATGTTGTTGCTTTTTGTTATTTTTGTTGCTTGTTGTTGCTTTTTATTTTTCAGTGTCGTTGCTTGTTGTTATTTTTTGTTGCTTATTGTTACTTTTTATTGTTTTTTGTTTTTTAGTGTTATTGTTTTTTTGCTTTTTTAGTGTTGTTGCTTTTTCAATGTTATTGCTTGTGTTGTTTTTTGGGTTTTTTTTTTTTTTTTTTTTTTTTGGACATTACAAAATACCACAAAAATTTTTAGTTAATTTTTTTGTTAAATATTTTTACTTTTAACTTATGATATCTTTAAAGGATGAGAAGCCAATATTGCATTCATATAGAAAAAGACAAGAGAATTATTTTTTACATGATACACATATTTACTCCATAAATGAAATTTATTTTGATTTATTGTATTAAAGATGTGTTACATATATACTCCAACTCTCATTCTGGAATATGCATAAACATTGTTTTTTCATTTTATTAGCTAATTAATTGAACTACATGGACTTAGGGCTCCAGAATGATGCAAGAATAATAAACCGTATGAATTAACAGATGAACAGAACCAAAAGTTGATGAGGATATTAGACATAATAAAACCAAAAGTACTATATCTAATTGAGATGTATAATAGGACAAAAAAGCTCACTCCCTGTAATATATGTGTCAAACTTCCATAAGTTGGCAAATGAACAAACCATTTAAGAAATTGAACCCCATAAACAACTTGGTAGTTTATATGTTGGTCCTAAGTTTAGGAAACCAATATTTTGACATAAATAATTTTCAGATACATTATGAAGAGTTTAAGATAATGGACAATGGCACTTGCACCTGGAAATGATGGAGAGGCAGCATTGGAGAGCTAAAGAGGACTCATTGTTACATGCATATGTTAAACAATATGTAACAATATTGAGAAAAATGTTGAGCAAAAAATAAAATAACAAAATATTGAGAAAAATAAAATGTTAAGAGTACTTTAAAAATAGAAAAAAATGTTGAGCATACAAAAAATTGACAAAAAAAATATTGAGCAAAAAATATTGATAAAAAAAATATTACCTTAAAAATAGAAAAAAAATTTAGCAAAAAATGAAGAAAGTAGAAAAAAAAATGTTGATAAAAAACATTAAGGAAAAAAAATAAGATAATATCCTAAAAATAAGAGAGGAAAGGAGGGTGATCCATATTTAAAAGAAAAAAAGATTAGGAAAAATTGGTTTTGAAAAATACTTTTAATCAATGTGGCTTTTGATATTATTTTTAGTTTTTTTGCTATTTATGAAAACGTCCCAAATATTTATTATAATTTTTTTAGTAATTTTTTAACTAAAATACTAATATACATATTCTAATACTACCCAAATTCTAAAAGTATTTATATAACACGTATTTTTTTAATCTCAAATCACTCAATTATTTTTTTCTAAATCATTAGAAATTCTATTTTTTAAAATTTTTTTAACGAAGACACTATTATACTTACTCCAATAACAATTTAATAGTTCTCAACACAAATCCTATTATATTTAAAAATAATGACAATAAATGTTAAAAAAAAATAAAATTAATGTAACATATTTTATTTTTTAATCTATTTAGTTACCTTTTTCTCTTTATATAAATTCTTATTTTGAAATAGATATATCTTATTCTATATAAAATACTTTAATTATGCTACATCTAAAACATTACTATTCTTTTTCATTAGAAATTATGTCTTTTAATTTAATTAATTAAAATATCCACATTTTATTTAGTTAAAAATATATTTTTATTTTTATTTAAAATAAGTAAAAATGTGTAACTTATCAATTATATTCTATTTTTCTTTTCTTTTATCTATTCAATTATTATTATTACTATACATATTAAAAATATATATGTACTTTTAATAAAAAAATTAAAATAAAATTATTATAATAATAACTTTCTAAACTTTCACTTTTTATATTTGATTAATTTATAGTTTTTCATTTATTAAAATTACTTAAGAATTATATTAAAATGTATATATTATCTAAAGTCTGCGCAAAGCGTGAATTGAAAACTAATTTTGTTAAATAAATGAAAAATTATAGAATTACTCTATTTTTTATATACTTTATTTTTATAAGAGTGTGTCGTATTATATAATGATAATTATTAATAAAATAAAATTTACTCGGTAAAAAATAGAATAACAACATAAAAACACTCAAATAAAATGGTTTATTTTATTCTAAAGTCTACGCGGTCTGTATTTTTCCTGGTTGACTTGTTATGCCGTCTTAAGTCTTAACCTAATGATAATCTTCCTTTAAAATAGCGAAAATTTATTATTTAACAAAAATTCTAATTACTTAAAAAATTAACAAAAGAAAATTATAAGTTTCATTTCCTTTTTTACGGTTTAATAAAATAAGTACTATTTTTTTTCCTAAAAATTACAGGCACACATTCTTCTTTTTCTTTCATTTCATATCCCTTTTTATAATTTATTTTATTTTTATCCCGTTTATCCCTCTTTTTTTCCTTTTTTTTTTAATTTTCTCCCTATTTCTCATCTTTCCATTATTTTTATGATTATTGTTCTTTTTTATTTTTATTTTTTTCCCTATTTTTCCTCCTCCCATTATTTTTTCAATGATTTTTATAATACTTGGAAGTGTTTTATAATTTTTTATGAAGAGAGAAGAGAAATGCAAAACCTAAAAATAATATATATATACACCAAAATATTGATAAAAACTAATCACTTGGGTGCTTGATCATTATCCAGTTTACTATATTTTAGATTTAGAATTTCTAACACTCCCCCTCATGTTGAAATAAATAAGTTAGAATGTAGAGCTCGTGAATAAAAAAAGCTAGACTTTAGTAGATTTGGGTCTAACTCTTATCCTTTATACATTTTAATTGTTTAGTATATTTTAAATATGAGATTTCTAACAATGTAGGTCATAAGAAATTAGTTACAAGTTTATGAGTTCAGTATGTATTGAATCTGTTCTCAAAATTAAATAAATTAATGGGAAAATAAAAGTTCATTTTTCATCATATATATATTGTGAGTTGGAGATTAATTTTTCTGTTTTTTTATTTTGTTAATTTTCTGCTTTTTTTTTAAACCGGAGTTTGTTGAATTTTTTTTTTTTTTTTTTTTTTTTTTTTGTGTTTGTTCGGTTTTTAGTAGTTTTTTATTTTAATGAATTTCATTTGTTTGTGTTTGTTTGTTTGTTTTTTTTTTTAATTTTTATGCGTTTGAAAGTACTTCATATCCTTTTGGTCTTGTTGAAATGGTTGTAGGAAGGTTCTTGTTAAGTTGTTGAAAGTGAGGGGTTGGATATGGAGGTATTTGTGATAAACACCTCAAAAAAAAAAAGGTTTTTAAATTATTTTTTATAAAATGAAAATTGTATAATTAAAATTTTAAGGTACATTCTATTACTATTTTATTTTTTTACATACTTTGTCAATTACTATAATTGAATAATGAAATACATTTTTATCCTATAATGATAATGAAAACAAAGCAAAACAAAAGTAACTAAAAAACCAAGTAATCATAGAATTTTTTAAATTTTAATTTTTTAATTTTGTATCAAAATCATTGGTATTTAAATATTACTGAAATCTAATTAATTCAGTCTAATTAAAACAAAATTATAAGGGTATAAAAATTTTTCAACAACTAATTTTACAAAATTACCACGATGACGCTTAAACAAAAATAACTAATTTTTTTATTTTTTATTTTAATGTTGAAAATTTTTGTATTCAATTAAATATATTTTTGTCTTACATAATTTTTATATTTTAAATAAAATAAAATTATTTTTAAGTAAAATATTTTAAATTAATAAAAAATAGTAATAGTTTATAAATTAGTAGGAAATAATAATAAATTTTTATATTTGCAAAAAATTTCAATTTCCCTATATATATATAATTTTTAATATTTTTAGTTAATAACTGGATATGAATATTTTATAAAAGATTTCTTTATATTTTTAAAAATTAATTCCATATAAAAGTTGTTTGCTTTTCTATTAAGCAATAATTTAACGAAAAATATATCACATTATAGTGGAAGAAACTAAATTTTTATATTAATGGAAAAAATAATATTATTTTATGAAGAATAATATTTTTTATATTGTTATAAATTAAAATAAATTTGTGAAATAAAATAGTTTATTTTATTTGAAAACAAAATTAACATTAAAAATAGGGCGTTAAACATACATATGATATCAAAATGTCATTTCAATGCTATATGCGGTCTGTATTTTTTCCTAGTTGTCTTGCCATGTTGTCTTAATCTGAGGCATAATATATCCATAACCTTTTGTACCTGTAATTTTTTATTAGTTTGACATCTTAATTTATTATTTTGTCATTTTAACATCCTTGACATTTGTAAGTCGTGTACTATTTCTGTCACGACCCAAAACAGGGGCCATGACTGGCGCTAGAAAACAAGAATTCTTTCGAATCTGGAACCCGTAGCAAGCCTAAAAATAAAATAAAACAAACATGCCAGTAATAATAATAACAGTATTTAATGCAGCGGAAATAAAATCATAATTATCAAAATAGAAATCCATATCTCATATATATAAATCTTTTAATACAAATCTAGTTCAAATTCTTAAAATACATAATTCATACAAATATAATACACAAAACCCACAATTTATTTACAACTACTACAGTGTCTAGATTATAAAATAAAACTCAAGACTCAGATAAGCAGTTTACACAAAGAAGCCGGTGCGGAAGAAATCCGGCTTACAGGCCTGCTACTGAGGTCTGAAGACGAAAACTCTCCTAAAAAATGGTCAACAGAGGGGAGTCAAACCTCACTGAGTGAATTACTATAATATATATACATGCATACTAAATGACAATGCATACAATCATCAGTATATATCTAATATGTATATATACAGGCAAATACACACAGATGCAATAAAATCATTTTATATATATTTATTGAAAATCAGTGTTTATGAAGGATCAAATAGAACCCTAGAATATCGCAACCTCAAAGCAGTGTTAGACAACACTCTAGCCATACAGGCTCACTTATTCCAAAATATTTTCACTTGATCCATTTGGATAGTAGACTGGCCCCGAGACACTAAGTCAACCGAGCTCCAGCAATCTGACTGTCAGTGTGATTGGCCCCGAGACACTTGGTTAACCGAGCTCCAGCAATCACACCTCCAAACCATATCTCACACATTAAATAATCATATCAAATAAACATCCACACATGGTTAGTAATATAGCCTAAATGCTATAAGCGCACCGGTACGTACTCGGTCCTAGTGCTGCCCACTAGGTAGCACGTTCTATCGATATCCTTCATTTATTAAATATAAAACATACATTCACAAATAAATGATGCATGAATTTGAATAAAATAGCATTATAAACCATATATATATACTAGAAATATACCAAAAGTAAACCAGGTATATTTCGAGTATATATACGTCAAACAAATCCAATTAAGTTACAAATAAGCTAGAAATGTATTTAAAAATATTTTAAACATAAATGGTTAATAAAGCATGCATATAATTTAATATATACCAAAAATAAACCAAAAGTAAACTAAAAATAAACTTAAGTACTAATCAAATTATTTATGCATATTTAATCAAAATAAAACATGCATTTGTAAATCATGCACCCTAAAGCATATATATATAGAATAGTAACTCACACTTAGTGCGCTCCTCGAGATGGGTTCGACGGGCCTGATCCACTAGGCCTCGGTCTCGGCGCAACTAAATAACTAATAAATAACAAACATCAGAATAAACCTAACAGAAAATCCTAAAAACTCTATCTAGAATATTAGACACAGAAACAGAATTAGGGTTCGACCGGATATCACGTTTTACGAGAATTCTATCAAAAATTCGACAGAACCTCCCTTGTAAAACGGACATCTCTCTACTCAAAGAGTAGAGCTGGCCCTGCAAAGAAACACACTTCAAAAAAAACAGGCACAAAATTACAATTACAACCCCTCGGTCGGACTCCAAACTACAGTCTACCGATCGGGGTCCACAACCACAGAACAATATAAAAATACCAAAAATGCCCTTATATCACAGAAATACATTTTATAAGTAGAAATTACGTAATTAGACTTAAAACACAGTAAAAATCGATAAAAACTCATTTTATTAGTAAAATCGTATATTATATATATAATTGAAAATAATTCACGAAAAATAGTTTTAATTAGTTAAAAATACTAAATAATTTGTAGAAATCATTTTTATACCTTAAATAATTATTGAAACCAATTAAATTACATTTTTAGTCAATTTAGGGTAAAATTACCAAAATACCCCTATATATATAAATATACTAAAATTACTTCAAAAATTCACCAAAAATAGTATAATTATCCAAAAATTAATTTTCTCATCATATTTATCAATAATATCAATAATTAAACTCAATTAACCAATTAATTTTAATTAAAAACACAATTAACCCTATTTTCCAAAATTACATAAACCTAAATAAATTCAAAATAAATACATAGAAACTCATAAAAAATTCCAAATAAATTTCTATAATTCATTTAAACACCTATATTTATCATAAAACCCAATTTCATAATTTATTTAATTAATTTCCGAAATTAGAAAATAATATTAAAATATTCAAAAATACCCAAAAATCAAAATAATCTCCAAAAATTCATACATGTAGATTAAGCTAAGGGGAACAAAATTTGTGAAGGAATTTTTCATGAATCAATCAAATTGAAGTTCAAAAAAATCAAGAACCCTAAAATGGCCGAAATTGAAAAATCAAAACCTAAGCAAATCAAGACCATTTTAAGTGAAACAAAGCTTGGAATCACACTCACCGGAGCTCAAGGAGAAGAAAGAGACCGACGGTGTCGAAAACGGTGGCCGAAAACGTCGTGAACGATGTTGCTCCCACTTTCGGCTTCTCCGACCAAAAATGGCTTCCAGACGTCGGAAACGGCTGCAACAGGCTGCGATGAAGGCTGGAGAAGGAGGTGGCACGTCGGACGGCACACCAACGACAAGAAATCGATGGTAGCAACGGCGGACGATGAGGGGGAACGGTCGGGGATGAAGAAGGAGCTGGAGTGGTAGTTTGGTAAATAAGTTAAACTTTATGATTTTGTTAATATTTAATGTATATATGTATATATATATACTTTATACTATATATTAAAATAATATTAAATTACACACATCAAATATACATCACACACATATTATTTAATATTTTAAAATTTAATAATAAATAAAAATAATTAAATAATAATAAAACTATTAAATAAATAATAAAATATTAGGGTAATATTAATTAAACCCTAATTAGATAAATAAGTACACATATATACGGTGTTTAGTATTTTAAAAATATGTATGAGTTCATGCAATTATGGAAATTCATTTACAATAATTAAATATAAATAGTTTACGTATCAATTTCCCTGAAAATGCAAGTCCCAGGAAAATTTTACGTAAAGCACTTAAAATAATAATAAACAATTAAAATTAGCTTTAATTAAATAGCAAACTCATAAAAATTTCATAAATATATACAAAAATTATTAACACTGCATATCCCGATGCAGTATAAAAATATTTAAAAACACGGGATATTACAATTTCATCCCTGAAAAAGGGACCATTGAGTGTTAACTATTGCAAATGTCAGGGATGAACAAATATTTTTTCAAATGTCAGGGATGAAGTAATGTGGCACTCGATTTGATCGGTCCGCAATGAAAGTCCAATGATGAGAAATACGAGTCTTAAATGCAAGGGAGGCTTGGAACCTTCTTGAGAATGGACCTAGAAACCAAATTTCCATCCATATAAAGCCCAAGCCTTAATCCAAAAAACCAAGCCCAAGCCTTGACCCAAATGTCTAGGCCCACTTTGGCTCAACCATGGAGCAGGCCAAAAAGGAGATGTCTAACCGAAAGGGCACAACCTATGTGACGACCACTTTGAAGAGACATCACCTCTTCACCAATCACTTGCACAAACATTTAATGGAGAGATAACACTGGTGGACAAGTGGATAGGCACATGCAGGTCTGACCTGAACATATTGCGTGAAAATAAGACTTTGGAAGAAAAAGGTAACTGAAAAGGGTAATAATGAAAGGTAAAAAAATAGATGTCTTGTCAAAGGCATGAAAGGCTTAAAAGGGGGTATGGAAGTGAGAGTAGAAGATCTTAGCAAGTTTTAAAAAAAAAAGAATTTTTAAAAAAGCTCTGAAAGAAGGAGAGGACGTTTTTAGAGAGAAAGAAGGGGAAACTTCGCCTAGAGGTTCATGTTCAAATAAGAAGAATAAGAAACCTTGCATTCAGTTAAAGTTTGAGATCAAAACTAACCTTTGAGGGCTAATCACTTTGAAAAATAAACTCATAAAGTTGTAAAAATCACTATTTATAAGCAATGAGTTCTTAACTTCATAAAGTTCTTGGTTTGTTTTCTTATTTATTTCTTAGATTTATTGTTCATTTTATGCCATATTTATGATATAATCTCTTAAAGTATTAAGTATAGTATAGTTGCAAGTCCTTAGTTATTTACATATGATATTGCTTACTTAAGTCTGAAAAAGATTTCTTAACCGCACCTGCGCCTGGCATTCAAGTGACACCTCTTTGTGTTAAGGCAATATCTATACATAAAGACGATGCCTCATTGATAAGGCATTCGCCACATTAATAGAGTCATGTATAATTTTATTATAATTTCTTTGTTCATTTTATGTGGTTTGCATTTATATGTATTTTCATGTTTCTATAATTTAGTTACCTTTATGCAATCATTTGTTTACTTTATTTAGTTAAAATGATCATGTGTTAATCATTTTCATTTATGTTTATTTAGTCAATTGTAAGGTTTATATTTGTGAAGATTAATGTTTGCTTATGTCAGGAAATTTGAGTTGATTTTTTTGTCATCAAATGGTTACCCCTTAATTAATCTTCATAGTTGTTTACCTTTATTTATCTTATTGGTTATTCGCATGTTAGAGATGTAATCTATTTTTTTTATTGGTTTATTTTACTATTTCTTTCACGTAAAAGGGTTGTCATCCATTTTCTCCCTCCCTTCTTTGAATGTGGATTTATATTTATTTTACAGATGAATGTTTGTTTATATGATACATGATGTAAATCATATTAAACTACATAAATTTGAATTAATGTGCAAATTTGGACTTAAATATAAAATTGGAAATCATTTGAAGGCAATTGCAATCTGCATGTTGTTAAAGAAATAATTGAATAATTAAAGGTAATAAAATATAAAACACACACGGAGGCTAACACAAGGTTGGGTGGGCATTCCTAAAGCCCATACCTAGTTTCTGAACCCGTTCTCTAAATACATCTTTTAGGAGCCTCCGTGGAATCCAGTTGCCATACAGTGTGTCCTGAGTTTCATCCAGGTGGTGACTCCTTCTCTAATTCAGGCTCTAAGCCAATTTTATATTTTTTAGTGGATCTTGAGCTCACACAGTGCCATGGTCACCAACACTTGGGCACGTACTAAACCTCGCTGCCTATAGTGGTGACTCCATTGGGGAATAAAGAAACTAATTCTATTGTTTTGTATTTTATCATTTTTAATTATTCTTTTGTTTCTTTTGCAACTTTTGCATTCACTACGCATTTTCACACAATGAGCACTCAGTCCCTAATAACCCAATGATAATCATTGCTTTGCTACTCATGTTTTACTCAAACCTAGTGGTAGAGTATTTAATTATTGTCACTCATAGTACGTATTTATCCACGTCGCATGGACCCTTAAGTAGGGAGACGTGATGGAGGTATATCACTGTGGGAGTTCAGACTTATTACCCAAGACTTAGCTCATGTAATGACTTAGTAATTTCCCCCATGATTTTTCCCCAAACGCATATGCTTTATGCCCTATAGTAATCCTTAAAATAAGGCCCAAGCCCATTGTAAATGGACCATGCTAAGTTGGGCCTTCAAGCCCATTATGGCCCATTAGAATAGGCTTTGGAATTATTTCAAGGAATTACTACTTGTCTGTTCTGCCTTAAGAGTTGTCTTGCATACATTGGTTTTGTTATCCCTCATTGATAATTAAAACTCAAACTAAATATTCTAGGACAAGAAACTCGTCATTGAACACATGTGTGGGAGGAATAAGGGTGGAGACTATTGATTGACAGCTTTTTGTTTGTTTCTTTATTATATGTAAATAAAGTGTGTTTATTTTCTTCCTTTGAATGATAAAATGAATCTACATATCATGCAAACACATTATGCATAATTCTAACATGTGGTGTTGCAATTATAGATCCTTCAAGCTCTTCTATGTGGATTTGATCTAATTTCGACCATTTAATCAGAAATTTATAAATAGTAATAACAGGTGGTTTTTATCTCGAAGCTTTTAAAGCACAGTTGAAAGAAGAATTATTTACTGAAACTCGAACAATGATGAAGGAGATGATAAGGGAAATAACCAAGTTACTCAAGGAAAAATAATTGACATAGCCGACTAATTCAATTGATCTTGATGATAAGGTTCCTATGAAAGAAAAGGAAGATGACGATGTGATAGTATTGGCTGGTATGGTAAACTAATAGAATGTGAACCTATTTAAAATTGTGAAACAAATCGATTGGGCTAAGAACATTTCCAAGGTTGTATCACAAGTCCAAATGATGATGAATGATAAGGGAATCGATGTTCCAATGGATTATACCAACCTCGACTTAGATAAGGATGATGCCCCCTTCCTCAGAAATTCAAGTTCCATGATATGAAAAGGTACTCTAGGACTGATGATCCACACTTGCATTTGAAATAATATGTGGCCTATATAAAGGCCACTGAATTGACTAAGGCCTAGATAGTCAAGCAATTTCCTATGTCATTGAAAGGTGCTATGATCCACTAGTATTATGTGTTAACCTTAGCAAGTTAAGCAATCTTGATTTTGATATTAACAAACTTAATTTTAAGCAACTAATGTGTTTGTTTCAAGTGTGTATAAGTTAAGAATAATTTAGAAGTCAAAATAATAATGAAATATCAAAAAAAAAATATTTCAAAAAGCTATTAGAAGTACTATCTCGACCAGACTCATTACAGGGACTAAATTGTATAAAAAGTTACAATTTGGGTTAAAGTCTCGATTTAGAGCAAAGTAGTCCTGAGCAGGACCAAAGTGAGCAAAAATTGGCAAAAGGGGCAGAACCTATCCTGATTGAGTGTCTTAATAGAGACGTGGCTCAGGACAGGACAGTCTCAATTGGGACATGCCGATCCCAATTAGGATCCAGGCAGGATTTCAAACACAATGGCTTATAATGACTAGTCCTGACTAGAACTGATGATATCCTGACTAGGACCTGAAAAATGCAGTTTAAAAGTTCAAATTTTCATTCAAATGGACTTGGATAATATTGGGAACAAAATTATTGTTTCCAACAGCTATAATTAGATTGCTCAAGTCTAAATAGGACCTCTGAAAATTGTTTTAAGGTTAAGAAACTGATTTATCATTCATTCTCTCTTAAGCATTCAATTAAGCTCTTAAAATCTCTTTTAAACAATTCTTGTATTTATGTAACTCTTATGAGAGTTAGTTGTGTATTAGAAATATAATTTCTCTTCATTTTAAATCTTAGGATAGATTAGAAGGGAAGGGAGATTTATTTCTAAAGTAATTGGTTTAAGTGTTGTCCATTGAAACACTTAGATTTTGATTTTTTGAGTGAGCCTTGAAAACTCAAGTTGTAAAATTGTAAGAATGAGCCATAAAATTCTTGTGTAATCTTAATTTAAAGAATAAGATTGTGGGTGATTGAAAATCCTAACTTAGGGATAAGTTAGGTGGAGAAGTAGGATTGTTGTTAAATCCAAACTCCTTAAATCATTGTGTTCTTCATTCTTCCTTCTCAACATTCTTTCAATTCTTGAAAAGAATTCTTTTAATTTTTTATTTTTATTCATTAGCCTTATTCACCCCCCCCCCCTTCTAAGGCTCTTTCATTATACCTTAGAACCATATATGCAGAATGCTTAGAATGAGCTATATGCTACATTTGTAAAATAGTATGGTTTAAAGGCTTAGATGGAAGTGTCTCTAAGAGACTTACAGAACACTAGATAAAAATTTAATGAGTCCTTTGCTGACTACCTGACTAGATGGAGAGGGAAGCTAGGATAATTGAGGCACATGTCCGCTGAAACTGATTAACTAATGATAGCAATGGAGGGTTATGTTTTATTACTCTCCAAAAAGCTGATAGACCTTTGGATTCAGAATTTTGAGAAATTATATAGGTTTAGGGTACAAAAAAAGTTTGATTTGGCACAAGAAAAGAAGTTCTTCAGTGGAAGATTTAGGGCAAAGAAGCAAGTAGATGAAACAACATTGTACAAATTAATGCCATTAGGCAAACTCGGAGGTTCTCCAACCTGGGTAGATCCCTCTCAAAAGTTTTAAAAAAGTTGATGGAAAAGAACCTTCTATGAACCTTCCCCCATAATAACCTTTACTAAACATAATACTGATAGTTGCACCCGACTGAGACATGAAGTCTAAGACTTGATCGATTTGGGCTAGATCACTAACTCAGAATCCAGAAAGCTGAACACCCAAAATAACTCTTTACCCAAATATAGAAATGTCCCACCACCAAATGCACCCATTCTTATACTTAATATCAGTTTAATGGAAAACTAAGTTCTAAACTCTTTCATTAATGTCATACTTAGCTCACCAAAACCCAAATTTGAATAACAAAGCCCACAACCTATAGGATTGTCCAATAATGTGTTAGATATTTGGATCTTTGATGAAAAAGGGGGGCAGATTGACATGTGGGATAATGATGAAAAGAGAGATTTAGTCAGTCAAGAAGATTACTAGAGAAAGGAAAGGAAGAGATGGGGACCAACCGACATCTAAGGTTGAAACTGAAGTTGAGGGTAAGGAAGTGGAGAAAGAGAAGCCGAAAGAAGAACCAAAGAAAGAGGAGAAGTTCATCGCCAGTGCTTGGGAATTGCTCATGAATTCCAAGACCCATCATGAGGTGTTAGTCCAAGATTTAGATCGAAAAAAATCCCTAGAACGTACACTCCCAAACAAATGGTGAATTCTTTAAAGGAGAGTCAAGAAAGAGCCATTGTATTCACTGATGATGACTCGCTATTAAAAGGTAAGGAACATTATAAAACCTTATTCATCAAGGCTGAGGTAAAAGGAAAATTAACTTGTTATGTGATGGTGGATAATGGCTCTACTATTAACGTATGCCCTCTCAAGATTTTACCTAAGCTTGGACTTATTATAGTGGATCTTAAACCTTTTGATGTGATAATTAAGGCTTATAATGACACGAAAAGGCTTATCGAGGGAACCTTTTGAGCTTTGGTTAAAACGGGACCCATTGAGACTTGGGCCAATTTATATGTGATCGACATCCTAATCACTTTTTCCATTCTACTAAGGAGGCCATGGTTTCATCATTTGGGAGGTGTGCCTTCCACTATTCATCAAAAGATTAAGTTTCCATACGAAGTGAAGGTGGTTATAATCTCGGCAGAAATTAAAGTCATTGTTGCTGCTTTGAAATTAGCTCATAAAGAGATTCTCATTAGTCCTAAATTTAAGGTTTGTGTGTTGTATGAAGATGAGCCTGATGAGAGAGTTATAACCATGATAAGAAATATAAGTTTCATGTTTGGTATGGGATTAGGGAAGAATCAGAACGAACCACCAGAGTTTGTGAAGTGGAAAGTGCCGATTTTAAAGTATGGGATTGGGTATCATGAAGATGAAGATTCTGAAGAAGATAATAGGACAGAAACCAAATAATGGGCACTCTCAGAAACATTTATGAAGGAAGGCAATGGGTATCCATACAAAGGAGCTCTTGAGCCTCTAATGCTAGCTAGGAAGTTATTCCATGGATTTGAGGTCTTTGCTAACTATATGAATGGGATTGAGAAAGCTATTGTTGAGGATATAATAGTGGAAGAGCTGGTGGTAACTCCAAAATCAAAGGAGGACATGCTTGATGCAGAGCTAAAGGATACTAATAATTAAGAAGAGGAGTTGGACTTCAAGACCTATGTCCTGAATTCTCTCATGGATGTTTTCAAAGATGATTTTGATGTTTCTTTTGCTACTTTTTTTGAAATTGATGACTTATTTTTCTTTAAGATCAATGCAATGAAATTTGACTTTGTTTATTTGTGTGATGTGTTTCCTAATGATTAATCTATTTATGATGATCATTTTATGCATATGTTTGACATTAATTCTATGCAAACTGAATCATTTAATCTAAGCACAAATGATAACCCTAAAAATATACCGATTGCCTCTGATTTAACACATGACGATAGAAAAAAATAAAATAAACTTTAAAAAGAAGACATAAAGTATTTGCTTGGGGCTATAAGGATATACGTAGGATCAATAGGGAGATTGTAGAATATAGGATCCTTATATACTCTCACATTACACTAATAAAGTAGAAGAATAGGAGGTTAAGGCCGGAGTGGGCTCTTTTGATCAAGGAAAAAGTCGAGAAACAGTTAAAGGCAAAGTTTATGGAGATAGTAGAAGACACCCAATGGCTAATAAATATAGTTTCGGTCTTTAAGAAAGATGGAAGGGTCATGATGTGTGTGGACTATAGGGATTTGAACAAAGCTTGTCCAAAAGATGACTTTCCTTTACCGCATATTGACACGCTAGTTATAATGAGACTTTTAGTGTAATGTATTATTTTATAGATGGTTTCTTTAGATACAACCAGATCATGATGTCAATAATCGATAAGCTAAAAAGGTCCTTTACCACTGAATGGGGTATCTACTGCTACTTAGTCATGCCATTTGGGTTGAAAAATGTAGGGGCTACGTATCAGAGAATGGCTACCACCTTGCTGCATAACATGATCCACAAGGAGATAGAGGTATATATGGATGATAAAATGGTAAAGTCTTTAGCCAAGGAAGGACACTTCTAGAAAGTTGCTTTAGACAAGTTCTTGGCAAAGGTTGAAAAGTACAACCTTAGGCTCAACCCAAAAAAGTATATTTTTGGGGTAACTTTTGGAAAGTTGTTAGGCCACATTATTAGGTAGAAGGAAATACAGGTGGATCTAGATAAGATTAAAATAATTAGAGAAATGTCTATGTAAAAAATGAGAAAGAAGTTAAGAGGTTCAATGACCGATTGTATTACATCAATAGATTCATAGCCAAGCTGATTACTGTTTATAAGCTAATTTTTAAAACTATTAAGGAAGAATCAACTAGTAACTTGAGATGATAAATGTCAAATGGCTTTTAAAACTATTAAGAAGTATTTGATGAATCCCCCAGTCTTACAGCCACTAAGGCCAGGTAAACCTTTAATTCTTTATCTTGCAATTGAGAAAAATATAATTGGTGCAATGTTAGCTCAGGAAGGTGAAGTAAAAGTCAAGCACACAGTGTATTACTTGAGTAAAAAACTTCTATAGTATGAGGCCAATTACAGTTTGGTGGAGAAGACATGTTTGGCCATAATTTGGGCGACCAAGAAACTTTGGCATTATTTCAATCTTACAAAGTGCAGGAAGTCTCTAAGCATGATCCTCTCAGATATTTTTTAGTGGAACCCATCACTCATAAGAAATTTAGGCCAATGGTTGGTTTTAGTCACTGAATTTGATATAGATCATGTGGCTAAGAAAGTGGTAAAAGGAAAAGCTATAGCAGACTTTTTAGCTCAAAATCTGGTGGATGGTGAACAAGAATGGGCATTAGAGTTTCCAAATGAGCATTTAGGGGAAATTAAGGTCCAAGGGTGGAAAATATATTTTAATGGGGTAATTAATAATAAAGGAGCAGGCATTAGTGTAATTCTAATCATGTTGAAAGGAGAGATGATCTCGATGGCGAAAAGGTTGGAGTTTGAAGTGACCTATAATCAAGTAGAATACAAAACTTGCATTTTTTTTTGTTGGAAGCACTTCAAAACATGGGGGTAGAAGAGGTCACAGTATATAAGGACTCTATGTTAGTGATAAAATAGATTTCCAATAAATGGGAGGTCAAAGAAGATAAACTAAGACTATACTAGGATTACTTAGTTATTATTCTGTTGGCTTTTACTTAATGCAGTTTTGTGCACTTGCCACAAGAAGAGAACTAGATGATAGATGCTTTAGCCACTTTGGCTTCAATATGGGAAGGAGGAAAGTATATAGAAGTCAAGCCTCTTATTCTTATGAAATCCTAAACCCCTCGTTATGAGGAGATAAAAGTGATGTTGATCAACCCTATAGAAAAACCTTGGTTTCATGATCTACAACTGTATTTAGAAATGGGATAATTCCTTGATTATGATAATAAGAGAGAAAGAATGTCTCTGAGGATGTTGTCTCAGCAATTCATCAACCATAATGGGATGTTGCATAAGAGAATGCCTATTGGTGTACATCTAAGATGTGTGGATAAGGATGAGGCCCGAAAAGTCATGGAAGTGGTTCATGAAGGCGTATATGGATTGCATATAAATTGATTGGCTTGCTAAAAAAATAGCTCGGTAGGGGTATTTCTGGCTAACCATAAAGACTGACTATATGAGATTTGTAAAGAAATGCCATAACTGTCAAGTGTATGGAGATGTGAGCCATCTGCTTTCTATAAAACTTTAAGGATTGACTTCTCTATGGCCATTCACAATTTAGAGAATTGAAATTACAGAGAAATAACAGTGAGGGCATCTAACAGGAATCGTTATATTGTGTTAGTGATTGATTATTTCTCTAAGTGGGTGGAAGTAGAATCATTCATGACTATCGAGGTGAAATAAATGGCGAGGTTTATTGAGAAGAATATAATATATTAATATGGGTTGTCTCATCATGTTATCACTAATAATAATGTTCAATTCAAAATAGAAATGACCACTTTATTAAAGGAATATAGAATTGAGCATCATAGGTCATCTCTGTACAAACCCTAGGCAAATAGAGCAGTAGAGGCAACAAATAAGAATATGAAGAACATTCTGTCCAAAATGTTGGAGAATTATAAAGATTAGGCTAGCTATATGTAATTCACATTATAGGGATATAGTACCACTACCAGGGCATCGACAAGAGCTATTTCGTACTCATTAGTGTATGGATGTGAAGCTATATTACTAATAAAAGTTGAGATTCAAGCACTAACGGTTCTTCTAGAATCTAAATTCTTGAGTATCAGTGAGTAAAGAACTGATTGGCACAGCTGACGCTGTTGGATAAGAAAAGGATAAAAGTTATGTATCACTTTTAAATATATCAAAAGAGGATAGCCTAGGCTTATAATAATGATAAAAGCTATTGTTGAATGTTGCATTAAATGTTTATTACAAACTATTTAACTAAAAGGCAAATCCCATTCTATAAAAAGGCAAAATGATGATTAAATTCTAAAAACTAATTTTGTTTTCTTTTCTTTTATTGAACACCCTGAACACTCGATATTTACAACTCTCTTGTTCTTTTGTTCCTCACGAACTCATCTTTTTCTATCTATTATGATTGAATCCATGCTTTGTACTGATCAACAGTGGATTGATCTCTATCATAATCTATGTGCCTTTAAATGATTCTATGAGGCCAGGTCACAACTAAGTTGTCTAATAAGTTTTAAGAGAGGGGTCCTGATTCAAACTTATATGCTCACCTCCGCAATCATCTGTTTCTATCCATATTATCATTAAAGACATACAGGATTGTAGAAATGAAGTCTGGCTATAGGGACATAGTGGGTGTAAGATCGAATAATGATGTGTTGCCATTTCCACCATGGGCACATCCATCGGATCATAGTATCAGGGTAAGTAGACAACCAGCTCTGAACATCTTCTGGTATAGGATGGAGTTTTTTAGTATGACAATGATTTGCTTTATAGTGAGCAATGTCTCTGGGAGGCTCAAGTAGTCTCAGCTTTTTATGAAGCCATGCCTGAAAAGATGAATTAGAAAAAATGATGACAAAGCAAAAAATAAAGAAAAGAGAGGAGAAAGCTAACCTCCAACAATAATGGACTCCCAAAGAATTGCCTAGTTTTTCAAAAATTGTCTAGCCTAATGATGGTTTTTACTATGATAAAGGGAAAAGGATTGAACCCAGCTTCAACTTGATCCAGAATGTATAAAACTTTTGAATCACAATTTTCAACAGAAAAAACCAGTAAGAATTGAGCATACAGGCAAAGGGCGATCATTCGTGGCCAATAGACCTCCTTCTTGTCTATAGTTGCAATAAGCTTAAAGAAAGATCCTATCAGGACTTTAGTACCAAAGATGTGGCCAAGGGAAGACTGAGGGGAAAGATTAAATAGCCTAGCAATTTAATATTAGATAGAGCATAAATCTGGAATTTGTAATTTGACAGGTAGAATCTATATGACTGTTAGAAATCAATTATGGTATTTAGACATAAATAAACGTGTTGTAAGCACAAGTCTAAATAAAGTAAATTTCAAAAATGTACTCATTATAACCCTTCATAAAATGAAGAATTTCATTTTCCCAGGATTCAAATTGTATTGAAATACACAACTAAATAAATTAAGCAATATACAAATAAATAATTAATTAATTATAAGTTTGTAAACTTACTTGTTGTAGAACTTAGTATTCCTTTTGTTCAATTCCTTGAATCAAATGCTCAGCCCTCCAAATGTAAGGCCTCTAGTTTGAAACACCAAAGCCTTATCTATCACTTACTTGTGTTAATTAAACTTAGTAACTTGTACTAATTTAATTAAGAGCACAAGTATAGAATATATGTTTAGTATATGTTGTGTTTATTTTTGGTTGATCTTATCATAACCAAAATTACTAAGTGATTTTTTTTTCTTAACTCTTTAAGCAAAAACTCACTTAAGCATTATTTTTCGTCTCCCTTCTCTTACCAAGTCACTTGGCTTGCCTTAGATATATCAAATGATATATGTGTAGTAATTTTCCACTAAGGAAAAGTATGCATTAATTAATTAAGTAATTATTAAGTATGCCACCTTAGGTATACACCTAACCATCCAAATGATTAAAAATGACACCTTACGCATGCTTTAGAAATATCCACTTAATTAATATGCCACCTTTCTTAATTCAATAATTGAACTTGCCACCTACACATATTAATGTATAAATTTGTATGTAAAGTATACATCAAATGTATTATTTTACATATTAAATTATATATATATATAGATATGGACTTTAATTAATCTTTAGTCCAAAATAAATTTTGGCCTATGTCCAACCCAATTTGGACCATTAATATAAGTCCATAAATAAATAACAACATATATATATTTATTAATTTAATATATATTAATTAATATCCAATATTAATTAAATATTAATTAATATCCAATATTAATTAAATATTAATTAATATCCAATATTAATTAAATATTAATTAATAAATAATACTCTTATTTGAATTAGATTTCATGATATACTAGAATCATTGTTCAAAACAAAAATCTAATTCTATTAATCTTGATTAATTGATTAAACTCTTTTAATCAATAATTAGATTAATACTATAGTGAATAAATAAAACTCTATTAGGTGTGACTTACTAGGTTCATGACTAAATGACAATGAGAAAATATAATATTAACATTTAATATTATTTGAAACTCTTTTCAATTCTAAATGTGAAAATCTCAATTATTCACATTTAGTTCTCATAAGCTGTGAGTGACCCCTAGTATTGATATCACAGCTACCCAATTAGAAATGAATGCATATTATGATTCACACGAACCTGATCATATTTACCGTGCACTAAATTCCTTTCATTAAATATCCCAATATAGCCTAGAGTCAAGGTATTATCAAACTCTAATAGCTTTATTATATGACCTCATCTTAAGTTTTAATTCTTGATAAAATACAACAAATACTATAACTCTTTCTAGTACTGAAACTCTTTTTCAGACTGTGTTGTATTTATCTTGGCCAGGAATTTATTCATCAAGAATAAAATTAGATAGCATAGGATTTATCCCGTTTCACACTAGGTAATGAATCCCATCTTGGTTAAACATTCATCCCTATATTTAACTAATTAGAGCCACCACACGCCATATACCCATATGATGATTAACACAAATATGTAAGCGGTAACAAACTTTAACCACCTAAATGTGGATGACTATGCCACCTCAAGTCAAAGGACTATATGCACCATTATAATTTAGATTGTGATTATTGATTATATATGAATATCCTTGCAATCACAATACTAATGTCACTGTTTGATTAACCCATTTAATGAGTATCCACATGTCTATTCTAATCACTTATATCAAATAGCACGAGATTCACTACATCCACTATTAGTTTCTTACATTAATCAAGGAAAATAGACAGAGGTGATAGTCTAATTAATATTATCCAAATATTAATTAATCGACTACGAATAATTTATAGTAAATGTACTGAATAAATTTGTAACTCATATTATCAACTCTTTGATAAAAAATTTATTCAACATAATACTAAAGGATAAATACTAAAAAAAATAACATATTTATTTAAAAGAATATTTTATTGCCATAGGGATTATATACAATGTTTAAATAATTACAAGAATGCCACTAGGGCATACCTTATACTAACAGTGATAACCCAGGATAACTTTGAATTCCTCCAGTAAGGGGCATATCTCTAGTGTGTTGAATCAGAAAACGTGCTTGACCGAATCCTAGAATTGAGCCACGACATGAAGAAAGGGAAAATTAATTTTCCTACCATTAAAAGACCTAAAAATCGATAAGTGGAAGGGCTCAAATTTTGCCTATGATCCATCACCTAAGCTCTTTAAGATTGTTTGTAGTTGTTTGAAACTTCACTTGGTCATGTTTGGAGGTTTTAGAACTGTTAAGAGGGAGAAAATAAGGAGTTAGGGCGTAAGTTTAAGAAGAAGTAATTGCTTTTATAAGGAGAGATAGGGGTTCAGAAGGAGGGTCTGTAGATGAGGTAGTGAGGCATTCACCTCTATGAACAGGCGGTGCCTCTTCTTAAAAAGGCATTTTTATATCGCCTCTTTAACAATTAGGGTTGAATTTTTTATTATATTATTCAATTTGGCTTTTCCTATTTCAGTTCATTAATGGAATAGTTGTATGATTGAATGATGAATTTGTGTAGTATTGTGTTGGGATGATCAAGTTTTCATTGAAATAAGTTTAGATATTTAAACATTCAATTGAATTTAAACACAAGTGTCCAAAATAAAGTCACAATAATCTTCTAACATCCAAATCAGAAAATGAAAAGAGAAGTCTAGATCCTAATCTATAATGCCTCTAACTTAATAGCCTCTGTGTCACCTCTGTCATCACCCCTATCCGTACCATCACCATAATCATCTTCACCACCCTCTTCATCTTCTTCATCTTCCTCCTCCTCAATTTGAAGAGCAGTAACTTGATGCTGAAGGGTTGTGATCCTGGCCTAGCTGGTCGCATCATAATCCTATTCATACATGATCTAAGGTAAGTACTCATATAAGCATGCATATATATAGAAATAGGAGAAATCATTACCTTCCACTGTTGGGTGATGAACATCAAATGATCTCGCTAAGCCTTAATTAGATAATACATGTACACTCCTTGCTCCAAAGGGATCTGCATGGTTAATAATCTATTATTACTAATGTCTTATTGAGATTAATTATGAAAGCAGTAAAAGGAAAAAGCTTACGTGTGTAGCGCTAGGAGTGTATGCTGGTGTTAGACTCTCATCTAATGTCAGAAACTCACATGATAGATCCCTTAGGGGCACGAGCTCTATGAGGCAGAACTCCAATTGAAGTACCCTCTCTGCTATCAATATGAGGACACTAGAGTGGTCTCTCACAAGAGGCCTAACTCTTACTACCTATGAAAAGAAAAGATTGAGTCAACATGTAATTTAGAAAAGGAATAAAAGAAAAATGAAGTCAGGTGAGTACCTGAGCAATAGTAGCAGCTGAAAGAGGTGCCCACTGCAATAGATTGGCTCGAACAAATTCTAAATAGTGGCTCTTGCTCCTCACAGTATGGGTCTCAGTAAGGTCTCCTGTGACCACTCCAACCAACTCGTCACCCTCCAATAGATGTGTCTAGAACATACCAGCAGGAGCTGATGCGAGGATCCACCTAGCACGGGCACTGTAATCCCAATTAAGGGCCCTCTCATCAAGATAACATACTCAGCAGTTAGGTCCTTGAAGGAGCACCCTCTGTAAAGATAGTGGTCTCAAATGAGTCATCTCTGGAAGCCACCTATCCTGAGGACCTTACAAATCATGGTGCAACTATAGAAAAGGATAAGTAAGTAATATAAATTCTAAAACTATGCAATGCTAATAATTATTTTGTTTCTCTTTTTAGGTACCTCATCATAGGTTAGGGAGTTTGACCACTCTCTATGAATGTGCACATGAGCCAAATGTCTCTTCCATAAACGAATAACACCCCATTGGGCCAAGGCCAGGAAATAGACATCACTGACATAGGTTATCCCTCAGATCAACTTAAGCTCCAAAGTCTAGACCTATAAAGGAAAATTGTTAGCAAATGATTAAGATAATTGGCAAATAAAGTTCAAAAGTAAAAAAGGGAAGGAATACTCACCAGGACAGTGTGCCAAAAACTACAGAACGATTTTGCTCCTCGGACTACCTCATCCATGCTCCTGTACAAGTAGGTTAACACACTCAATTATAAGTAGGCTACCTCATTTATGCTCCTGTACAAGTAGGACTACCTTATCCATGCTCCTGTATAAATAGGACTACCTTATCCATGCTCCTGTACAAGTAGGCTACCTCACCCAATTATAAGAAGATACTCGATCTAAGTCTCAATGGGGCATCAAGAATATCAAATCAATAGAGTTGGCGATATCAGTAAAAAGAGTAGCACCTAGTAAGTAGACTAAGAAGGCCTCACCACCTAATCGATCTCTCAGTTAATGGTAGCAGCCTCAACCTTGGCTTGGGTGTAGTGACTATGGATAGAGTCAATCTTAATGGTATAGGTCCTTTTCATGTCTGGGACCATACCTAGGAGTTGCTCAATGTAAGATCCCCAATCCGGTGCCATCTAGTGGATGCTCATATCGAATGGGATAACATCACTCATATATATGATCCCAGTAATAGCAACAAAAGAGACAGGGTCCAATGTAAGCTCACCAAAGGGAAGGTGGAATGTGTATGTAGTCTCGAACAACCTATCCATCAGCGCATGGAGTGGCTAGTAATCAGTGTTAGCCCTAAGCATCCGAGAGTGATAAAATGAAGTCCTCGAACCCAGTCTCCTGGTTACGGTCCTTAACATCTTTTATGAGCTCTTTGTACTAAACCCGAGCACCACTGAAGTTCCCAGCACCTTTACATGTGTAGGCGTCATGCTGGAAATAAATAGGGAAGTCAAAATTTTATTTAAATTGCTTAAAATAAAAAAAAACATTGAATCTTGTTAGAGAGATGACACCTCATTGAAGAGATGATGCCTCAATGTAAAGAGGCAATGCCTATTCAAAGAGGTAACGCCTTAGTAGATTATGATAAAATAACCGCTTTGATGAGACAACGCCTCTTCGAAGAGGCGATGTCTCTTCATATTGGAGAACACAATAGTTTTTTAATTTTCTCAATTCAATCAATTTCATTCCTATTTATAATAATGAATACATGTTTGCTAATCATAATCTGATACTATTTGATAGGAAAAATCATAGGAATTGAATACTAACCTCTTCAAAGGCTAAGGTGCAAATATGAGTACCAAAACTCATTGTGAGCTAAATGTCATCCCCAATTAAGAATCCAAGGGTCTATAAAGGATCTACAGGTGGTGTGTCCTACTGTGGTGGATCAGGGGTTCTGGCGGCGTCCATTATAAAAAAAGAAGGAAACATGGGGAGGAAGAAAGAGAGAAAAAAAGAGAGAAAGAGAAAGGGAAAAATAAGAAAAAAAGTTTTTTGAAAAATAAAAGAGTGGAGAAAAAAGGAGAAAAAATCTTTTTAAAAGAAAGAAAAAAAGAAAAAGAGGAAAAAAGAAGAGAAAAATGAAGAGAGATAGAAGGAAAAAGAAAAGAGAGAGAAATCTTTAAAAAAAGAGAGAAAAGAGAAATTTTTTTTTATATATAAATTGAAAAGAAGCAGTTTAATGACAAAAAGGTTGAAAAGGCAAAAGATGACCTCTCTGGTTTGTATACCCGAAACTGACAGCCCAGGTATTTGACCTTTCAATTTTAAATACTGAGGATGACGACATGTATTTTAACTTCTCGGGTTTGTATACTCGAGGATGACGATGTGAGTTTCCTTACTGTTTTAGCAAAATTTAACCTCTTGATTTTGAACACCGAGGCTGACAATGCAGATTTTGAAGGGACTAACTCTTGGATTTGTATACCTGAGGACGACGATGTGAGTTTCCCAATTGTTTTGAGCAATTATCTCTTGGGTTTATATACCTGAAGATGACAACATGAGTTTCCCATTTATTTTGAGGGACTGCTTCTCAAATTTTTATACCTAAGGATGACAGCGTGAGTTTTCATTTGTTTTGAGGGACTGCCTCTTGGGTTTGTATACCCAAGTTTCCCATTTGTTCTAAAGGACTGCCTCTTGGGTTTGTATACCCGAGGATTACAACGTGAGTTTCCTATTTGTTTTAAGGAATCGCCTCTTTGGTTTGTATATCCGAGGATGACGATGTGAGTTTCTTGACTATTTTAGAAAAAATTTGACCTCTCGGATTTGTACACCCGAAGCTGACGGGGTGAATTTTGAACTATTCATCTCCCAAATGAATCTAGGAGATCAAGTATATTCTTTTATTATTTATTACTTTTATTATTATGCATGTTGATTTTTCAAAAAATTTTGATTGCATTAATTTAGACTTTTTAAAAAATCAAAGGGGCAAACTGTAAACACTCGGTTTGATTGGCCCATAATAAAAGCCTGATGATGAGAAATACGAGTCTTAAATGCATGAGAGGCCTAGAACCTTCTTGAGAATGGACCTAAAAGCTTGAATTCTCATCCATATAAAGCTCAAGCCTTAATCCAAAAAACTAAGCCCAATAGTCAAGCCCAAGCCTTGACCCAAACGCTCAGGTCCACTTCGGCCCGACCATGGATTGGTCTAAGGAGGCAACGCTTGATCGAAGGGGCACCGCCTCTGTGACAGCCACTTTAAAGAGACATTGCCTCTTCGCCATCCACTTGTACAGGCATTTAATGGAGAGATGACATTGGTGGACAAGTGGGTGGACTTATGCAGGTCTGACTTGAACATATTGCATGAAAATAAGACTTTAGAGGAAAAAAGTGACTTAAAAGGGTGATAATGAAAGGTAAAAAAGTGGATGTCTTGTCAAATGCATAAGAGGCTTAAAAGGGGTATGAGAGTGAGAAAAGAAAGGGTTAGCAAGTTTTAGAAAAAAAAAGAAGTTTTAAAAAAGCTCTGAAAGAAGGAGAGGATGTTTTTGGAGAGAAAGAAGGGGAAACTTAGCCTAGAGGTTCATTTTCAAAGAAGAAGAATGAGAAACCCTGCATTCAAGTGAATTTTGAGATCAAAACTAATATTTGAGGGCCAATCACTTTGACAAATAAACTCATAAAGTAGTAAGAATCACCATTTGTAAGCACTAAGTTCTTAACTTTCATAAAGTTCTTAGTTTGTTTACTTAGGCCTGGCCATAGGCCGGTTCAAACCATAAATTGAAACTAGAACTAGCTCAATCAAAATCAGACCGAAATCGAGTTGAACTACCCTAAAACTGTGGGGAGGATCGGTTCAGGGCCGGTCCTCCCTAGATGGAACTGTGAACCAACAGTTTCGATTTTGAACCAGTATTTTAATATATATATATATATATATATATATATGCTAATTTAATTCTCTTTGAATTTTTTAATTTTAAGTCACAGTCAATTATAATTTTTAATTTATTTTTAATTCAAACCCTTTAAAATTTTTTAAAAATATATATTTAATATAAATATTTTCATGCTATGGATATATATTTTACAATTTGTTTTATATTTTTTTAATATATATATATATATATTATAACCAATATTATATAACAACTAACATAAAATAATTTTATTTTGTACCTTTTTGAATTTTTTTTATCTAAAATTAACTAGTTAATTTATTTTAACTAGTCGAAGTAAAGTATAATTTTTTATATTTTATTTTTAACTAAAAAATAACTTATTAAAATGTCATAATAAATTTTTATTTCAACTTTATGCCATAAAAAAAATTATTCCAAATCAAACCGATTCAAAATCGGAACTCGCCGATTTAAATTGGAATTGAAACCAAAATTGGTTAGTTCTTGAACCGGCCCTGAACCGATTTCAGTTCGATTCTACTGACCCTAGAATCGTGAATCATCGGTTCATGAACCAGAACTCTTAGTTCATGAATTATGGCTAGACCTATATTTGCTTACTTGTTTATTAGATTTATTGTTCATTTTATGTCATGTTTATGATATAATCTCTTAAAGTATTAAGTATAGTTATAAGTCTTTAGTCATTTACATATGATATTGCTTACTTAAGATTGAAGAAAATTTCTTAAGCACTCTTGAACCTGGCATTCAAAGAGGTGTCGCCTCTTTATGTTGAGGCAATATGATATTACCTTTATGCACAAAGATGATGCCTCATTGATGAGGTGTTCGCCACATTAACAAAGTCATGTGTAGTTTTATTATAATTTATTTATTTGATTTATATGGTTTGCATTTATATGTATTTTCATATTTTTGTAATTTAGTTACCTTTATGCAGCATTTGTTTACTTTATTTAGTTAAAATAATCATGTGTTTATCATTTTCAATTATGTTTATTTAGTTAATGGATTAACTTTATGGTTTCCTCTTATAGGGTTTATATTTGTCGAGATTAATGTTTTCTTATTTCAAAAACTTTGAGATTATTATTTTTTTGTCATCAAATGATTACCCCTTAATTAATCTTCATAACTATTTACCTTTATTTATCTTGTTGGTTATTCGCATGTTAGAGATATAATTTATTTCTTCTTTTATTGGTTTATTTTACTCTTTCTTACACGTAAAAAGGTTGTAATCCATTCTTCTCCCTCCCTTCTTTGCATGTGGATTTATATTTATTTTGTGGATAAATGTTTGTTTATGTGATAAATGTTTTAAATCATATTAAACTACATGAATTTGAATTAATGTGCAAATTTGGACTTAAATATAAAATTGGAAATCGTTTGAAGGCAATTGCAATCTACATGTTGTTAAAGAAATAATTGAATAATTAAAGGTAATAAAATATAAAACACACATGAGGCTAACTGTAAGGTTGGTGGGCATTCCTAAAGGCCATACCCAATTTCTAAACTCATTCTCTAAAGACGGCTTCTAGGAGCTTCCATGGAATCTAGTTGTCGTACAGTTTGTCTCGGATTTCATCCAGGTGGCGATTCCTTCTCCAATTCAGGCTCTAAACCTATTTTGTATTTCCTAATGGGCTTTGAGTTCACACAGTGCTGTGGTCACCAAACACTTGAGCATGCGTTAAACCCTGCTGCCTATAAGTAGTGTAATAGGCCAAAACAAAGAGGGAAATAACAATTATCCCTTAATATTATCATATGATTTATATTTGTTTTCATGAAGTTGAAAATCTTGAGTTATAAATTAGAGTTTATAGTTTTAGGGCCTATTGGCTAAACTATTGTTGATAGTTGTTAGCTGATAGTTGTAATTGATTAATGTTATGTGTTTAATAAAATTATTTACAACTGTTGATGTTTATATGTTTAATTATTAGTATTGATATTACTTAATTTTTTAGAATTTTCAAATGTTATATTCATTATAATTTAATTATTTATATGTTCAATCCTATTTCATTATGCATATTAATTTCAACAAATATATTATAAATATTTAAATAATATGCTTAAATGTAATAAAATTATATAATAATAATAATAATAATACAAATTTAATATTTTTTAAATACATTTAAATATGTGTATATTGTATTTGCACATTTTAAAAAAAAAGTGTAAAAGATTAGCTAAAGAATATAAAGGAAAAAATTAACATATAAAAATATGACTATTAGTTTAATTCAAAACAATAAGGATAGTTAAGTAATTATATTTAAATAGATAAGGTTAATTAAGTAATTGCATTTGATATATGAGGGTTGTTAATAAAAAAAAAACTCTAAATTGGAGCTGATATGAATTGTAGTTGATAGGTATCTGACAGTTATCAGCTACCATTTTAAAAAATTAACCAAACAGTATTTTGTAATTGATAGGAATTGAACAGTCATTAGTTCAACTCCACTAGCTAAACCAAACACCCTATTAATATTTCTTTTTTGTGATTTAAAATTATTTGATTGATGAGTGAAATTTGTTATTTCAAATAATTAAAATGACATTATTTTAGACTACATATTAAATTAGTAGGTCCAATATTAATAAATTGAATATAATTATTGCAAAAATCTTTATAATTTAATGTTAATCTTTATAATATATGTGTATATATAACTCTAATTTTATTAAATTATCAGTTTTAGTTTCGGTTCTTCGATTTGGGATAGATATCAGTTTGAAAAATTCAAAATTTCCAGACTTTTCCTGATAAAAATATTTGGGACAATTCTATTTGAAGAAAGTCAAACAATCAACAGATTTTTTAATTCAGCGCAACCATCTATCATTGTTTAAAGGATTAAAAACCAACCAAATTAGGTACATATCCTAATTGATAAGCTAATAAGGTATGTTTAGCTCTATTATATGTTTTAAGGATTTAGATTCTTTCCCACAAGAGAGATATAATTCCTATATGCTGCAATTTATATGTCTTAGAGCAACTTTAGTATCTAGGGATAATGACCTCATAGATTTTATAACTTTTTAAATATTTCAATCAAGTCCTAAAACCGCTTTTTTCTAATTGAGTCCTACTATTTTTTTAAATATTTACTCATTAGTTCTCCTTCATTAAATCAAACAAAATGCGCTGACATATTAATTTGGCCCTATCAATTTGAGACACATATGTAGCCAACTCATACTACCTTTTTATGTCATTAACCGCATATTTTTCCTCCATCCTCTAATTATAATGGCTAATTGTTGCATTTGCGTCACAATTTCTTTCCTTGACAACTTTGATAGACATTCCCAATTGAAATTAAAATTGTAAAGCCTCCACAACAAATTAATGACCCAATTTAGTTCTTACTTCAAACAATCATCAAAATAAGCTAAATTCTTACAAAACTAACAAAATAAGACTTCTAAAATCAATTCAAACATTCTAAAGAACAAAACTCAAGTTTGAAATGAAGAATTTCTAAACAACACATTCATACAAGAAGCAAGGATGGAGAAACAAAAAAAGAAAACCATTAGCAAAACCAATTCAAGAATTCAAAAAACAACAAAATTAGAGTTTCAAATGAACTAATTATTGAGCATTAGATACGAAAATATCACCTAAAATAAAATAGAGAAAATCAATCAATTCATCTTCCAAGTAAGATATCTCAAAAGAAAATGAAGATGAACCTATAAAAATTCTTATAAAACCCAATAAATATTTAAAAGTTAGTAGGACTTGATTAAAAAAAAAAGTAGTTTTAATATTTGATTGAAATATTTAAAAAGTTTATAGAACTTGTGAGGTCATTATCTTTAATATCTATAGTATTTCTAGCACATCTTCGAATGGAAACTTTGCCTAGGACCCCTAGCTCAAGTGGCTAAAGTAAGACACCCATGACCCTTTAGTCATCAGTTCAAATCCTAGCGGGGGCATAACAATGGACCATATGTGTCCTTGTCCACCCCTCCATATATATATATATATATATATATATATATATATATATATACTTAGATAGATACATAGTGATAGATATTTGATAGCTTTGGTAAAAAAAAATGGAAACTTTAATTTTTGGAGGAATAATTAAAGTTAATAGAATCATAGATTTCCATAATTTTTCAAAGTTGATATTCGAACTCTTTATTGTAGATCTGGTATGTAAAGTTTGTTTTTTCCTCTTATAATCAATTTGTAGTATGATCCAGCCAAATATTGCCCACTATTTTTTATAGTGATAGATTTATCTTAACCAATATTTCTCTACATAGAATTAATTTTAACAGCTATTTTTTCCTCGTTAGAAAATTGCCTATCTAAAACATCATCTTTCCAATACTCATGAATCGCAAGAAAATTCTTTGTTATCATTAGATCTAGGAGGTAAAATTTTGAAATAATGTAATAAAGGAATCCATGGATTGGATGAAATCTCAACCTCTAACCCAATAGAAAATATTTCATTTGTAACAATTTCTAATAATTTCTCTACCTTAAAGTGAACTCAATCATATCCAAGATGGTTTTAGACTTTGACTAGCTTGCATAATGAAGTGTAAGGAAAATAAATCCCCTTTAAAATACTAGCACACAAAATATCTAGATGTTGAATAATTATCCACTCCGACTTGGTAAACATTGCAATATTGAATAATTTCATATCTCCAAACCCTATTGCTCCCATCCACCTTACTTTTTGAACATATCTTCCCATGGAAATTTTGTCTCTTTAATATTATATTTCCACTAAAATTAGAAAGTTATTTTTTTTTCAATCTCTTTGATTATTTTTAAAGAAATTTTAAATATGTCATAATAAAATTAGGGAGAACTTTCATAATTACTTTTATTAAAATTTTCCTACTAACTTAAGATTAAAATTTACTCTTTCAACTTTGAACTTTCTTTAGGCCTTTGAATTAAAAGTTTACATATTTTACTTTTTGCACTACCCCATTCAATAGGGATTTCAAGATTAATGCCAAGTACATTGATTTTTTTTTTTTTATATATACCCAAAATATTAATAATATCTTGCTTATGCTCTTGAGTAGTATTCTTACTAATGTAATTAAACCCATTCTAAACCAAAAATCAATGTCTCTTCAATTATTATTACCATACATATATAACTACACTATATAATTTACACGGGTCAATGAAAATTTTTTATAATGATCATTTATAACTTGAAAATTCAATCTAGTAATATTAAATTATTTAAAATTTACTCATATGCTATTAGATTTTAACTTGTGTCCCTAATTCTTTAATTAAATACTAAAATCTATTAATTTGGCCTTTTAAACCATTAAAAATCAGAATTATGTATGATATCTAGGGTGCGTTTAGATCGGGGTTAAAAAAATAGAATGAGGTATAACTATTAAGAGAGTAATAATTACAAGTGTAATGATTAAACTATTAACCTTGTTTGATAAATTAAAGGTAACTAATAAATTATAATGTGCGGACAAAAATTATATAGTTAATTAAATTTATTATTAAATATTTAAAAATAAATAAATAAATAATCATTAAAATTTTGAATATTTATATAATTATTTAAATAATATATTCATATGCACCTTAAAAAGTAAGATAAATATTATAATAAAAATTTAAATTGATTCATACCTTTTTTATAGATTTGATTAGTAGTTTATTGATATAAAAAAAAAGTTTGAAATAATATAATGAAGGTAGAAAAAAAATGTTATTTTAAAATTATATTTTTATTGTTACATGTATTTAACCTAATTTCAATTAAATTAATAAAATTATATATAATTCTGAACTTCTAAAATTTATTAAATAAAAATTAAAAAATTTTAATATATTAAAAAAGTAATATTTAACCCTTTTAACCTTTATCCAAACATTTCCTAATGTTAATATATTAGTAAAACTATACATATCTTCAGTTGAATCCATCAATCGCCAGATGCTTAAAATATTTTTAATAAACAAATTAATGAAAACAAATAGAAGATTAGATATTCCATTAGATGTATAGTAGAGATTCATTAATTCAACCAAAGAGGCCGAAAGCTAAACAAGAAACGTGGAGCATGTGGTTTAATTCCTTATGATCCTATAAGCGCAAGACACGTATGACATTTGACTCACATAAGTCAAAGGATCAAACGTCAAACAAGCATTTCAGAAGTGCTGTTGGGTTCCAGTTAATAGATTTACACGGTTTCCTGATTCTCCGGTGCGTAAATGGCGGTGCACGTGCAATGCATATTACCCTGGCTACAGCATTTTTTTCTTTTCTTTTTTTTTTAAAAAAAAAAAAAATTCCGAGAAAAATAAATAATAAAAAAATGTAATGAGTTTCGTGGAAATTTCTTATCAAAACCGCAGGCCAGCTTGAGTGGGGACTTGACTTGGTCCAGTTGTTGGGCTTTAATTCTTTAAAATAATATTTACGTTTTTGTTCAAAGTCAAAAAATATATATATTTATATATTATATTTCTTTTCTTACGACAAAAATTCAAAGCTATCAAATAGTAATTGTCTTTTTCTTTTTTATGCTAATTTAATTTATGTTTGAAGATAGAATTTGTGTTCTAAAATTGATATGAAAATGAAGGATTTTTGACTGAAAAAATGTTACATTTAGTTGTGAATAACACGTAACTATTAAATTGCTTAACAAAAAAACGCGTAACTATTAAATAAATAAATAAATAAACTTTTTTTTTACAAGAGGGGGAGTGGGGATTAAACCATCCAACTAAGTTGTGCTGGCAATAAATAAACATTTCTTTCTTACTATCATAAGACATTAACAAACTTTTGGTTAGAGATTTTTACACTAATTTATTTTCACACTTCTTTTTTTAATCTTTTTAAAATTTAAATGACATAATTATTCTTAATTTAAACATCTACTTTTATTAATAAAATTTTCTACATTGATTTATTTATTACTTACTGAACACTAAAATTATTTAAATGTTTTATCCAAATATTCATTATTTAATTGAAAATTAATCAAAATTTAACTGTAAACAAAATAAATCAATGTAAAATGATATAATTTGGAATTTTTCAAAATATAAAATAATATATAAATTAATTTGAAAATATTTTTATTATTTTAGTATCCCATTTTCAAAAAATAAAAATAAAAATAAAAATACACCTCCTTATAGACCTTATTTAATTTCCAATGATTTAAAAAATATATAGTTAATACAAGTAAAATGTATTTTTAATATGCCTTCAATTAATATTTTATAAATTAGATAATTTACATAAGACATATATTAAATAAAAATTATTTATAAATTAATTATTCTTTAAGATATAGGCGACAATTTGAAACAAATGAAAAATAAACATATAATTCCAAAGACAAAAAGGTATAATGCTATTTCAAAAAAAAAAAGTATATACGCAATCTAAAATTTTAATATTATGTCTTACGAGTAATGTAAGTGATAAAAATTATAAATACTTAGCTATAAAAAGAAAAAATTAAAATCCATTTTTTTTTTCCACTTATGATGTTAGAATTAACCATTTCATCATTTGTTAAAAGAAAAAAAAATGGTATTATATAAAGTGAAATGGTAATAACAACATCAAGCTAATTTTCTCATGTAAATCCCAAAATTAAAAGCATTTGTTGTAATTGATGATATTTTGGTAAAGATAAAGAAAAAAACATCATTTACACTTTATCACTAAGACCAATTTAATTAATAATTAACGATAAACATCATTTACACATCACCAACAAAACCAATTACTTGTTAAAAACAATTTATGTAGTTTCAAAAAAGCTTAAATTAGCCAATTTCATACTCATAAAGACATAAAAACAAAAACAAAAACAAAAACCAAATCTTCAACAAAGCAACAACCTTACTTTTAAAGAAAAAAAAATACCTACACAATTAAATGTATAACAAATCTTTAGTTGCCAAATGATAAGGAGAATAATAGATTTAATTTGAAAATTGTCATCTACTCTAACACGTAATATATCCAAAAGTTAAATTTATAATAAATTGATATATATTTTATTTTACTTAACTATAAAATTCGTTTGACAAAAAAAAAATTCCATAAAATTTTATAAATTCATATTATAAATGCAATATTAAATGAAACAAATCCAAATCTGAAATAGATAAAAAAAAATTTTAATTTAATTTGTTAAAATGCTTCCATTTTTAAAAAACAAAAACCAAAATTTCAACAAAACAACAACTGTACTTTTAAAGAATAAAATATTGTTAAGCATATAATAAATTTAAAAACATAAAACATGTATTATAAATTTAACTATCTAATATAATTTATTAAAAATAAATAAAAAAGTTTTAATCGGTTAAGAAATGCAAGCGGAAAGAAAGGAAACAAAAAAAAAAAAAAAAAAGGCTTCCGTTTTTTGACTTGTATTACAAAGAGCTAAACTAAAACTGATAAGATAATAATAATTAATAATAATATAAAAAATGAAATTAAAATTAAAAAAAAAGGCTCTAAAAATTGGTATTAAAAGCAATGACGGCCGCTTCTTGTTGGTGGTGACACATTTTTCTTGCTTTCTTCAAAGGGAGGATTCCTCAGCAGGTTTGTGCTTGTTTTATCTCTTTATTTCTCTATTTCGTTAACTTTTATGAACAGATCCAATTTTTTTTTTTTTTGATTAATTTATGAACAGATCTGATCATCTTTGCTGCCTAGTAATTGCTACTCTTTAATCCTTAAACACCTTTAGTTAAGTGTTTTAAAAGTTTTTTGTTTTTTAGATCTGGTTACTCCTAGCTGATTTCCTTTTTATTTCTTCTTTGGTCATGGCTGTGCAGCTGTTGCTGCTGATATTTTTTTTCCTTGAGAAAAAAAAAATTATCTTTCAGTCTTTTCTTTGTACAAGAATAAATGGGTGCTTTTGTTTTGAGTTTTTTTTTTTTTTTTTTTGAAAATTAAGATAATAAAGGTTGGTTTTTTTTTTTTTTTTTAATTGTTGAAAGTTTGCTTCTTTATCTGTTTTGAATTTGTGTAGCTTTGGCTTCTTTGGTGTTTGATTTGGGTCTTTGAAAGTTTGCTTCTTTATCTGTTTTGAATTTGTGTAGCTTTGGCTTCTTTGGTGTTTGATTTGGGTCTTTGAAAGTTTGCTTCTTTATCTGTTTTGAATTTGTGTAGCTTTGGCTTCTTTGGTGCTTGATTTGGGTCTTTCTTTTGTGATTTGGTTGTAGATCTGTTGTTGAATTTATTAAATCATGTGAATTTAATTTTTTTTTTTTGTTTGGTTGGTGGGAGAATGGAGGAAACTCTGAGATTAGGAAAAAAAAAAAAAGAATTTCATGGTATTGTTTTATGAAAAATTAAATTTTAAGATAATTCACAAATTTTAGTTACTGGGTTCTTGATGATATTTTTTTTCCTATGTTTTTTGTGATGTGAAGTTATGTTGTTTTGAGTGGATCTGGACTTATGATGTTATAAGCATGTGGATCTGGTAAACTATTCTTGTTTTTTTGGGGATTTAGTACGAATTATTATAAGATTCGCTTATTGATCTTCATAAATGACTATTAGGTTATTAATTTCTATTTATCTGTGTAGCTGTTCAATTGTGTACATGATTTATCTTTAAGGTGATAATGATTTTATCTGTCAATGTGAACAGGCGTTCTACTGTCGAATTATTGCACAAAATTTGAAGATGAATCACTTTAGTCTTCAGAAGAACGCCGTTGCCTCCTGCGATGAGGGTAGAGGGTTGGTCTCGATCTATGATACCAAAGGTCCAGTTGTGTGTCCCAAACCTCGTCATGTGGGAATTCTGGCCAACAAACCTTTAAGATGGCACATGAGGTAAGATATTTGTGCTGGTTATTTTTTTTTTAACTATGCTAGTGAAATTTACAATTGTCAACTATATTAATGCCTGTGGGATTGCTTTGCATAACAGCCATCAAGCTGAGATGTATGATTCTAAAGCTGGGGCAGAGCTTCTGGACATTATTCTCACGAAGGTAAACTGTTTGTGCTTTTTGCTGTTCATTTTAATTTTTTTTTTTTAAATACTGGTGCTTGATGGATTAGATAAATCATCGCTCATTTTACCTGATGGATATTTTATTTATAACGATACATCTGAACAATAGTTGTTTTCATAGTGCTATTTTAAGAATTGCCGTGGATCATAATTTTTAGATGGTCCTTTTTTGGGCACTTTGTTCACCATAATGGGCAGTAAATTTCCATGCACAAGTTTTTGAATTTTGTTGAATTGAGACGTGTCTTGATCATAATCCTTATGTTGACAGGAGGGTAATGGGCTAGAACAATCTGCAACCCAGGTAGCTTCATCACCTCCATTTTTTTGTGGATCTCCTCCTACCAGAGCCACTAACCCATTGATTCAAGATGCCCTATTTGTAGATGAAAATCTCAGTTTAATGTCACCATTGTCAATTCCATTGCCTTCGGGTTTGTCATCTCCAACACCATCTTCACGCAAAGGAGGGTGCGTGAGGGTGAAGTATGGGCTTAAACCAGATGCAGTTAGAGTAGAAGGATTTGATTGCCTGAATAGGGATCGCCAGAATTCCAGCATCCCTGCAATGGCTTAGAAGTCATAATATCAAGTGTACATAGAAGGAAGCTAAATTTCACCGGAGTTGCAAACACGTCAGAGTTAACAAGAAAGGGGAGTTTTGAGTCTTTTTGAAGATGAGTCAAGAAGTGCTAAAGTATTGTACATATGGTATGTATTTTTTGTTAATTTTTCTCGCGGTAATTGCTAATATCTTTGTAAGTAGATTGATTGGTGAAAACGAAGCGAAGGGACAAACCTGGTCTTATTAAGAGAGGGTTTGAATATGTTTGAGAGCTTAGCTCTTTTGTAATGTAAGATAAGGGAGTTTTAGTATTTGGAAGGTCTTTTAATTTCATTGGATGATCACCATGGAAAAATGTCTGTATAGAGCCAATCGGTGATTGAATTTTGGTCAATGACTTTGTAAATGTAATTCAGCAATTGTTAATGGCTTGTTCCCTCTATTGCAACTGTTTCTGCTTTGCTTTTAATGCCTCCATTAAATCTCTTTTTGACCTTTTCCTGTTTTGCTTTAATGTCTACATTAAATCTCTTTTTCATAGGTGATGTGTGTGGTTGCTAACTATTTGTGTGAGTGGGATTTTTTAAAATTTTTAATTTTTTTTTTTCAATTTAAAGTATAGAACAAGGGAACAAGCAGTGAACAACCCTCTATTACTGCATCAAATATTCTAATTTGTTGCTAATTAGTTAAGGATTTCTCAATTTGTTAAAATTGGTTTCCAAAAAAAATTGGTTACGAGTCATAATTAATGAAAAAGAGACTTATGGCTTTAAATATTTAAAACTAAGTGGCACATACATGGTTTCGCAAAAATGTAAAAGTCGATATGAGAAAACATTATTTTTAAATATAGGATACAAAAATATTGATATATATATATAGAAAAAATTGTAATTGTAATTTTATATAAAATATTGAAAAAATTATCTATTTAAATAAATATTATTATTAATGAACATTTAACTATTTGGATTATTACACTAAATTTTTTTTAAAATAATAATAATTTTGATTCAGATATTTTTGTGTTTTTCTTTTTTTTTTTTCACATTTTTTAAATTTTCTCTTTAATTTGGTTTTGACTTTGTTTGTCTGTTAATTTGATTGCTCTTTTATTTTTCTTCTTTGATTGGTTTTAATATGTTTTTCTAAAAAATCTAAGAAAAATGTGTTTTAATATAAATACGTGATTTCCATTTTTAACAATTTATAGAAATGGTTCCAATATGTATTTGGGTGTGTTCGGTACATTTTTGACACAAATACGTATCAAACACGTAGAAACATAGACGAAGTATTCATGCAATCTAGATTTAAACTTACAAATATTATTTAAAAGTTTTAATACAGAAAAGTAATAATATTAGCTTTGGCTAATTATATTTTTCACAATTAATTAAAAAAGTTTTTTAACTTACTTTTTTTATACTTATTCTAAAAAATGTATTTTACTAAGTAATGAAAACTTTAAGGAGAATATATAGAAAGTTGAGGACACTATTTTATTTCAACTATTTAACTATTAAAAATAATTATATTTCAATGAAAAAAAGTAGAATGATAATGAATTACTCTAATGTATTAAGGACAAAAACATTATACTAATCCAACTGCATTTTATTATCAAAGTCCTAATAAGTTTTAAATTCAAATAACTTAGAGTTATTGTTTGCCAATAGAAAATATTTTCATTGAAAATTTTTCAAATTTCATCTTAGATAAAAAAAAAATGTTGAAATTGAATTTTGGATTGTTACTGTAAAACAACTTAAAATAACAAATCTTAAATAATTTAACAAATTAGTAAATTTATTACTTAAAAACTCACCAAAATTAAAAATTCAATTTATCAATAAAAACATTTGATCAGGTTGAAATGAATGGAGTGCATCTGCACATACACATGCATTCATCTAATTATTTGAATAAATTTAAAAGTGAAATTATGTATTTAGCCAAAGCTCATTGTTTGCATAGAATAAGCATGGTAACATGTTTTTATTGCATTTTATAACTCATTCAAATTTCATTTTTATCCATTTTAAGTCACTATGTTGTAATATGTTAATATATATGAAATATGAAAGGTTAATTAGGAGGTATATGATTAAAGGACTCACGAATTGTAATATTTGAGATATTGGAGAAAATTATAAAACAAATATAATAATAGTGTCATTGTTTGTGAGGATGGATTATGAATCTCTGTAACACTGAGAATTGTGTTTCATATTGATTTTTTTATTTTACTGTTTTCAATATGAGATTAAAAATGATAGGGCAAAACCCATTTCTTCCTCTAATGATGTGAATCTACCATAAACAATAAAAAATACGATCCAAGTATTTGAAGAACAAAATAATCTTAAATAAGTATATTTACATCATTAAATAAAGGTCGTGATAAAAATAAGGTGAAACTGGTTAAGGACTCAGTTGAAATGATCATAACACCCAAGGATGGTGGTGACATTTCCTGCAGTGTTGACTAGGATATTTACATTTGATGTAAATGCTTGAGAGCATGCCTTGACACTATTTGGGACATGTATGTAAACATTTTTACCGTCTAAAAATATTGTAATAAATATTTGAATGTAATAATCAATTGTAGTTACATATTTACTCCATATAGTTGTTAGAGGGATATTTATTACAATTAGCGGGTGATAATATAGCTAACGACTGTAATGGACATTTGTAATCCAATGTAAGAGTGTCTAGGATATTTATAGATGGGTTAGAGGTTGACATCCATGAATGAATAACTCAGAATAATAGTTCTTTTTTTGGTTATAGTTAACCATATTTTCTTATCAACTATGGCGAACATTTTTTTTAATTTATCAATTTATATTTTAAACTATAGATTGTGGTGTTTTTTTTCATTACCTTTATTGCTCGTTTGTATGATTTAAGGGGTCAAACTTTTTATATAAGTTCAATTGTTTAAACTAACTAAACATGTCGTGGATGTTTTGATTGTCTAATTTTGAATCTGATTTGAACTTTCATTGAGAGCGTGAGATGAGGTTAATGTGAATAAGTGTGATTTACATCTTATATGCATGGTGTTCTTTAACCATTGAGGCTCATAATTTACTTAAATTCTCCATTTTGTATTATCTGAGTTTTAACATGATTCATATTTTTTTCTCTTTTCTCTTTCGTTTGAAAGTTAAATTTTTATTTGAAAATTTTATTTTGTCAATATTTTACTTCATCTATTAATTTTTCACTAATCTTTTTTGTTAAAAAAAAATATTTGTGTCCTCTATTTTATAAAGATAAGACATTTTCTCTTTTAATATGTCAAAATATTTTAGTCCCTTAATTTTTAAATTATTTTAAATTTTTAAATTTAAATGCAATTAAACTACTAGCACGTAAATGTATCTATATAAATACATTACATAAAAAATTATAATTTTAAAAAATTCATAAATTTCATTTCATATTTATTTGTATAATTGATTTAATTAAATATTTTTCCTTTTAGGGTCATATTTAGCTAAAATTAAAATAATATATAAAATACATAATTTAAAAAAAATACAATTGATAAAAGCAAACTCTAAAAAAAAGTATGTAACATGAAGTTGATGAGAAATAATTGTCAAAATTATAAGGTGTGGATGGAAATACATGTAAACGTTGAAAAACTAGTAACTATTAAAACTTTAAACTTTAAAAAAAAAAAAAAAAGGAATTGAACGGTTTATTTTTGTAAAATAAAGAAATACTAAAATATTTTATTTAATAAAATGAATAATTAAAAAATTTGACAGAAATCGAAGTGTTGATGGCATAAAATTGAAGGATAAAAAAAATTTTAATTTTAAATAAGAAAGAGAATGTGAATTGTATCAAAACTGGGGAAAATATGGCTTGCCCAAAATAACATTATTGACTAAAAATTGGTATTTTATGATGTAAAAATTTTTAAAATAGAAAATTTGCCATTTAACTTTTGGTATATGCTACTTTATCTTCGGTTGAAAATATGCGAATATAGAAACAATATACATAGTTTGGATTTCGTAAATGAGTTTTTTTTTTTTTTTAAACTAATACAAATAGTTAATTTCTAACACTATAAGGGAAAGAGAGGGAAATGGAGGATTTGAATCTTATTTTTTTTAAATCGGATATCCATATTTTTTATTACTTGAGCTACTTGTAGAGGACTTTCTAAACGATATATTTAATTGAGTTATTTATAGCAATTGATAGTGGATGGAGTTGTAAATAGCTACTAACTGCTAATTGATAAATATAAATTGTTTGATAAAATTTTATTAAATATTGTTATTAGTATGTTAAATGACTATTAAAGTTACATCATATTTTTAAATATTTCTTATAATATATAGTAATAAATAATAATATATTATCTTTGATTTATATATTATTAAATTATTATTAGAAATTATTCAAAAATTAATTTTAAATATAAACATTATTATATAATTTTTTAAAAATAATTATATTATAATTATTAATTATAATTTAAAATAATATTCATTCTATTATGAATTAAAAAATTAAATAAATGCATTTAATTTAAATAAAATTATTTTTAATAAGGTTAAAATAGTCTAAATAAAAGAGGTATATAAATTAGTTATTAGTTGATGGGAAAAAACTCAAAAAGAGATTATCAAATTTGTAATTAGTTTGAAGAAAAATAACTATTAATTGTTGATTTTGAAATTTTATTGAACATTTAAATTTTATCTGGTTAAAAAAACAATTTTTATTAGCTACCTCAATTAGTTAAACCAAATATTCTCGAAGGGTTTGTATATTTAATTTAAATAAAAATTTTATAAAATTCATTTCGAATTTCAATTTTTAAAATTCTTTCGAATTGAATCAATTCTTTTACCAATGAAATATATTTGATTTAAATAAATTTGAAATGCATTTAGAAACAAATTTTAAATAAATTTTATTTAAAATTTATTTAAAAATAAAATGAATTTTTTAACGAAATTGAATTAAATAAAAAGTAAATAAAATTTTAAATTTGAATATTTTATATAAAAAAATATTGAAAGAGTTTTATTTCTTTATACATTCATTTATTTAGTTTGAATTTTAAAATAGTTGAAATCGAAAACGAAAATATCAGATAAAAAAATGCAAATAAATTCATATTTATTCTTTTACAGGAACAATGAAACTTTTAAACGCATATTTTAGACAAATACATTATGCATCTTTCTTTTTCTTCCTCTGTCTTCGTTCATCCTTCTTTGCATTAAATCCTCCAACTGTCTTCTTCGCTATTAATGGCCTCCTCCATTCAACAAACCAACTTATTACTACTTCCAATAAAAATTAAACTCCTAATGACACGATCTGAACCCTGTAATTGTGTTCCTCTGCAGACCCACCTGCTGAGCATCTAAAGAATCATTTGGTGGGCAGAATACTCAGTCTAAGAATCTACGTAGCAAATGCGTTGCTTCGTATTTTGTCTCAGGTATGGAGTTTTATTACTGATTTGCAAGTTCAGGAACTTAGTATAAGAAATACCTTTTTGTTCATCTACAACAAACAAGATGAGAAAAAATGGGTAAGGAAGGGTGTTCCTTAAGATGAGAAAAAAAGGGTAAGGAAGGGTGTTCCTTAAGATGAGAAAAAAAGGGTAAGGAAGGGTGTTCCTTGGTCCATTCACAGATCTTTAATGGTCATAGATGAATGGAATCCAAAACGAACTGGATTTCTCAACAGAAAGCTTTTTGGTGCAAATCATCGGTTTACCATTAAACCAGATTACTCGTGAGAATGCTATAAAGATTTCTCAGGCTGTGTTTGTGGAATTGATTGCAACGGATGATCAAATGTACTCTGGATCAATACTGCGCCCATATCATGAGAATTAGAATCACGATTGATCTACACAAGGCGCTTCAGTAGGGATTCATGAATAAGATGGATGGTAAGAGGAAATGGATAGCAATGCAATATGAGAGGTTACCAAGAATTTGTCATCTGTGTGGATTGTTCAGCCATATCACAACCATTGCCAAAGGAAGACTCTTCTGTCACGGAACCATTACCATATCTCTAAAAAAACTAGCTTATTAGAGCCCAATGGAGGAGAAGGATCCACCGTGAGCTCCTCCACTCGGTTTGAACCTACATCTCTCGTGAGGACTCACATTGTACAAGAACAGAGTCGATTCTGATACCACTTATTATAATCATGAAACCATTACTTTTTTTCTAAAAAAACTAATCTATTAAAGTATGCAGTGTCTATATTTATAAGCTCAAGACCTTTCCCACAACTTTTCAATGTGGGATTTGTGACACTTCTATGAATAGAGTCGAATCATCCAGCACAACACAGGAAGCTAGGCTTTTTTTTTTTTTTTTGTTTACTTTAGATTAGTCATAATTATTTATTTCTACCTTGAAGATCATCATATTAGTAGAAGTAAAATTAGTTACTGACTGTTTTTGCTGGGTGGGTTTGTTTGTTTAAGCTTGTAAGCTTTCCCCACTTGTTTAATGAACTTTGGTTGCTAAAAAAAAAATATGTTTTCATATATATATATATATATATATATATCCGTCAATTTCATTTACAATGACACATGCAAATAACTATATTATTTTTTTGGGCTATTTAAAAACAAAAAAAGCATACACTTTAGGCTTCTGCAATTTAATTATATACTTTTAATTTTGACAATTATATATATATATATATATATATATATATATATATATATATATAAATTTATTTATTTATTTATTTTTACAATTCCATGTATCAATTGAAAATTTATAAAAATTTTACTAATATAGTCACTAAAAATTTTTTGAGTCAATTTATGTAAATGCCACATCAAATTGTATCTTTTTGACTATTTGGAAAACAATGCATAAACTTTAATTTTTTTTATCTATTAATTTTTTGAATTGTTATATGCAAATTGATACTTATTTTATTATTTTGAGTTAAATTATTATTTAAAAAATTATTTAAGTGGTTTAAATTTAATTTTTTATTTTATTAAACTAACATTAAAGAGTAATTTTTATATTATTTATTAAATTAAAATTTTTATATCATTATAAAATCATAATATTTTTTAAAAATTAATCAAGTTCTAAGATATCAAATGATATTTTTAATGAATTTTTTTAATAAATATTAAAATATTTTAAATAAATTTTATACATACAGTAAAAGTTATATTTTTTAATTCTATCCATCAATTACAAAAAATTTAGTATTAAATTTATATTTAAGTTCTTAAACTTTTAAAAAATATCATTTGATATTTTATGATTTAATTAATTTTTTAAAATTTTATGATTTTATAATTATATAAAAATTTTAATTTAATAAGCAATATAAAAATTACTATTTAGTGTTACTTTAATTAAATAGAAATTAAAATTTAAACTACTTAAATTATTTTTTAAACAATAATTTAACTCAAAATAATAAAATATCAATTTGAATGTAATAATTGAATTAAAATAATAATTAACAAAAATATAAATGTATACATGTATCAATTTGCGAAAACATTAATAGATAATGACTGAATCGTAAAAAATATCAAAATTTATGCATTATTTTGCAAATATTTATAACAATGCAAATTGATATGACGTCTATAGATTCAGATTTTTTTGTGGCTAAATCAGTAAATTTTTACCAAATTTTTAACTGGGGTATGAAATTGTAAAAATAAAAAAATTAAACATAAATTGTCAAAATTAAAAGTATATAATTAAATTGTAAAAAATTGCTGAAGTATATGTATTTTTGTTCAAATAGCCCTTTTTTTTTTACCAATAACTATAATATTGAATATTGTAACTTTTCTTTTTAAAAAAAATACTGTAACCTTCGTTTACTTTATTTATTAAAAAATTATGGAATAAGAAAACATAGATATTTTATATTGAGTATGGTTCTAGAATATACGAGAAAGCCCCACGTCCAAGAGCTTCATCATTAAACACTGGACAATCGAGAATTAACCAGACAGTTCTTTAAACTAATGTTCAGATTGTCCCAGAGTTCACCAGATTCCTCATTTGCTTCCTTTAAATAACCCATCAATCGCCCGAATCTCTGCAATTCAACATCGACAAGAAAAATTCTTCAGCGATCGCCATATTCAGATATAATCTATCTGTTCACAATCTTTCTTTCAGATAATTCAAGCAAAAATGTCACTGATTCCAAGCTTCTTTGGCAACCCAAGCAACAGCATGCTTGATATTTGGGATCCATTCAGAGAATTCCCAATTCGCTCTTCATCTTCTTTGGTCTCTCGTGAAAATTTTCCATTTGTTAATGCTCGCATGGATTGGAAAGAGACCCCAGAAGCTCATGTCTTCAAGGCTGATCTTCCTGGGCTTAAAAAAGAGGAAGTGAAAGTGGAAATTGAAGACGACAAATTTCTTCAGATCAGCGGAGAGAGGAACGTGGAGAAGGAAGACAAGAACGATACTTGGCACCGTGTGGAGCGTAGCTCCGGCAAGTTCTTGAGGAGGTTCCGGCTGCCGGAGAATGTGAAAATGGATGAAGTTAAGGCTGCAATGGAGAATGGAGTTCTGACTGTTACTGTTCCGAAGGTGGAAATCAAGAAATCTGATGTTAAAGCTGTTGAAATCTCTGGCTGAGTTATGTAATGTAGAAATTGAAAGCAATATGAAGCAACATACATATCTGGTTGTGTTGTCTAAGCGTTGTTGTTTGATTTAATAATATATATATTTTTTGGAACCATAAATGTAATGATATATTTTTTTTTTATAAATGGGGAGGTGATATTACTTTAATGATAGATCAGAAAATAATTATTTTTTTATATTAATAATAATAAAAATTGAATTTCACATTTTATAAAATTTTTTTACAGAAAAATTATTATTTTATTATTTATTACTGGTTAATTCTATATTCTTAAATGTAATAAAAATACACTGCTCATTGCTCATTGTATATAATTTTGAAAGTGCTTAGTCCTCTTTGCCAGGTTTCACTTCAACGGAACTCTGTCATTTCTGATATGTATTTCGGTGTGTTCGGTACATTTCTGACACAAATACGTATCAAACATGTGGAAACGTAGACATCTCAAAGTATTTATGCAATCTAAATTTAAATTTATAAGTATTATTAAAAAATTTTAATACAGAAAAGTAATAATATTATCTTTGGCTAATTATATTTTTCATATTTTTCACAATTAATGAAAAAAGTATTTGACCTACTTTTTTTTTATACTTATACTAAAAAATGTATTTTTCTAAGTAATGAAAAATTTAAGGAGATTATGTAGAAAGTTGAGGACACTATTTTATTTCAACTATTTAACCATAAAAAATAATTATATTTCAATGAAAAAAAGTAGAATGAAAGTGAATTATAGGGACAAAAACATTATACTAATCCAACTTTATTTTATTATCAAAATCCAAATAAATTTTATATTGAAATAACCTAATGTTATGTTTGGATGTAAAGAATTTAGGTATGAATTTGAATTTTAATGAAATCTTTTATTTAGAAACTATATGAATTTGTATACATAAGAATTTAAAATATATTTATAATAAATTTAAAAATTTATTTAATAAAAATTTGAAATAACATATATATTTAAAATTTAATATTTAAAATCTCAAATATTTGCGTACAAATATACTTTGAAGTTATTGTTTGCCAAGAGCTTCTGTATAACCATTGCTCAGGCTTAGCATATTGGTATAGGTATTTAAAATAACAAAAAGTAGTTTTATTGATTAAAAAGCATATACCATTAACTTTTCCAGATTATTTTCTTATAATTTTTGATATGGAATTTTGATTAATCTTCATTGAGTAGGATAGACCTCATAAAGGAAGTTAAGTTTTTTCAGGATTTTCTATTTCAATATATAAGATTAAAATTTGAAATTTTATTTAAGAAAATTTAAATTTTTTATTATTTGTATCAATAAATATCAATTTAGATTCAGTTTTTATTAGTGTAAAAGAATGATATTGAATTAAGTGTTATGAGTAATTTAATAAGATAAGAAAATAAAAATAAATAAATCTTGCTATTTAACGTGAAGCCCAATAGAAAATATTTCCAATGAACATTTTTCAAATTTCATCTTAGATAAAAAAAAAATGTTAAAATTGAATTTTGGATTGTTACTGTAAAAAAACTTAAAATAACAAATCTCAATAATTTAATATAAAAACTCACAAAAATTAAAAATTCAATTTATCAATAAAAACATTTGACCAGGTTGAAATGAATGAAGTGCATGTGCACATACACATGCATTCATCTAATTGTTTGATTAAATTTAAAAGTGAAATTTTGTATTTAGCCAAAGCTCATTGTTTGCATAGAATAAGCATGATGACATGTTTTTATTGCATTTTATAACTCATTCAATTTTCATTTTTATCCATTTTAAGCGACTATGCTTTAATATCTTAATATATATGAAATATGAAAGGTTAATTAGGAGGTATAAGATTAAAGGACTCACGAATTGTAATATTTGAGATATTGGAGAAAATTATAAAACAAATATAATAATAGTGTCATTGTTTGTGAGAACGGATTATGAATCTCTGTAACATTGAGAATTGTGTTTCATATTGATTTTTTATTTTACCGTTTTCAATATGAGATTAAAAATGATAGAGCAAAACCCATTTCTTCCTCTAATGATGTGAATCTATCATAAACAATGTAAAATACTATCCAAGTATTTGTAAGAACAAAATAAACTTAAATAAGTATATTTACATCATCAAAATAACGTCATCAAAACAAGGCGTAAATGATTAATGATTTGGTTGAAATAATCGTAGCACCTAAGGAAATTGTCGCGAGCTTCAAAATAAGCAATTTGGAGGAAATGAGCATTGTAATATATGATAAAAAAAAAACATTGTAATAAGTATCTAAGTGTAATGAGCATTTGTAATCCAATGTAAGAGTGTCTAAAATAGTTATGTGTGTTTGGCCTTAATACTTATGTAAATAAAGCTGTGATTTCTTTGCAGGTGGCTTAGAGATTGAGACCCATAGATGAATAATTCAAAATAAGAATTTTCTTTTTTGGTTACTAGTTAACCATGTTGTCTTATCAAACTTTATGATTATGTCGAACATTTTCTTGACTTATCAATCTATATCTTAGGCTATAGATATGATGTTGTAGACACCTGATTCGATCGGTCCATGATAGAGGGTAAACTGTGGATGCTCAGTTTGATTGACTCATAATGAAGCCTATGATAAGAAAACATGAATCTTGAATACAAGAGAGAAACTTGAAATCTTCTAAAAAATGAGCTCGAGAGCTTGAAACCCACAAATTCGAGCCCAAAACCCTTATAGAACAAGCCCAGGTCACCTCAGCCCACTAGGTCTAGTGTAAGGTGGGCTAGAGAGGCGACGCCTCTTTGAAGAGGCGATCGCCTCTATGGCAACAAGTGATGAGGCGATCGCCTCATCGTAGAGCCGTTGCCTTTACTTAAAGCCACTTGCCTTTATATTAAATGTAGAGGTGACAATGATGGTTAAAGGTGGGTCCAACTTGAATGAAACTCAGTTTTTGGCATGAAATAAAATTTTTGGGAAGGGAAAAAGGCTAAAAAAATTTAATGATGAAAAGAAGGTGGTAGGGAGATGGCCTAGGGATGGGTTTTAAAAGGGAGAGAATGAGAGAGAAAAGAGAAGTTTGGGGGGATTTTAGCAAAAAAAAAAAAGAAGACGAGTTTTCAGGAGAGAAAAAAGAAAGCTCTGAAGGAAAAGAAAAGAAAAAGGTTCATGAAGAGGAAAGGAGGGGAACCAAATTCAAGGGGGATTCTCTTAAAGAAGAAGGGTAGAAAAGCTTGCATTTAAGGGAAGTTCAACACCTATAGCTATTTTTGAGGGCCAACTATATTGGAAAAGCTGATCTTTCAGTAATTATCTTGACTTCTCCTTAATGGTTAAAATATAGATTTGTGTAATCTCTTACTTGCTTGTATAACCCCCAGCTTACTTGTTTATTAACTCTCTTGTGTTCATTGTTTTTGATATGCCATATCCTTAGCGTGATTTACTAAGTTTTAGGTGTAGTTGTGAGTCTAGCTTGTCTATACTAGTTGATCTTTACTTGAAATAGAAGTTTGCTAGTTTGAGAGTCATTTGAGCCTGTTGATCAGGTGATGCCTCTTCACCTCACTGTCATGAGCCAATTGCCTCTTTATAGAGGCAATCGCCACTTTGATAGACTTTCACACAACTCTATTTGTCATTTCTTATAAATTATACTGATTTGAATCTTTATGAATTTCCTTGCTTGCACACCTTTAGTCTGTTTTATATGATCATTTTCATACCTTGTTCGGGCTAATGTTTAAATCATCGCAATTCCTATTTACATCAATTTGATTCATAAATTGGTTCGATGGTTCTTTTTGTGTAATTTTATATATGTTGGAAGATTATATTGTGTTTGTCGCAAGGAATCAAACTAATTTTGATCGTTCAATTTAGTAACTAACTCTCTTCTCCCTTTTGTTATATTTTTATGTAATTTAATGCTTGTTTATTTTTGATTTATTTTCTGTTTATTATACTTTCATTTGAACAAAACGTTATAATCATTAATCCCTTCTATTATAACCTGAATTTTAATAAATTATAAAATTAAATTTATGTGATTTACAGTGTTAATAATTATTTTATTTAAATTATGATATTTGATTATTAGTGAAATTTAATTTGAATTTTTGATGTTGAATATTATTTTAATATTATTAATATTATTTAAGTAAACTATTAATTATTCAGTACTGTTAAATGAATATTTTTAATAAATTTATTATTAAGCGTATTTTAGTAAAATTATTAATATATGTATATATATATATATATATATATTAAAGTTAAAAAAAAAAAAAGCAAAATGTCAAAACATCTAGTACTTGGACCTCCCTACTTCTTCTTCTTCTTCTTCCTCTTATTCTTTCTTTCTTTTCTTTCATCCACCTAGCAGCGCACCATCCAACGCCACCATCTCCAGCCACTACCTCACCACTTTGGTCACCACCAGCCAATGCTGCCACTAGCAACTCCCCCTCCCCGGCGTACCACCATTCCTTTTCTTTTCTCTTTTCTTCTTGGTTCATTTTTTGTCGAATTTTTTTCTACTCATCAGTGTCGATTCTAGTCGTCTCAGGCCAACGTTGAGGTGTTGATCTTTTCGTCTTTCCTTGGTCTTCATTTTTCCTAAGGTAATTCACCTGAACAGCTTCAAATTCGACTTTGATTTTGTGAAATTAGTTCTAGGGTTCATATTTTTTATTTGTTGATTTTGAGTTTAATTAGTTTGATTAATGTGAAATTGAACTTGGATTAGTTAAATTGAAGTTGTAAGCTTTCCAAAAATGTATTTAGATTCAATTTTGGAGATAGTTGTGATTTGTGCACTATTCCTAGCTCGACTATTGTTCATGGGTACTGTTCCTGGCTCGAAAATATGTTTTATTTTTAATAAAATTTACTAATTATTTAAGCATATTTCATGAAGAAAGTTTATTAAAATTGCGTACCAAATTTTTATTATAAATTTTTGAATGTTTATGTAAAAATTGGATTTTTGGAAAAATTAGTAATTTTTATATTGTAATTGAAATTATTGTTAATTATTATGTTTTGGATAATTTTTTAGTAATTTTTATTTTATACTTGAGCAATTTAAATAATTATTGATAATTTATGCTATTTAATTTTGAATATTTGAAGAATGCGTTTTATTAATATTATTTAATTATATTTGGGATTTTATTATTTATTTTGGAAATAAATATCGTTGATGCTTTTATTATCTAAATAAATTGAATTGTGGCTTTTTATTATTTTTATGATTTTTTTGAATTATTGGTATTTGTTATTATTTTAATTGGTGTGAATTATGTTATTTCTCGGTTGGGCAATAAATTGTAGTTCGGGGATCCAACTCGAGAAGTTAAGTATTGTGAATATTTGTAGTGTGTTTGCATGCATGATCGGCTCTAATTTTAGTAGAGAGACGTCCTTTTCATAAAGGAGACTTAGCCGAATTTTTGGTAGAATTATCGTAAAACGTAACATCCGGTCGGTCCTGAATTTTGAGTTTTGTCGAATTGTGTCCTAGATTGAGTTGTTCTTTAAAAATTCTAGAAGTATAAAATTAGGATTTTGATTCTAATATATTATTATTGTTATTATTTTTCCTTAGCTACTTCGCAAGCTAGGCCTATCGGATTAGGTCAACCGAGTCAGGGTAAAGGAGCACACTTGAACTGCGAGTTATTATTATATGTATACATTGCATGTAGAAAATATATTGTGAGCATCCATATTTTGACTAAATATGAATTTTATTATGCTTTAATTCATTAATTGTTATTATTTTGATTATTTCGAATATATATATTTTCATATGTATTTACATGTGCTTATTAAATTGTAAAACTGGATGTTGTTCATAATTTATTATGAATTTTATCATTTTAAATTATGAAACAACATTTTGAAGGATAGTTGTAAAACGTGCCACCTAGTGGGTCACACTAGTTTGCGCAACAGTATGTTAGATATTAGGCTTTGAACTTTGATTGATTTCGAGTATGGAAATAATGATTATAGTGAATGATGGATAAAGGGGTGTGATTGTGGATCCTCGATTGACCTACAGGGTACTCGGGGTCAGTTAACACCGATAGTGGGACTGTGGATTCTCAGTTAATCCTTTGTGTACTCGGGGCCAGTCCATTGCCCAAAAGTTGGATAAAGGATATTTTTGGAGTTTATGGAAAGCCTGTTGGCTAGTGAATTGCAGTGATTGAAATTGTAAAAAAAATTTAAGAATTCTACTCTGATCCTTCACCTAAAATTCTTCTACATTTATTGTTATAATACAAATGGATTTCGAGCATCTGTATAAAATGCATGTATATATTAAATAAATATAAATATATTATTATACTGATGCTTGAATGTTTATGTCTTTAGGTTGCATGTATATATATAATAATAAGTCACTCAGTGAGGTCTAACTCCCCTCAAATATTTTTTTAGATCTTTTACTTTAAACCTCTTTAATAGATCTCTACGCTAGACTCTTTCCTCCCCGGTTGACTTATGTAAATATTGAACTATTACTTTTCTTATATTTTAGTAAATGCTGTAGTAGTGCTGCTTCTTGTTGTAGTATCTATTATGTATTAGATCGAGATTCTGTATTTGAATAATTGTATGAATATATTTTATCATGTTATAATATGGATATTCCTTTCATTAATTAAAGTTTTAATTATGAGGTATTTTATGATATGTTTGCATGAGTTTTTATTTTTAAGGCTTGCTACAAGTTCCGAATTTATGTGAATTTTCGTTCCTTAGCGCCGGTCATAACTCCCGATTTGGGTCGTGATAAAGTTAGTATCAGAGCCTAGGTTTTAGTGTTGTGGTTGAAACTACTGCAGTAAATTAGGTTCGACTATGTCTTTGAAAAGTCTTCATTGCTTTTAGAATTCTGCATAATCATTAGTATGTCTGTTTGTTGTCTGTTTTGTCTGAATTTCATTTATTTTTATCTTTTTAGAATGAGAAGGCAAGCTCGTGTTGCTCCATCAGTCGTTGAGGCAGAAGATGGTAAGTCTTTTAAGGATGGGGTTCTACCCCCTGAGCTGCCACTTAGGCGCAGAGGTAGAGGTAGAGGTATAACTCGAGGAGCGGTAGGTTACCATAGGTAGAGAGAGTTACAAGATGAGGACCATGTAGAAAAGGAAATTGAGGAAGTTGCTATACATTCGGCCGTACTGCAGATGTAGCCTGTATATCAATAGGGCATGTTTGACCCAGAGGTAGCCTTATTTTATGCCAGAGTCGGTAGGATATCGTTCAACGGGACTATAGATCCTCTAGATTTCTTACATGCTATAGAGACAAGGACTCAAACTATTCATATCGAGTACCAAAGAATTATGATCATCGAGTTATTTGTAGAAGGGCTAGCCCTATATTGGTTTGTACATGTCATCCAGCCGCATATGACGACACTCACTTAGGTTTAGTTTCAAGAGAGATTTATGAGGCGTTTATGCCTAGAGCCTATGTGGATGAGTTTCAAACTCTGATTGACTAACATTAAAAGAGGCGACAGGTTAGTAGAGGACTACACTAAAGAGTTCCTTAGATTGGGCTGATATGTAGAGGATTTGCTGAGAGACCAATACTTTACGGTCACCACTTATGTCACTGGACTGGGTTCTGCATTTGTTGGGATGCCTACTATAGGCCTTACTCTTGAGTCTGTGATAGAGTTGGCCAAGGAGATAGAGCTCAAACTGATCGGGCAAGGAGTCATGTCTGACTATTATCATGTATAAGGTGTTTAGAATGGAGGGTCTTAGAGCACACCATCCATGACATTTCAGATAGGTTCTAGTAGTCATCAGAAAGGCTCTATTCAGTAAGACTAAAGATAATAACATACATATCATCGGAGTAAGAGACATGGTTGTGTTTTAGAGTTTACAGGCCTATTAGATTTGGTTCTAGTGCTACCATTAGCAGCAGTGGATAGAGTTTTGTATATGGTAGCACAGGATCTATAGCTAGTGCTTGCCAGACGTATGGGAGAGTCCATCAGGGACCTTGTTATATGGCTCTGTTGACATGTTTCAAATATGGATAGATGGGGCACTTTGCTAGAGCATGTCCCTATTCTAGTTATCAGCAGCAGTTTTCACAGTAGTCTATTGCCAATATAGCTCTAACTCCCTATCAGTTGTCTCTAGCTTAGTATCCTAGTACATTATAGTTTATAGCCCAGTAGGGGTGTAGTAGAGGAGGCATAGGTAGTGCCAGAGGCTTTAGTTAGGCTTCTACCAGTTAGCAGGGAGGCCGAGGACAGGCCAGAGTCTTCACCCTCACACAGTAGGATGTTTAGGCATCCAACACCATTGTAGCAGGTATACTCCTAGTTTGTTTCTTGGATGCTAGATTTTTGATTGATCCGTGTGCCACACATTCTTTCATGTCCTCTATTTTTGCTTTGAAGTTGGGTTGGCAAGCCGTGAGGTTGACAATTCTTTTATCTGTTGCCACACCTCTAAGTGATTCATTGAACATAAATGTTATTCTTTCTGGGTGTTCGGTGTTAGTGGAAGGTAGAGAATTCTTAGTGGAATTGGTATTGTTGGATGTAATGGAGTTTAATATGATTCTTGGTATGGACTGGTTATCTTAATACTATGCCATAGTTGATTGTTAGAGTAAAGAGGTGATTTTTAGAATTTCAAATGATAAAGAGTTTAAGTTTGTGGGTGATAGGGGTTTTGCATCTCAGAATCTTATCTCCGCTATCACAGCGAGAAAAATGCTAAGAAAAGGGTGTTAGGGATACTTGGCACTAGTTAGGGACACTTCAGTGGAGAAGACACTTATCTCAGATGTTCTAGTAGCAAGTGAGTTCCCTAATGTCTTTCCTGATGAGTTGTCGATTTACCACCTCACAGAGAGATCAAATTCTATATCAGTATGGTCCCAAGCATAACTCCTATCTCGATGCTGCCTTATAAGATGTCTCTTATAGAGTTGAAGGAGTTAAAGGAGCAGTTGCAAGATTTGCTGGACAAGGGTTTCATAAGACCATGTATTTCTCCTTGGGGTGCAACAACCCTTTTTATTAAGAAAAAGGACGGAACACTAAAACTGTGCGTTGATTATAGAGAGCTGAATAAGGGGACAATAAAGAACAAGTATCCTCTTCCAAGGATAGATGATTTGTTTAATGAACTTCAAGGTGAAATGTTATTTTCTAAGATTGACTTAAGGTGGAGCTATCATCAGTTGTAGATCAATGAAGCTGATGTTCCTAAAATGGCATTCCGCACTAGATATGGTCACTATGAGTTTCTGGTGATGTCCTTAGTGTTAACTAATGCACTAACTGCTTTCATAGATCTAATGAATAGGGTGTTCAGACCATTTATGGATTAGTTTATAGTAGTCTTTATTGATGATATACTAGAGTATTCAAAGAGTATGGAGGAGCATATATATCACTTGAGGACAACACTACAGATATTGAGAGAACATAAACTTTATGCTAAATTCTTAAAGTGTGATTTATGGATGAAGAGTTTTGCATTCCTTGGACATATAGTGTCTAAAGATGGTATTTAGGTTGATCCAAATAAGATTAAAGGAGTGTCTAAATGGCCCAAACCAACATTAATCATTAAGATTCAAAGTTTCTTAGGTTTGGTTGAGTCCTATAGGAGATTTATATAGGATTTCTCAAGAATTGTAGCACCTATGACTCGCCTAACTTACAAGAATGTGAATTTCAGGTGCTTAGAGGCTTGTGAGAACAGTTTTCAATTACTAAAGGAGAAGTTGACCATAGCTCTATTTTTGACTTTGCTTAATGGAGAAAACAAGTTCATTGTATATTATGATGCTTCCAGAGTTGGCGTAAGTTATGTGTTGATGCATAATAGTAGGGTAATAGCTTATGCTTCTAGGCTATTAAAGAATTATGAATAGAATTATCTTACTTATGACTTAGAGATGGCTGCAGTGATCTTTGCTCTCAAGATTTGGAGACATTATTTATATGAAGTGACATGTGAGATTTTCGTTGATCATAAGAGCCTGAAGTATATCTTTCAGTAGAGAGATCTAAACTTGAGGCAAAGAAGATGGTTGGAATTACTGAAAGATTATGACTGTGATAGCCTATACCATTCAGGCAACGCTAATATGGTAGCAGATGCTTTAAGTAGAAAGTCCTCGGGTAGTCTTGCTCACATTAGTATGGATACGAGAACTTTGATCCAAGGGTTGCACAAGTTAGTGGATCAAGGTTTGATGATGAAGATAAGCAGATCAGGAGGACTGCTAGCTTAGTTCAGAGTTAGATCAGTGTTGAGGGATAGGATTAAGGCAGCTCAGAGTCGAGATCCTATTTTGGTAGAGTTTGAGGAGAATGTTCATGAAGGAAAGTTCACTGATTTTACACTTGATGATGGAGGTGTTTTATGAATTAGTGGAAGATTATGCATTTATGATATGGATAATTTGAGAGAAGAGATCCTAGAAGAAGCATAATCTATAGCTTGTAGTGTACATCCAGGTATTACTAAGATGTACCACAATATTAAGGATTTGTACTGGTGGAATGGAATGAAAAATGATGTAGCTGATTTTGTCTCTAAGTGCTTGACTTGTTAGTAGGTGAAAGCTAACTATTAGAAGCCTTCTAGGAAGCTTCAACCTCTTTCAATTCCTGAGTGGAAATATGAGAGAATTGCTATGGATTTTAAAATAGGGTTACCTTGTTCAAAGGATGGATACAATTCCATCTGGGTGATAATGGACAAGTTAACCAAATCAACTCACTTCCTACCAGTTAAAGCTACTTATTTTGTAGCTAAGTTGGCTAAGCTATATGTTAAGCATATTGTGTACCCTCACAGAGTGCCTGTTTCCATTTTATTTGATAAAGGTTTTGTGTTTACCTCTCAATTTTGGCAGAAGTTACAAGAAGCAATGGGCACAAGGCTTGATTTTAGTACTACTTTTTACCCTTAGACAGATGGTCAATATGAGAGAACAATCCAAACACTTAAAGACATGTTGAGAATGTAGGTAATGGATCTTGGAGGTAGTTGGGATGATCATTTGCCACTGGTATAGTTTGCTTACAATAACAGCTACCATAGCAGTATTGAAATGGCATCGTATAAAGCTCTATATAAAAGGAAGTGTAGATCCCCTTTGTATTAGGATAAGATTGGAGAAAGAGAGTTGACTGGACCTGAAATTATCTAAGATGCAGCTGAAAAAGTTACTTTGATCAAAGAAGATTAGAAACTGTAGCTAGCAAATAGAAGAGCTATGCGGATCCGAAGTGCAAATATATGGAGTTTTAGGTTGGGAACTATGTATTTCTAAAAGTGTCATCGATGAAGGGTGTAATGAGATTTGGCAAGAAGGGGAAGTTAGCACAGAGATACATTGGACCTTTTGAGATTCTAGAGAGAGTTAGCATGGTTGCCTATCTGTTGGCTTTGCCTCCGAATTTTTCTCAAGTGCATCCAATGTCCCATGTCTCAGAGTGTGGAAGTGAATGAAGATTTGATGTACAAGGAAGAGCCAATCGTGATCGTTGATTATCAAGTTCATTGGTTGCGTTTGAAGCAGATTCCAATGGTTAAGGTGTTGTGGAGAAGCAAAAAAATGGAGGAACACATGTGAGAGACCGAGGCTGAGATGCAGGTGGCTTACCCTTACCTTTTTCCTCGATGAAACCTTATATTTAGTTCTTTTTATTTGAAATTCGATGATGAATTTTTATAAGGGGGGAGGCTGTTATAACCAGAATTCTTATAAATTATAAAATTAAATTTTTGAGATTTATAGTGTTAATAATTATTTTATTTAAATTATGATATTTGATTATTAGTGAAATTTAATTTGAATTTTTGATGTTAAATATTATTTTAAGTAAACTATTGATTATTTAGGAATGTTAAATGAATATTTTTAATAAATTTATTATTAAGTTTATTTTAGTAAAATTATTAATTTAGTGTATATTATATATATATATATATATATATATATATATATATTTAAAAAAGAAAAGCAAAATGTCAAAACGTCCAGTACCTGTACCCCCCTACTGCTTTATCTTCTTCTTCTTTCTTTTCTTTCATCCACCTAACAACGCACCACCCAACGCCACCACCTCGCCACTTCGGTCACCACCAGCCAGTGCTGCCACCAGCAAATCCCCCTCTTCGGCATGCCACAATTCCTTTCCTTTTCTCTTTTCTTCTTAGTTCATTTTTGGCTGGATTTTCTTCTCCTCACTGTTGTCGATTCCGGTCGTCTCAGGCCAAGCTTGAGGTGTCGATCTCTTCGTCTTTCCTTAGGCTTCATTTCCCTAAGGTAATTCACTTTAACAACTTCAAATTTGACTTTGATTTTGTGAAATTAGTCCTAGGGTTCATATATTTGATTTGTTGATTTTGATTTTAATTAGTTTGATTCATGTTAAATTGACCTTAGATTAGTTAAATTAAAGTTGTAAGCTTTCCAAAAATGTATTTAGATTCGATTTTGAAGATAGTTGTGATTTGGGCACTATTCTGAACTCGGTTACTGTTCACAAATACTGTTCTTGGCTTGGAAATATGTTTTATTTTCAATAAATTCTACTAATTATTTTAAGCATATTTCGTGAAGAGAGTTTATTGACATTGCATACCGAATTTTTATTGTGAATTTTCGAATGTTTATGTAAAAATTGGATTTTTGGAAAAATTCATATAAATTAGTAATTTTTATATTTTAATTAAAATTATTGTTAATTATTATGTTTTGGTTAGTTTTTTAGTAATTTTTATTTTATACTTGAGCAATTTAAATAATTATTGGTAATTTATGCTATTTAATTTCGAATATTTGAAGAATGGGTTTTGTTAATATTATTTAATTAGATTTGGAATTTTATTATTTATTTTGGAAATAAATATTTTTTATGTTTTTATTATCTAAATAAATTGAATTGTGGTATTTTATGAGTTTTGTTGCATTATTGGTATTTATTATTATTTTAATTAGTGTGAATTTTGTTGTTTCTCGGTTGGGTAGTAAATTGTAGATCGGGGGCTGAACCCGAGAAGTTGATTATTGTGAAAATTTGAATTGTGTTTGCGTGCTGGATTAGCTCTACTTTTAGTAGAGAAATGTCCGTTTTATAGAAAAGATTCTACCAAATTTGTGGTTGAATACTCGTAAAACGTGACATCAGGTCGGTCCTCAATTTTGAGTTTTGTCGAGTTGTGTTTTAAATTGAGTTGTTCTTTAGAAATTCTAGAAGTATAAAATTAGGATTTCGATTCTAATATATTATTATTGTTATTATTTTTCCTTAGCTGTTTCGCGAGCTAGGCCTATTGGACTAAGTTAGCCAAACTAGGGTAGAGGAGTACAACTTGAACTGTGAGTTATTATTATATGTATGCATTGCATGTATAAAATATATTGTGAGCATCCATAATTTGAATAAATATTAATTTCATTATGCTTTAATTCATTAATTGTTATTATTTTGATTATTTCGAATATATATATATTTTCATATATATTTACATGTGATTATTAAATTGTGAAAATAAATGTTGTTTATATTTTATTGTGAATTTCATCATTTTAAATTATGAGACAACATTTTAGAGGATAGTTGTAAAACGTGCCACCTAGTGGATTAAAACTGTCGTGCAACAGTATGCTATATATTAGGCTTTGAACTTTGATTAATTTCGAGTGTGGAAATAATGATTATGGTGAATGATGGATAAAGGGGTGTGACTATGGATCCTTGGTTGACCTGCATGGTACTCGGGGCTAGTTAACACCGGTAGTGGGACTGTGGATCATCAGTTGACCTTTTGTGTACTCGAGGTCAGTTCACTGCCCAAAAGTTGGATAAAAGATATTTTTGGAGTTACGGAAAACCTGTTGGCTAGTGAATTGCAGTGATTGAGGTTGCAAAAAAATTTAGGAATTCTATTCCGATCCTCCACCCAAAATTATTCTACATTTATTGTTATAATAAAAATGAATTTTGGGCATCTGTATGAAATGCATGTATATATTAAATAGATATAAATATTGTAATAACCCGAATTTTTTTAAAATTACTTTATATAATTAAATATTGAGGTTTACAACGTTATTAATTTTTTTTTTATCATATGTTGTTATTATTATTACATTAAATTACTATATTTAATTAGTAAATTTAAAATTCTATTTGGAAAGTATTAATATATTTATTATTTCCATCTCATTTTTATTTATTTATTTACATAGCATTATTATTATTTTAAACTAGAGTTATTATTATTATTATTGTTATTATTATTATTATTATTATTATTATTGTATTATATGTTTATGTATGTGTGTTGAGTGGGTGTATTACACACACACACACACACACACATATATAAAACACACCAACCCCACTTTTTCCTTTTTCTTCCCCATCCCACGCCATCCCCTTCCTTCTTCTTCCTTTTGAGTTGATCTATACATACTTAGTTGATTTTAAATTATTTTAGTTAATTTTAATTATGGGTATTTTGAATAAATTTTAATTTTTTTTAATTATGTTAATTAATTATTTTTGGTTGGAATTTTGAGTAATTAGTGTTAGTATATTAAGTTAGTAATTTTTGTGTTAATAAAATTATTTTTAGTAAATTAATATTATTTTTGAGGAATTATTATGTTTATGTGAAGATTGGAATTTTGGGGTAATTATGTAATTTTATTGAAAATATTGTTAAATTATATTTTAAAAGGTTTTAGAATTTTATAGAGTATTAGAATAATTTTTATAAATTAATTACTATTTTTAACTAATTAATTCTAATTTTTTTCTAAAATTATATTCAATATTAAATTATTTATTATTTTGTGATTAAATGAGTTTTTAATTAATTTTATAATATATTTAAGCTATTTAAATAATTAAATGTGAATTTGACTATTTTATGATGAATAATTGTAAAATTTGTATTTTATTAATATTATATAAATTATCCGGATTTTATTATCTAATTTGGAAAAATAATTAGTTTTAATGTTTTATTATTTAAATAAAATTAAATTGTGGCATTTTGAGTGTTTTATGGATTTTTAATGATTTATTATTAAATTATTTATTTTTGGTGGATTGTGAACCTTGGTTGGGGATTTGAGTTGTTCGGGGTCCTAACCCGAGGTGTTGAGCTTGTGTGAATTTAGTAGTGTGTTTGCTTGCAGGATTGACTCTATTTCGGTAGAGGGATGTTCATTTTGCAGAGGAAACTCTGTTGAATTTTCAATAGATTTCTTGTAAAACGTAACATCAGGTCAATCCTAATTTTTGAATTCCGAGTTGACTCTTCTTTAGAAATTCTAAAAGTTAGGGTTTTTGTTTTTTGATTGTCATTTCATTTTTTGTCTTTTGGCCGCCTCTCTGGTCGCATCCACCAGTCGAGGTCAGACACGACGTATCAGAGGAGCGCCTTCATCATGTAAGTTAATATTTGATTTGAGTGTCAGATCTTTCAATTTAAATCATATTCAATTTTGATGAATTATATATTTGTGAGATTCTAGTCTGTACTTTTAATTAATGATGCATGATTTAAATTATAGTTGTTTCATTTTATTTTATTTTTATTTACTGTAATTTTCATTGTTTTATTTAATTTCATTTATTTTAAATAAACTATGGTAGAACGGGCTACCTGATGGGTTTCATCAGGACCGTGTGCGCACCGGTAAAATATTTGATTATATTATTAGGGCCGATGGTTTGGTGATGCTTTACTCTTGGACATCGCCAATAATATAATATTTGGTTATTTAATAAAAACTGGGGCTGAAGGTTTGGTGATGCTTTGCTCTCGAAAATCGTCAGTATAGTTGGATTAATATTTATTAAATCACTGGGGCCAATGGTATGGTGATGCTTTGCTCTCGGACACCACCGGTGATATTGGATTAAGTGATGAGACTGTGGCTGTGTATCCTGGTGATGCTTTGCTCTCCGGATCCGGCAGTCTTGGATATAAGTGAGCCGATTGACTGTTAAAAATTGAGAACTCGAGTTCTATCTAGTTTTTATACTGAAATGTTTTAAAAAGGCATTTAAATATTTATTTCTTTCCTTTTGAAAAATGACTTTCTATATGTATATCAAATGAATTGAATAAATATATTTTCACAAAAAAATATTTTAAAGGAGATTTACAAACTGCATTCATTTCTTTTATTAGCTTACTCAGTGAGGTCTGACTCCCCTCAATTTATTTTTTTTAGGAGTTTGGGAGTCTTCTGTTAAGCCTACTTCTCTACGCCGTGTAGCTTCTTTACCGACTATCTTATGTAGGACTATATAGTTATGTTTGCATTAGTATCCGTGAGAACTATATAACTGTGTATTTTAAGTTGTATATTATGTATTAAGATTTATGTACTGAGATACTATTTGTATAACTGATGATGTTTATTTTATGCACCAGAATGTTATGGTTTAATTAAAATGAGAAAAATCAGTTTGACAATGTGCATTATGATTTAATTATTTTATTGTGGGGTTTTAAAGTGAAATATTTCACGTTTTTCTTTTAAGGCTTACTACGGGTTTCGATAGCTTTATGCTTTTCCATTCCCTAGTGTCGGTCACGTGCTCCTGGGTTTGGTCGTGATAAATATATTATTATACTGATACTTGAGTGTCTATGTCTTTAGGTTGCATGTATATATATACTAATAGTTCACTTAGTGAGGTCTGATCCCCTTAAAATATTTTTTCAGGATCTTCTATTTCAGACCTCCATATTAGATCTCTTCGCCATAGTCTTTTCTCCCTGACCAAATTATTTAAATATTAAACTATTACTTTTCTTATATTTTAGTAAATGCTGCAGTAGTAGTGCTTCTTATTGTAGTAGCTGTTATGTATTATATCAAGATTCTGTATTTGAATAATTGTATGAATATATTTTATTATGTTATAATATGGATATTTCTTTTATTAATTAAATTTTTAATTCTGAGGTATTTTATGATATGTTTGTATGAGTTTAAACAGTTGAAGTTATATGAAAACTTTGACCCCTTAAATCATACAAACAAACAACAAAGGTAATGAAGAAGACACCTGTAAGTGGCGGGGTTTAACACATGCCCAAGTGTCTCTCAAACATTAAGTGGAGGTTTTCATTGTCTAATTTTGAATATGATTTGAACTTTTCTTAAGAGCATGAGATGAGGTTCATGCGAATAAGTGTGATTTACATCTTATATGCATTGTGTTCTTTAGCTATCGTCTACCGGGGCTTATGGTTTGCTTAAATTCTTCATTTTGTATCATCTAAGCTTCAACATGATTTATACTTTTTTCTCTTTTGTTTGAAAATTAAAATTTTTTTTGAAAATTTTATTTTGTCAATATTTTAGTTCATCTGTTAATTTTGTTGGTAATCTTTTTTATTAAAAGAAATATTTGTGTCCCTCTATTTTATAAAAATAAAACAATTTCTATTTTAATATGTCCAAATATTTTAGTCCCTTAGTTTTTTTATTTATTTTAAATTTTAAAATATAATACGATTAAACTTCTAGCACGTAAATATATCTAAATCAATACATTAAATAAAAAATTATAATTTTAAAAAATTCATAAATTTTCATAAATTTTATTTCGTATTTATTTGTATGATTGATTTAATTAAAAATTTTCCTTTAGGGTCATATTTAGCTAAAATTAAAATAATATATAAAATACATAAATTTTAAAAAATACAATTGATAAAAGCAAACTCTAAAAAAATATATGTAACATGAAATTGATGAGAAATTATGAATTTGTGAAATTTATAAGGTGTTGATGGAAATATATGTAAATGTTGAAAAACTAGTAGCTATTAAAATTTTAAACTTTAAAAATAGAAAAAAAATATAGAATTGAACTGTTGATTTTTATAAAATAAAGAAATACTAAACTATTTTATTTAATAAAATGAATAACTAAAACATTTGACAGAAATCAAAGAGTGGATGGCATAAAATTGAAGGGTAAACAAAATTTAATTTTAAATAAGAAAGAGAAAGTGAATTGTATCAAAACTTTGAAAAATATGGTTTGCCCAAAATAATATAATTTACTAAAAATTGGTATATTATGGTGTAAAAATTTTAGAATAGAAAATTTGCAATAGAACAAAATTTGCCACACACATATATATATGCCATATAACTTTTGGTATGTGATACCTTATCTTCGGTTGAAAATATGTAAATATATAAAATAATAAATATATACAGGGTCACATAGTTTGGATTTCCTAAACCATCTATTTGATTGAGTTATTTATAGTAATGAATAGTATATGGAATTACAAATAGTTAATATTGTTAGCTAATAAATATAAATTATTTGATAAAATTTGGTTAAGTATTTCTATTAATATGTTTTTTAGAAAGAGATTACTATTAATATGTTAAATGACAATTAAAGGTATAATATATTTTTAAATATAATTCTATATATTTTTTATAATATTTTTTTTTTGAAAATTTTCTTATAATATTTAGTTTTTATGTAAATTATTTAAAAATAGCATATAGTAATAAATAATAATATATTATCTTTGATTTATATATTATTTAAATTATTACCAGAGATAATTTAAAACTAATTTTAAATATAAATATTATTGTATAATTTTTAAAAATTATTATAGTAATTAATTATAATTTAAAATAATATTTATTCTATTATGAATTAAAAAATTAATTAAATACATTTAATGTAAATGGGGTTATTTTTTATTAGTTTTTTTAATAAGATTAAAAAATTCTAAGTAAAAAATGTAAACAAATTACTTATTAGTCGATGGGAAAAAATTATTAATTATTTTAAATAAAAAATAATTATTAATTGTTGATTTTGAAATTTTATCAAACATTTAAATTTTAACTGATTGCAAGAAAAAAAAAAAAAAAAAATTTATCAGCTATTTCAACCAGTTAAATCAAATACTCTCCAAAGTTTCATATGTTTGGTTTAAATAAAAATTTTATAATTTTTTTTTAAATTTTAACTTTTTAATTTTGTGAAATTATTTAATACTAAATTAATTCTTATATTAATGAAATATATTTGGTTTAAATAGATTTAAAATTTATTTAGAAATAAAATAAAATTTTTCATAGAATTAAAATAAATAAAAAGTAAGTAAGATTTTAAATTCATTATAAATTCATTTTGTTTAAATTTTAAAATAGTTGAACTTGAAAGCGAAAATATCATATAAAAAAATGCAAATGGATTCATATTTATTCTTTTACAAGGAACTATAAAACTTTCTAAACGCATATTTTAGACCAATTCATATCGTGTAACACTTATGTCATTAACATATGTTATCAGCTAATGAACTCCACCTTGTATTTATTTTCTTTCTTTTTTTTTGTCAGTCATTTTTTTTCTTTATATATATGAATTTTCAAATGTATGTTTTAATATAAAAATAATGTATTTTTAATGTTAAAATTATATAATGAGTAATGTATTATTCAACTAACTATAATAAACTCATAAAAAATCAAATTTAGATGCATTTTTAATTTAATTATGAATAAAAAGAAATGATTTTTAAAATAAATTTATAATATTTTTAAAAATAACCAATTAGTTAGATTGATCGTAAACCATATATAGAATAAATTTATCATTGAAATTTAATATTATATTAATTTTTCTTATAAAATAATGATAATATTAGTTAGAAGGGTATTAAAGTGTAAAAAAATGTGAAATCCATGGTACTTAAAAAAAATCACAAAATTGATTTTGCCAAAAGGCAAAACTATAAGGGCCAAAATTGTACTTATCCCTATTTTATATAGAATATGGTTCTAGAATATACAAGAAAGCCCCACTGTGAGCAACATTTTGCATTTCTTGGGTCCTGTTTTGAGATGAATCGGTTTTATAAGGGTCTTTTCAATTTGTTTCCGAGAGATATGACAACTTTACCGAATAAAGACAAATGATTGGTTTCGGGAGGGACAAGACACTTTTTTTGATTTTGTGGAGTCGCCACCTGATTTTTAGAAATCAGGAAAAGAAAGGGACAACATCGGGTCACTCAGCGAGCATTGCCCTTAGCAGAGATTTCTGGGTTCAAGGGATTGCATATACTTTTTGACTATTTCTCATTATACGATGTTTAATGTATAGCTACCGCAACACCTTAGTTTCAGTAATGACAATTTGTATAACATTCACACAATTCATAAGATAGTGGAAGATAATAAAACTGAAGATATTATATTTACATGGCTTTCCTACTAAAATACATATAAAAGAAAAAAAAAAGAGATTGTGAAAAATTAAATCTAATTTAAATATGATGGATCTGCAAGGCAAACATGACCATTCACATAGCTTGCTTAATCACAAGAACAATGAGATAAGCAATGGACACTTGATCACTTGAAAAAGTAAGCAAAATGTAGATGGTCATATATGTTCGTAGTGATTATTTATACTATAATGACATATGATGATAATATAGGGGATGCATGATGTCATCACTAGATCAGAAACATGATGACTCTATTCCAGGATATGAACTTTTCACATTATTGGTATTAACAATGTGGTTTCATGTTTCAAAACTAGAGGATGCAGAATGATGATATGAATTGAGCATGGTAAAGCACAGATTATTTATATAGCATGTAAAATTGTTGGTCTCATCACACAAGCACAACAATATTCTCAAATGTTGGTGATAATAAAATAAAATGCAATGCGATAAAATAAACGTGCTAAAATGATTGTGTGGTCCTTAAACTTGACTAAGCTTGGGTTTTAAAGCTTTAGCTTCAAGGGATTATCAAGCTTTCCTCATCGAGAGGTTCAAAATGACAATAGAATGATGCTAGTTTGTATACTTTTAATGCGTGCTTTGATAAAGATGAGGCTTGATTTGGTGGAAAAGAGACCTAATCACCTAAGAAAAAGACAGTGGGAGAGTAAAAATTATCTGGAAAAGGGTTCGAGCACTTTTGATCGGACAGATTTTTGAGTGTGTGTGTGCTTCCACTTACTCCCCCTTCAAAATGGGGTGTGGAGTAGGGGGATATAGGCGTGGTCATGTGCGTCCCTAGGATGGAGTACGTGGCCATACAAAGTGCGCTTGGTGCGTGGTTATGCGCACTTTCACTTGTTACACACTCCATTTGGGGCCTATGTGGGTTTTTCTGAGGTTGGTTCCTAGGGTTTTTGGGCCTTTTGGATGCATTTTCAAACTTTGTTTTATCAAAATTAGCCTCAATTTTAGCGCGTGACACCTAAGGGTGTTTACACGCACTTTTGAGCGATACATGCTGATCCTCGGGTTGTTTTGGACTATTTCAGGACCACTTCTGAAGGTTTTGAAGCCTTTTTCATATGTTTCTGAAGTCTATTTTGTCTGGTTTGGCTTTGATTTTAGGGTGTGACACCTAGGGGTGTTTATGGCTTCACACGCACTTCTAAGCAACACATGTTGATCCTCGAGTTGTGTTGGACCATTCCAAGACCACTTTCAAAGGTTTTAGAGCATTCTGGACATGTTTTCGAAGTTCATTTTGGCAAAATCAATTTTTATTTTTTCATGAAGTTGGGTCCCAGTCTAACGAAATGAACACCAGCCCAACAAGCTGAGTGTTTCGAGAAAGGAATTCTCAAAATAAGCTTCTTATGATTTTGATAATTCATATTTCATAAGGTTAAAGCACAACTTAGTGGCTGGGTGATTGATTTTGAACGCTGGTGGAGTCGGTTAGGTTTTTAAGGTTACACTCTTCAGAGGTGTTATTGGAGGTTTGTTTCATCATTGGACCTTTTTTTAGGGACAATCAAATTTGAGGTATGATAATTGCCCCCTACTTTGTGTGTATTGTATAGCCATCTAGCATTAGTGTCAATACACATGAAGCAAATGCAAATATGCAAAAAATCATTTTTTGAAGAGAGAGGTACTTACCTGAGTGCTGCATTATTGTGATTTGATCGTTAGGATACTGCCATTATGACTTTTTCAGGTGTTAGGTGAATAGATAGATGTTGCTGCTATAACCTCTTCAGGTGTCCAGCAAGCAAAATCATGCTACTATAACCTCTTCAGGTGTCAGGCGAATAGAATCATGCTGCTATAACCTCTTCAGGTGTTAGGCAAATAGAATCATGCCATTATAACCTCTTCAGGTGTTAGGCAAACAAAATCATGCCCTTATAACCTCTTTAGGTGTCAAGCAAATAGAATCATGCCATTATAACCTCTTCAAGTGTCAAGTGAGAAAAATCATGCCATTATAACCTTTTCAGTTATTAGGCGAGCAGAATCATGCCATTATAACCTCTTCAAGTGTTAGCGAATAGAATCATGCCACTATAACCTCCTTAGGTGTCAGGTAAATAGAATCATGCCACTATAACCTCTTTAGGTGTCAGGTAAGCAAAATCATGCCACTATAACCTCTTCAAGTGTGAGGCGAACATAATTATACCACTATAACCTCCTCAGGTGTCAGGTGAATAGAATTATGCCACTATGACCTCCTCAGGTGTCAAGCGAACAAAATCATGCCACTATAACCTCCTTAGGTGTCAGGCAAACAGAATCATGCCACTATAACCTCTTTAGGTGTTAGGCAAACAGAATCATGCCACTATAACCTCTTCAGGTGTCAGGTGAACAGAGTCATGCCACAGTAACCTCTTTTAGTGTCAGGCAAACATATTGTTGTAATTATTGTGATTGATGTAATGTGTCCTTCTCTTTTAGTCTAAGTCGATGATGATGTAGTGATAACGCAATAATGATGCAGTGATGATTTAGTAATGATGATGTCATTACTTGTTATGTTGTATATGTTATTTTGATGATTTTAAGCAAGGTGTCCTTTCTATGATTCTTCTTTATTTTTCTTCTTTTGGGAGGTGTTAAGTTTTTAAAAATGGTGAGGTCACACACATGTCTTTAGATGAATGTAGTCCTCATTAGGGTACTTTCATATGAGTGCAGTGTATGTTTTATGTTTAAGTGGAGGTTTAGGACTAGAGAAATGAGTGTAAAGAGTCTCAAGGTGCGCATAAAACCACACAAGAGCACGTGGAGGGGAGAAGTATGCATGGCTGCACATGGGGGGCATGTGGTCATATTCCTGGCACGTGACCATGTGCCTTCCCCTCTCTATGCTTATTTAAATATGTGTTCTAGAGGCCTGGGGAGGCTTTTTCTAGACTTCTTTAAGTGTTTTCTTACTTTTTATGATCCCTTTCGTGTTTTTGTTATGTTTTTGCTTCTGTATTTTCATTTCTCTCTGTATAAGATGGAGTTCCTTGACATTCTAAAGGGTATGGAGGATATCTTTTTTGGATGAGGAGGGTAACTTCACAGAGGCCACTAGAGTAGGGACTTCTATTACGGGGACTAGTACTGATGATCTATCTAGCACTCAGGGTCCTCATCTGTCTAAGCTTTCTTGAGGAGACCCAATTCCTGTGGTTTAAAATCTAGAGACTCATGCTTGAGCTCATCATCATCTCCAGGTAAGTCCTTATTTGCCCTTATTAATTAGTTGTCTTACTATTTATTTTGTTGTATGAGGTTGTTGTAGCTGTAGCTTTGTAGTACTTGCTGTAACTGTCTATTAAGTCATAACTTTATTGTGAATATTGATAGTTAATAGATTTTATTTTATTTTCTTATTGTGATTGTCTGCTAGCGTTTGCCATGATGTTTTTCTTTTCGGATTTTATTATTATTCCTATTAAATAATAGAAAAATGTGTTAGTATTTATTAATTATGTGAGTGTTTGATAATGTACCTATTATTTATAGCCTTGTAGGTCTATTACTATGCTGCCTGGTAGTTTCAACATGGTCAACATGTATTATTAGGGTCTTCTATTGTGCATGAAACAGATGATTGTTGGGAAGGGCTTTGACAGGGTTGTTACTACATTATATTATGACTTGTATGCATCAAGTTAGATTGCTATGTATGCATTGATAAAGCGATGGATGGACACGATGCATACTTTTCATTTTCCTATTAGGGAGATGACCATCACTCCATTGGACTTTACTACTATTAAGGGCTTGAGCTTTTCTAGAGAGTCTGTTCCCTTTAGTAAGGAGAAGTGCTCTTATGTGGTAGTGAGGAGGCACCTTACCATGGTGTTACTTAGGTGGCCACTTCTATGAAGTCTAGTTGCCCGTACCTCACTCATTATATTGAGTTTATTTCTTCTGTGTGGACGATGTATGAGGACGACCTTATTTCAGTAGAGCAGCTGGCTCACTACTTTTTATTCTACTCGTTGAGTGCTATCATCTTCTTGAACCTTTTAGGTACAGGTAGTCTACGATTGTTACCTATTCTGAGGGGTTTGGATGGTTTATCGAGGTATTGCTAGGGTACTACTACTTTTGCCCATATGTACTTGAGCCTTGATGCAGCCTGTCGAGGTGGCTCGAGGATCTATAGATTCTTGTTCATGCTAGACGTGAGTAGGAGTTCTCATGTTTGTTCTTTTTGCTCTTTGTCTTTAGGTTCTGACAGATACGGGCTTACGAGTTCACGGTTCTCCCTCGATCAACCATTGAGCATTTCTTGGAGGATGATTTTCCTTGATATTCTTGCTAGATTAGAAGGACTACTGATTTGATTGAGGATTATACAGTGGCTCGGGACTACATGTGCAAGTTGTCCCTTAATCAGGTATGTCTGACTCTTGCTGTGTTGGTTATTTATCTTTTAGAGATTCTTTATTCATTCTTGCCTTTTGAGTAGATCTTCATTCGTTGGTGGGTGGCAAGGTTATATTAGATGGTAGAGATGGTGACTACATGGTAGTTGATAGAGAGACGAGTATTGCTTTTCGGCCTTACTAGTAGAGTGTGGTATTTAGGCAAGCTAGTCCATCATTGGTAGGATGGTCCATTTGTAAGGAGAGTCCTATTCCTCCCCCTAATAACATGTTCTGGGGCTATAAGCTTAGTGATGACGAGCTTGCTGCTGCCATGAGGGTCTCTTAGAGGGTGTAGGCTTGCCTTATATTGATGTATTGATCTCTCAGCTGATTGACACCGTGGCTAGTAGCACTTTTCCTCCACCTCCACCTCCACCTCCTCAGGTGGATACATCTCATCCTTCAGATTCAAGGACTAGGCTGTTACGTGGATCGTCGAGAATTGCTTCCTCTGATCTGGTAGGCTTTTATTCCTATTTTGTATAAGCATGTAACAAACTTTATTAGTAATAAACTATAATTGTTATGAGTTATGAGAGATTATTTGTAGCGGCGAGGATCTTGTTGAAAGAGATCTAGGTCCCATTTTGAGGAGAATGAGGGCACATTCCGTACTGAGGTGGCTGCCAATGCTAGCAGTGTGGCTTCTAGTAGTACTATTCTTGGGAACTTGACAGTTTAACTATCCTTAGCTTTGCTTGGGATGGATATCTTTGGTAGAGTAGCTCATTTTGATATGCCTTGCCTTAGCTTTCTTTAGTTAAGTCTTGCTCCTCCTAATGTTACTCATATTCATGTTTTATTTCATTTGTTTTGCCTTTTTTTTTCATTTATTTAGCAAGTGGTGATTGACTTATTTGCTTGCTTTTGTAGATTCCCATCTCCTCTGGCCAGTGTTGGTATACCATTGCAGGGAATGCGTAGCAGCACTTTTTGGAGTTTGTGACCACTTAGAGGGTATGCCTTCTTTATTGTACTTATTTATTTTATGCACATGTTTTATGTATGCATGTATAATATACAGTGTATTATGCAGGCTAAACACCATCATGCTAGCCGTGAATGGGAGCAGGAGCATATAACTTTTTGTGATTGTATTGGTGAGCTGGAGTCACAGTTATTGTCCTTTACGATGAATAATGATGAGCTTAGATCAGAAGAGGGAGATGCTTGAGCAAGATTGGTGCTTGCTTCTAATGGCAGCCACAGTTGATGTAGTTATTTTAGGAGCTAGGTGTAAGACTTTTGGCTTGTGGTTTGCTTTGTTATATTATTTTCCAGAGGTTATGGACTCTAGGTGTTGTATCTGGGAATTTGTCCCGCATGTGTTGTATGATACTTGTATGATGATGACTGTATATCATTCATGATGTTTGCCATTGCTCTTGCCTATCTAAGGCGTCTCCTTTTGGAGCTTTTAGCACTTAGCTAGGTTTTTTTTTCTTCCTTTTTTGCCTAGGGTGTCTCCTCTCAGAGCTCTTCACACCTACCTGGGCTTTTTTTAAGGCTTTGATAATAGTGGCTAATCTCGAAGAGAGAGTTAATGAACTGAGGTTATATAATAAAAGAAAATGCAAAGCAAGCTTGATGCAATTCATGATGATAAAATGTGTTGCATTTTTCAAAAATATTTTGCATAAATTGATAATCATTCTTATTTCGTTGAAGTCATTTAAGAAAAGCACGAGTGCATTTATACAAATTTTGAACTCAAGGTTACCCTTGTCCTTAACTAGCCATCTTAAGTTTTCTAGTTAAATATTTTTTCTCTTTCCCTAACTTTTTTTTAGGTTGCCCATACAGGGTTTTTAACCTAGTGGGAAGTCCCTAACTTTTGCCTGAGTTGCCAATTTTAGGTTTTCAACTCAGGAAGATTTTTTTATGCTTTAAATGTAGTACTTTTTTAAGCAGTCTATATTGATCGATTCAGAGAATTCATTACCTTTAAAATCCATTGGCTTGACTACTCCTTTCAATAAGACATGTTTGACCAAGTATGTGCATTCCTAATTCGATTTGAATTTCTCTCTTAGGTTTAGAACATTCTACCTTATTTACTTTAACACCCAATCTCCTACTTTCACACTCTTGTGTTTTCACTTTCTTGTTAAAGGTTTTGGCTAGTCGAGCTTGATACAATTGTATGTGGTATAGAGCCTTAAGCCTTCAACTATCCAAAAGGGTGAAATTATTGTGCCTTTATTGAGCCCATTGTACTTTTGGTAGTTCAGATTCAATTGCTACCTAAAGAGACTTGATTTCTATTTCAACTGGAAGCACTGCTTCTGATTCGTATACTAGGGAGAAAGGAGTTTCTTTGGTTAAAGTTTTGACTGTTGTTCGGTACCCCCATAAGGCATATAGTAATCTGTTTGCCTAATCTCGGTAAGTATGAGTCATTTTTGACAAAATCTTCTTGATGTTCTTATTTACAGCTTCAATAGCCCCGTTTGCTTATGGTCAGTAAACAGAAGATTTATGATGTTCCACCTTATAACTCCTTAGTAGCTCTCGAACTTCCCTTTGAAATTAGACACCATTATCAGAGATGATGTGATGGGGGATCCTATATCAACATAACTGATTTGTTTTGATGAATTTGGCCACTTGCTTAGCTCCTATCCTTGCTAATGATTCTCCTTTGACCCACTTTATGAAGTAATCCATTTTCACTAAGATGAACCTATGTCCGTTTGAGGCTGTCAAGTGGATTTCCCTAATTATGTCTAGTTCCCATACTACAAAACGCTATAAAAAGGAGATGTAGTTCAATTTTGTTAGGGGAAGGTGGCTGACATTCCTGTGGATCTGACACTTATGGCATTTCTTTACAAATTTGATATAGTCTTCCATCATAATTATCTAGAAGAACCCTTATCTGACTAGTTTCTTAGCTAGGATTGCTCCATTTATGTGAAGACCATAAATACCCTCATGTACTTCTTCTTTTGCTTTTATAGCCTCAATTTCATTTAGACATCAGAGTTGTAAAATGTTTGAGGTTCTTTTGTATAGCACACCTTGGTGTGATATGAATTTTGATGCTAATTATTGAATGACTGCTTTATCTCTTTCATTTACTTGATTAGGATATGCTCGTTCCTTTAGGTATCTCTGGATGTCGTAGAACTAGGGTTTTTCAACCATTTCTATCTTCACTATTTTGTAGTTCTTATGATAAGGGTTGTCTTGATTTGAGCATGATTATTGGCTTTATAGGCATTTTGAATGGTCCTTCCCATACTGATGCTAGGGAAGCAAGTGCATCTGCCATCTAATTGCGATTCCTAGGGAGGTGAATGAATCTGCATTTTTGGAAGGACATGGTAATTAGTCTCAAGTGATCCAGGTAAGGCTTTAAGTGTTGCTATTCCAATTCCCACTCTTCCATGGTATGGTTGATTACTAGCATGGAATCTCTGAAGATTTTGACTTCTATAACATCCAAGGATATTAGTGCTTTTATTCCAAGTGCGCATGCCTTATATTTTACTTCATTTTTTGTGACTCTAAATTTGAGCTTTTTGGCAATTAATACTACTTCACCTTCTGGGGATTGTAATATGACACCGACTCCTGCACTGAATTGATTGACTACTCCATCAAATTACATATGCCATCCTTGGATTTTGATGGCTGAACTAAGGTCATATGGAAAGTCTAGTTGGGTTTTTTCTGATTTTGGAATGAGGTTGAGTTAGAAATTCAGCCACTGCTCTTCTTTTTACTCCCTTCTTAGTTAGATACTGCACATCGAATTCTATTAGCAGCACAAGCCACTTGGCAAGTTTTCCTACTAGAGAGGGAGCTTCCTAGAGGTACTTCATTGGCTCCATTTTAGACATAGCCTGAATTCTGTAAGAATAAAAGTAATATCTGAGCTCCTTTATTACCCATACCATTGCCAGGCATATCTGTTCGACTTAATTGTACTTCTCCTCACACGACAACATCTTCTTGCTTAATTAGTAGAATGCGTGTTCTACTTTCTTTTCTCTCTTGGGCCAACATTGCATCAATTGCATTTCCTTCGATGGCTAGATTCAGGGTTAAAGGTATCCCTGGTTTAAGTGGTTTTAGAATCGGTGGGTTGGCTAGGTAGTTCCTAATCTTGTTGAATGCTAATTAACACTATTTGTTCCATTAACTGGTTAATCTTTTTGAGTAGTTTAAATATCAGTTCACACACTACTATTAACTTATAGATGAATCTGTTGGTGAATTATAGTTTCCCTAGAAACCCTCTGATTTCTTTCTCTATTCTAGGCACTAGCATCTCTCTGACTGCTTTTGCTTTATCTGGATCAATTTTAATTCCATTCTAATTGACAGCATACCCTAACATCTTTCTTGAAGTTACCTTGAATACACATTTTTTTGGATTAAGTCTAGGACTGTATTTTTTGACTCTTTTAAGGAATTTTTCGAGGTCTGACAAGTGTTTTTCCCTAGTTTTTGACTTGACCATCATGTCATTGATGTACACCTCTATTTCTTTATGTATCATGTCATGAAATATTGTGGTTCGCATTCTTTGGCAAGTTACTCTCGCATTTTTTAGTTTGAAAGGCATTACTTTGTAGCAATAAGTACCTCATTCAGTTATAACAGCTGTCTTTGCTTTATTGATAATGGGCATTAGGATTTGATTGTACTTAGAGAATCCATCCATGAAGGAGTACATTGCACATGTTGTAGCGCTATCAACTAGCATATCTATATGAGGTAGTGGGAAATCATCTTTTGGTCAGGCCTTGTTCAGATCTCTATAGTTGATGCAGATTCTAACCCTTCTGTCTTTCTTCGGTACTAGTACTACATTTGCTAACCATTCTAGATAGTCTACTACCTCTAGGAATTTTTCCTTGATATGCTTCTCAATGTCTTCATTCACTAGTTGGACCCATTTTAGTCCGAGTCTTCTTAGTTTCTACTTTACTGGTTTGCACCCATCTTTGGTAGGAATAAAGTGTTGAACAATGTCTTTATCAATATCAGACATATTTTCATATGTCCTAAAAAATCCTTTTGGATATTTTATTAATTTCTCTCCTCTCATTAGGGGTAACATCTTTTGAAATATGCAAAACATGTGGTTAAGATTATATGCCAATGTTAAATGATTCAGTGAATATGTAATGAATGTTAAATATGGTAATGTTTTCATCAATGCAATGCACACTACCATAAGGAAAGACATCAAATAAGTAAGCAAAATCTGACTTCATTACATTAACTTTAGAGTCTATTACATCATCAGTTTCAAACAAAGTACAGAGATCATCATTAGCAATGTCTTCAAATAAGATGTCATCAATGCTTGATTCGAGGATGGCAGCGGCTTGAGCATAATCAATATTCTCACTCTCAGATTCTAGCTCTAGATTTCTCATCAGCTCATTGATGTCGATCTTAGTGACTATGTCTAGTGAGTGCTTTCCTTTAAGGGTGTCATTGAAGATCTCGAACCTTGATTTCTCGATTCCGTTGCTTACCCACTTCTCAGATTGTCATTGGTAGACATGGATTGAGCTTTTAGCCACAAAAGAGATAAACTTCTTAGCCCTAGTGTCCTTTTCATAATCGTACCCAAGACCATATCTGTTAGTCTGTCCTTGGAAGTCAGGGAATTTTATGACCCCAATGTTCCATCCTCATAATCCTGTTCTATGTAGATATTGTATATTCTTTACTATAGCAGTAAGATTGGGATCGACATGACTGCCACTAATTATAGAAACCCAAAATATAAGTGGGACCACATTCAGAAAGGCAATAATTTTGTTTGTTTCAGTAGGAATGGTAATGACCTTTCCATTCAAAGGGAACTTAATCTTCTGATGCACAGTAGAGAGTGTGCCCCCTAGTGGGTAGAACCAAGGTCTTCCTATTAGCAGGGCAAAAGTTAGAGGGATGCCCAAGACGGTAAATTCTGTTATTGATTCGATATCCCTTATTATGACTACTGCTTTGAAAGTGCCAATGATTGGCTTCTTTGAATCATCAAAGGCTCGTATGACCACATTGGATTCTTCCAAGTTTTTAATATTCATCTTAAACTTATATAACAACCTTAGGGGGAAAACATTCATAGTAGATCCGTCATCCACCATAACATATAGAATCTTCTTAGATGTGACAATTGCTTTTATGAAGAGGGGATGGTTGTGGACCCTTCCCTTGAGGGGAAAATCTTCATTTGAAAAAGGTGATTGCATTGGAGGGAGCTTTCATTAGAGAGGCTATCATCTCATAAGGCAAGCATTAGTGGCAATCTGTGCCTCATTTAGCGCTTTGACAAGGGCATCCTTGTGTTTTTTGGAGGCCATAAGTAGGTCCTATGGCTTGTGCCTGAGTCTTCTTAAGTCGTTTGAGGATAGTGTGTTCCTCTTTAATTAGAGCTTAATCACTTATTATTTCTTATCCTTTAGAGGGATCCTTTTTAAGGGATCATTTTCTTTCTCAAGAGGTTAATATACTCGCCTGTTGTGAGTTACATGATTGATTACTAGTGAGGGCTTCTCATATGCTTGCTCATCTACTTTTGTATTGCTGTTCTGGTCCCAAATAATGATTTTAGGATCATTAGAGTCATACCATATATCGATCCCCATGGCTTGTAGGTTCTGAAGCTGAATAATACTAACCACCTCGTCTTTGTTGTCAAATTTTTCTGCCCATCTTGAGGGTATTATGTCTTTAAAGTGTGTGTGGGTTGCAGGGGGTGTTGTGTACTTGACTTTATAGTTGAACTTCCTAGATGGTTGGCCAAGTAAATCCCATACTTTATGGTCATTGTAGGGATTTTTGTCTATGTCTGCTTCTTGTGAGTAAGGGCAATCAATCACTTCACCATGCATAGGGAGAGCTATATCCCTGGTTTTTTTGCATCATCAAGTGAGGAAGAAATTTCTAGGGCATCAGAATATATTTAAAGGTAGAAGGGCATTATTCATCTTCACTAAAGTCATGAGGTTCAAGAATGAGACTCGAGAGTTTGTCTTCTGAGGGTTTATTTTAGGTTTTTTGGACATCTCAAATTGATTATTCATCAAGGTTTACTGGTAGATTAGAGGAATTCATGCTAATGGTTGGTAGAGGCATGTTTTGATATTTTGGGAGAGGATTGGTCTTGATGCTGGGTCATTTTTTTAGGTTGTCAATTTTTCCAGAGTCAATGAGGTATTGGATTGTATTCTTGAGGGTTCTACATGTATTAATAGTATGATCGGGCATATAGTGAAAGTGGTAAAATAAATTTTGGTTAATCTGAGGGGGGTAATGGGTTTTAGAAGAGGCTTACTTTCTTAAGGTTATAGGAGGTTATTTTGTTGGGTCTTTATAATACTTTGGATAATGGGAGGTTGAAGTTTAAGAACTTTCTAGGTGGTTTGATGGCTTTGATAAATGGTGAACTGTGGGTGTCGGGTTGGATCATGTTTATTTTTACAGCTTGGGTGAAGGTGTTTTGGATGTTTGGTTAGGTATTGCGGCAGAAGGTGTTCCTAGCTTGCTAAGGTTCTTCATCCTCAATTGTGATCCCTGCTTAATGGAGAGCTCTGAAGTTAGGATAATAAGCAAAGATCATTTATTTTCTGAAGTACAGTAGTGCCCCTTTGATTATATGCTCTATTTCTTTATCTTCCAGAGAATAGTTTCTCATTTTGATTACCTTTCCTCACTATCTTGTCATATATTTAGAGAAAGCTTCATCGGGTTTTTGCTTTGTGGTCTCAAGATCTCTTCGAGTGATGTCTAGCTGAGTGTTGTATTCATACTACTTATTACTTCAGAGTTAGTAATAGCCAATTGCTTTTGATTTTATCTTTAAGGTCAAAGAACCATAACCTCAATCCTTCCTTTAACAATGTAAAGAAGAATTGAACAATCTAAGATTTTGTAAGCTATATAGCAGCCATGAAGGTAGCATATTGCCTTAAATGGACCCTTAAATCCTCTGTTCCATTGAACTTAGCAAAGTTTGGTAGTTTAAAATTATATGGAAGTGGCTTATCTTTGAATAGTGCTAAGTCAGTAAAGCTTTTAGAGCCATGAGTCCCTTTGTCTTTAAAGGTGAATTCCAATTGAGCCATATATCAGCCAATAATTTAACCTCCCCTGTTGATTCAAGCTTGGTCATGTCAGCAATTTTTGTAGCTTTCAGTGCATTTTTGAGATCCTGGTAGTAGTCATCGTCATCATCAGCTTGAACTGGAATGCGGAGAATTCCCTTTGCCTTATCTACCCTTTGGAAAACATATGTGGAAGCTTCATTCAGTGGTGTGTTATTCCCATCTTGGGGACTGGCTTTAATTTGGGCTTGAAGGATTTCAGTTGTGGTACCATCAACAAGCAATTTTTGGATCTCCTCTCTTAGCCTATCTTCAAATTACTGATAAGAAGTATCTTCTTAGTAATTCATGTTGGTTGTAGGATTCCTTTACATTTATTAAGGATAGCTAAATAAATGATGCATGATGTGTGCCTGTAAATGAAAAGGGTGAGCATGTATGCATGGAGTGGATGCAAAATGCTATAATGAAAGATGATTATTCCTATAGGAAATTATGGTTAATATGAGCTTATTTATATATATGTTATGAATGCATGATTAAAGTTGGTTAGTTTTTCCTATACAGTGAATAAACTAATCACAACCAAGCTCTCACTTCTAACCTTATTTCTCCATGAGGTTATTCAGTCCCTTTCCTAGGTAGGTTTTGAAACTTTAGTCATTGGGGACTATTGTTCCACTCTTGGAACTAGGCTATTTTGATTTATATTGATTAGAACTAAAAGGTAAATTGAGGAATGATACTAAAATGTGCTTGAGATAACCACATGATGTCAATGTGAAGGTCAATTGTTAGGCTTTAAATGATATTCAAAGCCTGTATGCACCCGTATACGTAGGACTAAGGTCAATCAAAGGGAGTTTGAGTTCTTGCCCCCATATTGATATTGGATATGTTTACCGGGAGTCATGAAAGTATCATTCGATAGTTTACAATTTGATTTTGTCGACATAAAGGTCCATAATCTAGTTGGATTTCTAACCCATTCATTTGATCTAATAAGGATAAATAGATGATGTCTCATAGGTTCTGTCATCAATGGATGTCATTATTTGTTAGTTTACATGGAGTATTCAAGTTGAGGTACATGATTCTTATTATTCCCCATGCTTTAGGTTTGCATGAAGTATATGAGAGTCATGTGGTCCTGAGCATGAATATTCTATGAAAATTGACATTATGACGTCATTCGATGATAGAAATTGGGAGAGTCATGTCATTTTATGAATATCAGGTCAGATGGACAACGTTAGGATAGGGATAGCATGCACAACTTGGTGGAATCCTAGTAGATGTTACTACTAGTTTATCTATATGAGTTGAGCCAAGGTGAAAGGCTAAGGGTTCCTTTAGTGAGAATGCCCCTATATGACTAGGGTTACAAACTCCAGTCAATCAGTCTAGCATTCTTTTGATAACTCAGTTGTCCCCCTTTAGGACTTAGGTTATAGACTCTAGTCAGATGAGTTCAGAGAATGCACGAGGAAGGACTAAAGGTGATAATACAGTATCTTCGTCACCCTATGATTCGAGTGGAATTATGGTAGCAATGTCATTTCGTATTATTAAGGCTTTTAGGGACTGATGGTGCACGTGTGATGTATAGTGCAAATGCAGTGGTGAGGGGCTCTATACGGTTGAGCATTGCATAATGAGAAATAATCATTTTTGAGTTGATCTCTCTTACTTAGAAGTCCCTAATAGAGTCATCACTGTGAGTGACCTTTGGCATTTCTTGGATCCTATTTCGAGATGAATTGGTTCCATAAGCGGTCTTTTCATTTTGTTTCCAAGGGACATGGCAACTTTATTGAATAGGGAAAAATGATTGGTCTTGGGAGGGATGAGACACGTTTTTTTGATTTTGTGGAGTCGCCACTTGATTTTTAGAAAATTAAGAAATGAAAGGGACAACATTGGGTCACTTAGCGAGTATTGCCCCCAGTAGAGATTTTTGGGTTCAGGGGATCGAATATACTTTTTGACTATTTCTCATTATATGATGTTCAATGTATAGCTACCACAACACCTTATTTTCAATAATGACGGTTTGTGTAGCATTCACATAATTCATTAAATAGTAGAAGATAATAAAGTTGAAGATATTATTATTAATGGCTTTCCTAATAAAATACATATAAAAGAAAAAAAATGAGATTATGGAAAAGTAAATCTAATTTACATATGATGGATATGTATGGAAAATATGACCATTCACACAGCTTGCTCAATCACATGAATAATGGGATAAGCAAGGGACACTCGATCACTTAAAAGAGAAAGAAAAATGTAGATGATCATGTATGTTCACAGTGATTATTTATGCTATGATGATATATGATGATAATATAAGAGATGCATAATGTCATCACTGGACTGGAAGCATGTTGACTCTATTATAGGATATGAATTTTTCATATTATTGGTATTTACGATGTGGTTTCATGTTTCAGAACTAGAGGATGTAGAATGATAATATGAACTGAGCATAATAAAGCATAGATTATTCATATAGCATGCAAAATTACTAGTCTCATCACACAAGCATAACAATATTCCCAAATGCTGGTGATAATAATATAAAATGCAATGCGATAAAATAATGTGTTAAAATGCTCGTATGGTTCCCAGATTTGACTAAGCTTATGTGGGTTTTGAAGCTTTAACTTTGAGGGATTATCAAGCTTTCCTCATCGAGAGGTTCAAAATGACAATAGAATAATGCTAGTTTGTATACCTTTGAAGCATACTTTGACAAAAATGAGGTTTGGTTTAATGGAAAAGAGATCTAATCACCTAAGAAAAAGACAGTGGGAGAGCAAAATTTATTTGGAAAAGGGTTTTTAGCACCTTTGATCGGATAGATTTTTGAGTGTGTGTGTGCTTCCACTTGCTCCCCCCCCCTCAAAATAGGGTGTGGAGGTGTCTATTTATAGTGAAAAATATGTGGAGTAAGGGGGTATAGGCGTGGTCATATATGCATCCTTAGGACGGAGCACATGGCCACACAAAGTGCACGTGATTGCACGCTTGGCACGAGGTTACGTGCACTTTCACGTGCTACGCACTACATTCGGGGCTTAGGCAGGCTTTTTAAGGTTGGTTCTTAGGGTTTTCAGGCCTTTAAGATGCATTTTCATAGTCCATTTTATCAAATTTAGCCTCAATTTTAGTGCATGACACCTAGGGGTGTTTACACGCGCTTCTGAGCGATATATGCTAATCCTCGGGTTATTTTGGACTATTTTAAGACCACTCCTGATGGTTTTGGAGCCTTTTGGACATGTTTCCAAAGTTTGTTTTGTCTAGTTTGGCCTCAATTTTAGCACGTGACACCTAGGGGTGTTTATGACTTTACACTCACTTTTAAGCGACATGCGCTTATCTTCGGGTTGTGTTGGACTATTCCGGAGGTTTCCGAACATGTTTCTGAAGTCCATTTTGTTAAAATTGATTTCTATTTTTTCATGATATTGTGTCCCAATCTAATAAAATGACCAGCCCAACAAGTTGGGTGTTTTAAGAAATTAATTCTCGAAATAAGCTTGTCATTATTCTGATAATTCATATTTCGTAAGGTTGGAGCACAATTTAGTGGCTCGATAATCAATTTTGAACATTGGTGGGGTTGGTTAGGTTTTTAAGGTTGCACTTTTAAGATGCGTTACGAATAAGTAGATTCTAGTAATCTCAAAGGTTCATTTTATCATTGGACCTTCTTTTTTGGGGCAGTCAAATTTGAGGTATGACACCCACATCCAAGAGCTTCATCATTAAACACTGGACATATGAGAATTAACAAGATAGTTTTTTAAACTAATGTTTATATTATCCTAGGATTCACCATATCCTTCATTTGTTTCCTTTAAATAACCCATCAATCTTCTCAGTCTTTGTAACCTAACATCGATAAGAAAATTTCTTTAGCAATCGCCATACTCGAATACAATCTCTCTGTTCATAAATCCTTCTTTTAGATAATTCAGGGGTCATTGATTCCAAGCTTCTTTGGTAACCCAAGTAACAACATGTTTAATTTTTAAGATCCATTTAGAGACTTCGCAATTCACTCTTCATCTTCTTTGGTCTCTTATAAAAATTCTCCATTTGTTAATGCTCGTATGGTGGAAAGAGATCGGGAAGCTCATGTCTTTAAGGCTAACCTTCCTAGGCTTAAAAAAGAGGAAGTGAAAGTGGAGATTGAAGAGGATAGAGTGCTTCAGATAAGGGGAGAGAGGAACATGCAAAAGGAAGACAAGAACGACACTTGGCACCATGTGAGACGTAGCTCCAGGAAGTTCTTGAGGAGGTTATGGCTACCGGAGAATGTGAAAATGGATGAAGTTAAGGCTGTAATGGTGAATGGAGTTCTGATTGTTACTATTCCAAAGTTAGAAATCAAGAATTCTAATGTTAAAGCCATTGAAATCTCTAGCTAAGTTATGTAATGCATAAATTGAAAGCAATATGAAGCGACATAAATATATAATTGTGTTATTTATGTATTGTTTGATATAATAATAATATATAGACATAGCGGGCCATTATGGAGCAGTTTGGGGGGCAGTTTTATTTGGTTGGCTTTTTAGTAAAATCCCCCTCCCCCCTATTATTTTAAGCAGCCTGCTTTCAAAGTGGGTCGCTACATGAATCTTTTCTCTAAAATTATACTTCTCTTTTTAAAGTGTTTGGTCCTCTTTGCTAGGTTTTACTTCAATGCAACTCTGTTAATGTCTGTATGAATAAGTTCATACTAGATTCTTGACAAGTGGCTATCAAAAAAAAAATCCTTGACAAGTGAAGAAATCCAAATTCTGTGTTGTGTTTTGTGCTTGTTTTTTTAACTAGAATGTTAATTAATCATGTTTGAAATTAAATTAAAAGATAGTTATTAGAGGTTAATTTTCTTATATATAAAGATTATTTGAAGCACCAAATTACAAACTTTAGGATGGTGAGGAACACCCACTATACCATGTGATATTATTAATGTAAGATTTTTTTTTTATGAAAAGTAATTTCATTAAAATTAAAAAAGGAGTATATGAGATGTTAATTTCAATGGATTAAATCTAAATAAAATAAACAAGGTCCAAAATTTTTAAAAAATTTTATCAAAATAAGAAAGAAATACAATAAGATCGATTGCTATCAAACACATGTACCACTATTTTTTTCTTTCATTTTTTACTACTTGAATCTATGAAAATTTTAGGCAAATTTAGAATCAAATAAGCACGTGCATATGTTGACATAAAAATCCAAGAAAGGTATGTAAAACATATAGGGAAGATTGTTAAGTAAAGAGAGTGGAGAAAAAATTCCTCAAATAGCTAATAGATAGTTATTTAAATACTCTCAGATCTACCTTGCATCTTAGAGATGAAAAAAGAAAAACCTCCTCTAAGCTCCATCATCAATGAATATAGTAGATTGTTAGAGGTTTGCCAAGGACTGCAAAAAAGAAGAAAAAAAAACATATCATATATATAAGTAAATATTTGGTTGATTTTTGTCCAAAATTTGACAAAAAATTACCTTTTCTTCACGTTTCTTTTCCTATTGCTAGAAACTTATTCTTTCTGTTCTTAGTGATGTAAGCTTTGAAGAAATTTTTTTTTAGTAAATGAAGAAACTTTTGCAATCACTAATGATAATTTTTTAACATTTTATATTAAAACTTTTGAAAGGAGATCATAAAAGAGTGAAAAATTGAATTCATGACCTTATCCCATGAAAAAATGGTAAATCATTATCCATTCTAAACGATATACATATTATATATAATATAATGTTAATAGTTATTAATTTTTAGATATTTTATTGAGCCATTATAGTAAAGTGAGTCATATATTTAATATGGAAAAAAGTATAAGGTTTTTCCACTTGAATTAGTATTCTAGATGATAAAAAGTTTTCAGTGAGAGGAAACTTATTCTCTCTCTTTAGTGTTGGTCTCTATTGTTCTTCTTGGTAGTGGTTTCTTAGTTTTTCAAAGGTGGTTTTGGCCATTGTTTGACCAAAAACCACCATTTGCTTTTCTTTAATTATCTTTAGTCCATAAATAACAAGGGTTTAAGATCCATTCTTCATTCCTTCTTAGTTTTTCTTATAGTATTAAGGTATATATTAATCGATATAGTGTTTTGGGCAGAAAAAGTGAAAAGCCTCTCAATACATCTGTAAGATTTTTGCTGGGAAAGAGGTGCAGATATAGTTACTACATGATTAGAAGTTGTTGCCATCTTGACATGGATATGCTCTTTTGTTGCAGGTGTTTTCTTGGCTCTATTGCTACTTGTTTCCTTCTTTAAGTTTCAACACAGGGCAGAGGAGGAGGAGCTACAGGACTTTGATGGTGGTCTAGAGGTCATTGGCCAGTGGGTTGGAGTGAATCACCTCATTGATTAAGCATGATTTTTCTTTATAGTTGTAGACAATCCTTTTTGTGGGTTTCCTATGTTGTTATAGTCTATTTAGTTAAGTAATTTTTTTCCTTTGTTAGTTTTTTCTTTTGTTTGTTTTTACCATTGTCATTTTTAAATATTGTTAGTTTATAACTCATATTTTGGTTCTCTTAGAGATGCCATATTCTTTAGCTATATTGCCCTTGGCCTTTCTTTGCAATGATATTACCATTTTCTAAAAAAAAAATTAGTATTCTAAGTGTTCATAACACTTGTAACAAGGTGATAAATTAGTTCTTGCAATGTATATATATATATTGGTTATTATTTAAATTGGACCCTCATTGAACCTTAATAATTTGTTTTTGACCAAATTACAATTTTTTTTGTCATCATTTTGACAAATGTAAATGGAATGGATCCTACTAATTACTATTATTGCAATAAATTATGGCAAGAAGGGCCCTACCATCAACTTCAACATCTGTTTTGACAATGCCTTCCTCTATTAACACCACACCCAACACGTCTATCAACATTATTGAAAGGTAACCATGCCAAATTTGTATAATGTTAGATGTAACTACAAGCTAAACTAAAAAAAGTGTAAGGATACAAAACTTTTAAACTCATTAGTTTTTTCTCCCTTCTTTTGGCCCTGTTCATTCGTTTCGTTATTTTTTTAACTAGTTTTGGATAGTTTTTTTGGCCATTTTTGGCATAAAAAAAAGAGCCATCGAAATATTAAACTCTTTTTATTTTTTTTAAATTAATTAGTTTCGTGTTTTAAACTCAAATAGTATATTCCATTTGTGTATGTTTTGGTGATATTATGTTTTGTTTTGTGTTAAAATTCAAGGAGAATTTTAATAATCCATATCTACTTAATCTATAAACTGAAGCATTATTTAACTTCTAAATTTACTTATTAGATTCTCCATTTTTACTATCTTTTTAGGTTACACTAGTTGAGGGGAAGAAGAGTTTAAAGAAGCTCATAATCATACTTGGATATTTATTTTTCAATTCACAATTATGGAGGAAGATTATTTAGAAGTTATTATAGAGTTCCAAGATTAGCAAAACTAGAGTTCCTATTATTAAGATGAAGGTGATGAAAGAAACTATTTGTTTGTATTAGATCTTTCATAAAGGTTGAAGTAATATATTTGAACATATTATGAATCATCTCCTTTCTTATTAATGAATTTATTCATCCTTATGAAAAAACATAAGGATAAAAATAAAAAAATATCAATTTTTTTATATTTTTTATTATATAAAAATGTGTTATTCATATCGCTTGTAACTATATATATCATTATTCTTTGCACTACAAAAACTCTTTTCGTTATGCTTCCTCATTTGCTCTTCTTTACTATTATTTTATCTAAGAAGAACCATGAAATCCACCACTCTAAACTAAAAACTCAGCTATATCTTTCTACTCGTATGGCTTTTTCCTCAGTTGCTCTCAAACTACTCACTACCTTCTTCATCTCCCCCTCTCTCCTTTTACACCACCCTTACCCTCATCATCACCACCACTATCTCCACTTTTTGATTTCTAGCCACCACTATGAACTCAGAACCCATGTTTGTAAAATCCTCATAGGCTGAATGAACAAATCGGTATAGAACAAAAGAATGATAATTTTGTATTTTCATTAACAAAAAAGAAGAAGAAATAATTATGTTACATATATACAAAGGATTACTTAGTGACCAAGCTTGCTAGAACCTTCTATACATAACTAAATAAATAATATATATTTTCTATGAGTAACTAACTAAAATTGTTGTAGAGTTATAATATAAAAAGGAGCATAATTGAATTTTATTATATGCCAGTTGGGAAGTTAAAAATAGAATAAAACATGCTCTAAATGGTTTAGAATGACTTGAAGAGTCCATATATTCCCCCCTCAAGTTGGATTTTGATGAATGTCATATAAACCTAATTCGAAAAGGAAGTATTGAAACTGTGGTCCTCATAATGACTTTGTGAAGATATTTGCTATTTGATAAGAGCTTGAAACATGATTGGGAATAATGAATCCTTTCTTGAACTGATTAAGAACTGTATGGCAGTTAATCTCCAAGTGTTTTATGTGTTAATAAAATATTGGATTCACTATGATGTGGAGTGTAGATTTATTATCACACTATAAAGGTAGAGGGAGTGAAAGAGGTATACCAAAATCCTGTAGTATGTATGATAACTATTGCAACTCACATACAATTAAAGCTATACTCCTATATTATGCTTCAACATATGATTTTGACATAGTGGCTTGCTTTTTTATTTTCCACAAAATTAAAGCATCTCCCATATGAACACAAAATCCCGTTAGTGATTTTCTTATTTTAGTACATAACACCCAATCAGCATCATAATATGCAGTAAGATTGAAAGAGTTTTATGTTGGATAGAATAGCCAGCCCAACAGATGGACAACCTTTTAGATACCTTAAAAGGTGCAGAGCACCATCCCAATGTGCTTAAGGAAGAATTGACAAATTGGCTTAATTATTGGACAATATAAGTAATATCTGGGGGGCTAATGCATAAATATAATAAGCGACCAACAAGGCTGCGATATCTCTCTATATCATCAAATAATGGCCCTTGATTGCTAACAAGCTTCTACTCCTTTTGTGATGGAGTTTTTATTGATCTTGCACCAAGAGGGCGAATATTTAGAAGTATATTAAGAACAAATTTTCATTGATTAATATCAATTCTTTCATCACTTCTTACCATTTCAAACCCTACAAAAAAAAAAAAAAACTTAGCATAGCCTAAATCCTTAGTTATGAAAGCTAAGTCCAAAATTTTTTTAGACCAACTATGTACTCTTCTAGGTACCTGTGATTAACATATCATCAACATAGACCAATAATGCTAAAAATGAGATACCTGCCCTCTTAACAAAGAGACAATGATCATGTGATGATTGAGAAAAGCCAAACAAAAGAAATTTACTGTAAAATTTTGAATTCCATTGCTTGGAGGCTTTCTTAAGGCCATATAAAGACTACTTTAATTTACAAACTTCCTCAGTTTAGGCTTAATATAACTTATGGAGGCAACATATACACTTCATCTTCTAAGTACCCATAGAGGAATGCATTATTAATATCCAATTAGTGTATGAGCCATAAATTAATAGTAAAGATAGTAAGGAAAATACGTACAGTAACCATCTTTTCCACTAGGGAAAAGCTATATGAATAATCAATACCTTCGATTTGATGAAATCCCTTAGCAATAAGTCTTGCTTTATATCTATCAATGCTCCTATCTTATTTAATTTTTATTTTGTATACCCATTTTGAGCCTATAACCCTTTTTCCTTCTGGTAGCTTTGTTAATTCCTAAGTGTGATTGTCTTCTAGAGCTTCAATTCTTGATTCATGGCTTCTACCCAATCAGCTTGAGTGCATGCTTCTTTGTAAGATGCTGGTTCATGTATCTTAAACATATTTACCAAAAACGATATGTACTGTGAAGAAATTTTTGGTGTTTGAAAAAAAGGAAATATTGGTGGTGTGTGAGGTGAGGATATATGTGTATTAGTGGTGGAATTTATGATTTTTCTACTTGGCAGATTAGTATTGGCAAGGCTAGTAATATAATTATTCAACTATAAAGGGCAATTTCTTTATCGGGTACTATGCCTAACTTGGACTTGGTCATATGCAGATTGGGTTAGTGACAGTACAAGAGAACAATTCTAGTTATTATATAAGGTTTGAGTACTTTTGTACATGTGATCAGCTAATTCAAAAATAGGGTCATGAGGCTAGTCATCAATAAGCTGAGGTAGGGAAATAGATGTCTTTAAGGGTTGTTAGACAAGTCTTGTACGAAAAGGAAAGATAGACTCGTAAAAGGTGACATCTCTAGAGATAAAAACTTTATGGGACTCTATGTCATAGACTTTATATCCTTGTGTACCTTGACAATATCCTATAAAAATGCATGGGAAGTCCTTTTGGTCAAATTTAAATTTATGTGGACTAGTATTTGCCATATAACACAAGCAACCAAATATTTTGAGATTATTGTAGTTTGAATTTTTATAGAATAGAATTTCGAATGGTGATTTCCAATGCAAGACTTGTGCTGGCAGCTAGTTAATAATATATATGACCATTAGTATTGAATGACCTTAAAATTTTTTTAGAAGAGCTAATTCAAACATAAGTGGTAGGGTTACCTCAAATAAGTATCTATGTTTTCTCTCAATTTTGCCATTTCATTGGGGTGTATAAGGATAATTTTTTTGATGTAAAATCTCCCTTTTAGATAGATATGCTAAAAATTCATGGTTGGTAAACTTGGTTCCATTATCTGTTCGGATAGTTTTGACCATGGTGTCAAATTAATTTTGGATGAGATTACGCAAATGGTTGAACATGGTAAGGGTTTAGGTTTTATTGTGCATTAAAAAGCTCCATGTGGCTCTTAAGAAATCATTAACAATTGTGAGCACATAATGTGCTCCATTCATAGAAGCTTATTAGTATGGTCCCCATATATCTATATGTCAAAGTTCAAAGGGTTTGGTGGTAGTTTTTATACTTGGTTGAATTGGTAGCCAATGTTGTTTGGCCCTATGACATACATCACACATTTTTAGTATTTGACAATCCAAGTGAGAAAGAAATTTAAAGTGTTTTAATGTATTGGATGATGTGTGGCCAAGATGCTTATACCAAAGTTCTATGGTGGATGTATCTGAATAAGGGTTAATTTTATTTACCAAGTCAACATTAGTATATGGCTTTGAAGGTTCACAATGGGAAGAAAAATCTGCAATACATTATAATTGCTTGGTATAACAATGCATATGCTCTTAATCTAGAATGTATAAGTTTCCTACTAATATGCCAATAGCTAAAATCTTGTCAGTCCTCAGGTCATGTAACAAGCAACAATTAGGTAAGAGGAGGAAATTGATTATAAAAGGAATAAGTTATGCTACTTAGATGTTAGGAATTTGTATGTTTAGCATAAACCTAAGTAGAGAAAATTTTAAAATTTTTACTCAACATAACTATTAATCACATGAAGAATTCCAAACCCAAGGATCCAATTTGCATTTAAACATATAGCTAAATATCAAAACAATAACCTAGGAATTCTAAGTTTGAGAATACTTACAAACTTCTTAGCTTTATATGTCTTTGGTTTAACTCTTGAATCAAATGCTTAGCCTCCCAAGTGTTAGGCCTTTAGCTTGAAACACCAAAGCTTTGCCAACCACCTTCTTGCCTTGATTAAGCTTAGTGGCAAGTACTCTCTCCAAGTGACCCTTGTAAACTTGCACTAACTTAGTTCACTTGTAAGAACTTAGAGTTTATTTTGTATATATGTTGCTTTTCCTTTTGGTACATTTTCTTACCAAAATCTCTACACACTTTCTCAAAGCAACAACTTACATTAATTTCTTAATGCAATTGCTCATTCATGTGTGTCGCTTTATCTTAGAACTCTTCTAAGGATATGTATATAGAGAAAGTGAGTTGATATGGACATGAACAAATTAAACATAACTTATACCACATAATTAGTATAACACTTTGCATACCACTTTGCATACACCTTTGACATGGTTAGTGAACAAATTGTGCAAGTAACTTACTGCATCATTAGCTTGCCACCTTGACATTAAAACATCATTAGCTTGCCACCTTGATATAGTAATGTATAAACAAATGTATAGAAACTACACCTCATGTATTATATCTACATCCATTCTTATACTTATTCAAAGTCAACAATTTATACATAATTATTAATTAAAAATTTAATATCGCATATTAAATCTAATAATTTAATTAATAACATATATTATTATTAATTTAATCATTATTAGTTTAATATCTCCTATTAAGTTTAATAATTTAAATAATAACATATATTATTATTAATTTAATCATTAATAATTTAATATCTCATATTAAATTTAATAATTTAATTAATAACATATATTATTATTAATTTACTATTTTTAATTAATATCTTATATTAATTAAATATAAATTAATAATAAAACTCTTATTGGAATTAGATTTCATAATGTACTAGAATCATTACTTAAAGCATAAATTCAATTGCATTAATCTTAATTAATCAATTGAACTCTTTAGTCAACAATTAGATTAATAGGAATAATGATTTAGCAAAACTCTTTTAGGTGTGACTTACTAGGTTCATGTCTAATTGACAATGAGAATATAATATCAACACTTGATATTATTTGAAACTCTTTCAACTCTAAATGTGAAAATCTCAATTATGCACATTGAGTTCTCATAAGTTGTGAGTGACCCCTAACATTGATATCACAACTACCCAATTAGATATAAATGCATATATTGATTCACATGAACCTTATGGTTATAATTACTATGCACTAAAATCCCTTCATTAGGAGATCTTGATATAGCCTAGAGTCAAGGTTTAATAAAACTCTAATAGCTTCATCATATTACCTCATCTTAAGTATTAATTCTTAATAAAACATAACTAATATTAGAAACACTTTCTAGCATTGAAAATCTTTTAGACTGTGTTATGTGTCATGACTCGAACTTGAGGGTATGTGACCGGCACTAGGGAATGGGTAGGCATAAGGCCCCCGAAACCTGTAGTAAGCCTTAAAGAAAAGAAGAATAAAACCTTACAATTTAAAACTTTATTTTATAATAGAACACATTATCAAACTGATTTTTCTGAAATTAAAACATAATTGAATACATAAATAAAATATTTTCCAGCGTCATATATCATAAATCAAACTTAAATCATTTTACATAAGCGTGGTTCATATAAATAAAATATACAAATATAATTAAGTCATACAACTCATAGTACAGATACTACTAAAACTTTCTAAAGTACTACTATAGTATAGCTTATAATGACCTATATAAATTGGCCGGTGATGAAGAAACTTGGCGTGGAGGCAATCTGTGGTCGAACTCCCAAGCTCCTGAAAAAATAAATTGAGGGGAATCAGATCTCACTGAGTAAGTCAATAAAAAGAGCTGTATGGTTTGAAATTTTTTTTGAAAACCATATAGTTATAGTGAAAATAATTTATAATGTATAGATATAGCCTTTGAAAAATCTCAGTAGAACCCTAAACCTAAGTTTCTAACTGGCCAACTGGGCCCACTTATTCCAACTAAACTGTTGGTCCCCGAGAGCAAAGGCATCAATTGAGGCACCAAGCCGCAATCATCCACTTAATCCAAATACATGGCACTGGCGATCCCCGAGAGCTAAGGCATCAACCGAGGCACCCATCCCAGCCCATTATTAACTTTCCAATCACTGACGATCCCTGAGAACAAAGGCTTCTACCAAGGCACCCGTCCCAGTTTACATCCACCAATTATATATATATATATATATATATATATATATATATATATATATATATATATATCGGATCCATCTCTCAATCTTTACCATGTGCACATCGGATCCATCTCTTAATCTTTACCATGTGCACACGGTCATGATGAAACCCACCAGGTAGCCCGTTCTACCAAAATTTCTCAAACTGGTTTTAAATAAATAAAAAATGCATTTAAACCTTAAATAGTAGCATTTAATTAAATAAATCATATAATAAATATTAAAAATATGAGCGCACGCAGTCTTTTAAATAAAACACACGCACAAATCATTTTATCGATTACAAGATGAACGAGAAGGCTGACGACCGCGCGTCTACCTCGATCCCATGGCTTCTGCTCCGATATGCTCTAGAAAAGAAATTAACAGATCGATTTTAAAACATGTCTATGGAATTGAAATCGAAAATCAACAAAAATAGTGAAATTCTAAGCTGACTCGAGGAAGACCGGATAAGACTCGATACACAGGAAAAAGCCTAATTAACGGTAGAAATTTGTTACGAATATCATGTTTTATGAGAAAATCTATCAAAATTTTGGTAGAGTCTCCTCTGTAAAATGGACATCTCTCTACCAAAGGTAGAGCCAAGCCTGCATAAAAAACGAACTTCTAATAATCGCAAACATTCACACTCGAGTCAGGCTTCCAGAACTACAATTAGCCCCGACCGAGATCAAAATCCAACAAAACATTACAAAAATTAAATCATTTTTATTGCCCAAAAATACACATCACATATATGATTATCGATAGTCAGAAAATCATCTCTCTTTAAAGCTTTAAAACAAAATTTCACAAACATATATATTTTTGGAAACAATATTCAAAATTAACATTACTTAATGAAAATTACCAATTAATTTATATATAAAAAAAATTCCTCTAAACCTCTTAAATATTAATAAAACTAATTAAAATATATTTTAACTATAATTAGCATAAAATTACATATTTATCCAAATAATAGGAAAATACACATAATATTCAAAATAATACCTAATATATTATTAAAATTTAATTTTGAGAAATTCGTGCTAATCGGTCTAAATTAGTAGATAATTTATAAAAATCCTTTTAAATTCCTTGTTTATTATTAAACCAACCAAAATTTATTATTTCACTATATTTAACAAAAAAAAATTACGGTTCTACCCTTATAATAAACAAACTTATATAATACCCTATTAATATTAAAAATTCCTTGAAAAAAATTATACAAACACCTAAAAAAATCATTTTCTCTACATTAAACATCTTACTATAATTAAAACATATAAATGACTACTAATTTCTTCTAAAAATATAATTTAACCTAAAAATTCACATTTGACATAAACTTAAAAATATTTATAAAAAAATAGTATAAAAATCACAAAACCATAATTTAAATTCTAAATTAATAACATTTAGTAGTAATATCAATTATCAAAATTTCATAATTTTTAACAATAAATTTTGAAATTAATAAAAATATTAATTAAATACCCAAAATTTACAAAATTTATAATTAACACCATAATTTCTAAAATCTTAAATAAAAATCAATACACAAAAAAATAATAATTAACCTAATTACTAATTGAACTCAAATAACAACCAATTAAACCAACTAAATATCAAATAATTTTAACAAAAATTTCTGCATAAATACAATAATCCACCAAAATTTCCAAAATAATCAAATTGTCCTCAACCAACAATAAACCACCATAACAACCTAAGATCTACCAAAGCCATTCAAGAACCGAGAGGGAAAAAGGAAAGAAATGAGGGGATGCTACTCATTAACTAACAGAGCGGATCGGAGGAAGGAGAAGAAGACCTATTGCCACCGGAGATGGGGAAGATGGAGGCAACTTGACGCAGCAAGGGGACAACACAGATAGAGGAGGATCAACTCTAAGCAGAATGGGAGGTGCAAGGCTGCTGCACGAGGAGGAAGAGGTTCTGTCTCGCGAGGAGGAAGAAAGGCAGCAGCAGCAGCAACAACCTAGAAGCTCAGTTCACGATGGAGATGGAGTTTTTAGGCGGTGGGGAAGGCGGCACAGTGAGAGGAAGGGGTGGCGTGGGTGACAGACGGAGGAAGAAGGGTCATGGTGATGGTTTTTGGGGTGTGTGTATATATATATATATATATATATATATATATATATATGTGTGTGTGTGTATGTGTGTGGGTGTGTGTGAATATAATCCTATTTGTATGTACTATATATGTATGCACACACTTGAATATATATATACATGTATATATATATATATATATATATATATATATATATATATATTTATTTATTTACATATGTATACACACACTATTATAATAAGCTCATATTTATTATAAACCCTAATAACAACACACACACACATACACACACACACACATATATATATATATATATATATATATATATATATATATATATATATATATATATATATATATAACACTCTTACCTTATAGTATAATCACAGAGTTTAATATTTATATATATACACATAAAATGTTCCCAATTACAGTATATATACGTATATGCACACACACACACCTATATGTATATATACATATATATACCTAACAAAAAATAGTACTTATATCGAGTATTAAAACATTAAAATAATGTTAACATGAATATATCGATTAAATAGTTTAGATAAGTAACATTTGTATAAAATAAAAATAAAAATTTAATTATTAATAGCTCAAATTCGGAAATTGCTTCATTTAAATAAAAATATAGGGTATAACATCATGTTTGTCCTGACTAAGTACTTATTCATTAAGAATAAACTTAGATAGTATAGGTTCTATCCCAATTCACTTCATGAAATGAATCCCATCTTCGTTAAATACTCATCCCTACATTCAAGTAACTAAAGCCACCACATGCCATATAACTATATGTGAATAACACAAGTATATAAGTAGTAACAAACTCTAACCATTCAAATGTAGATGACTGTGTCACCTTAGGTCAAAGGACTATATGCACCATTATGACCTAGATTGTGATTATTGATTATAAGTGAGTATGCTTGCAATCACAAATATAACATCATTGTTCGATCCACCCATCACATGAGTATCCACATGTTTATTCTGATATCTCATATCATGTAGCATAAGACTCACTACCTCTCACTATTAGCATCATATACTAATCAAGAAAAATAGAAAGAGGTGATAGTCTAATTAATATTTACCCAAATATTAATTATTTGACTATGAACAATGTATTGCATATGTACTAAATAAATTTGTAACTCATATTATCAATTCTTGATAATAAATTTATTTAATATATTACTAAAGGGTAAATACTTAAACAAAAAAACTCTTTATTTAAATGAATATTTTATTTTCATAGGGATAATTTACAATGTCATTATTTATTATAAGAATGGCACTAGGGTACAATTATGTCACGACCCAAAACAGGGGCCATGATCGGCGCTAGGGAACGGGAATTCTTTCGAATCCGGAACCCGTAGCAAGCCTAAAAAATAAAATAAAACATGCAATAATAATAATAACAATATCAAATGCAGTGGAAATGAAAATCATAAATATCACAATAGTATTTTCACCAACTGGATTTAAATTAAATCTCATCTCATGTATATATATATATATATATATATATATATATATATATATATATATATATATATATGTTTTAATACAAATCCAGTTTACATAATACAATATCTCACATAAATAAAATACATGAAATCCCATAAATTAATTTGCAACTACTACAGTGTCTAGATTATAAAAATAAGACTCAAGTAAGCAGTTTACACAAAGAAGTCGGGGTGGAAGAAATCCGGTGTACAGGCCTGCTACTGAGGTCTGAAGATGTTGACTCTCCTGAAAAATTATCAACGGAGGGGAGTCAGACCTCACTGAGTGAATTACTATAATATATATACATACACACTAAATGATAATGCATACAGTCAACAGTATGTATCTAATATGTATATATATAGGCAAATACACACAGATGCAATAAAATCATTTTATATATTTCATTGAAAATCATCGTTTATGAAGGATCACATAGAACCCTAGAATATCGCAACCTCGAAAATAGTGTTAGATAACACTCTAGCCATTAAGGCTCACTTGATCCAAATATATCCACTTAATCCATTTAGACAGTAGACTGGCCCCGAGACACTAAGTCGACCGAGCTCCAGCAGTCTGACTGCCAGTGTGATTGGCCCCGAGACACTTGGTCAACCGAGCTCCAGCAATCACACCCAAATCACATCTCACATATCAAATAATCATATTCAATCAATATCCACAAATGGTTAGTAATATAGCCTAAATACTATAGGCGTACCGGTACGTACTCGGTCCTAGTGCTGCCCACTAGGTAGCACGTTCTATCGATATCCTTCATTAATAAATATAAAACATCCATTCACAAATAAATGATGCATGAATTTAAATAAAATAACAATATAAACCATATATATACTGAAAATATACCAAAAATAAACTAGGTATATTTCGAGTATATATACGTCAAATAAATCCAATTAAATCATAAATTAAGCTCGAAATATATTTAAAAATATTTTAAATATAATTTATTCATAAAACACGCATATAATTTAATATATACCAAAAATATACTTAAATACAAATCACGTTATTTATGCATATTTAGTCAAAATAAAACATGTATTTCTAAAATCATGCATCCTAAATCACATATATATAAAATAGTAACTCACAAATTAGTGCGCTCCACGAGATGGGTCCGACGGGCCTGGTCCACTAGCCCTCGGTCTTGGCGCAACTAAACAAACAATAAATAACCGACATTAGAATAAACCTAACAGAAATCCTAGAATTCAATCTAGAGTATTAAACATAAAAATAGAATTAGGGTTCGACTGGACATCACGTTTTACGAGAATTCTATCAAAAATTCGGCAGAACCTCCCCTATAAAACAGACATCTCTCTACTCAAAGAGTAGAGCCGACCCTGCAAAGAAACACACTTCGAAAAAAACAAGCTCAACACTCAACCACAACCCCTCGGTCGGACTCCAGACTACAATCTACCGATCGGGGTCCACAAACACAGAACAGTTCAGAAATACCAAAAATACCCTTAAATCACAGAAGTACATTTTATAAATAGAAATTACCTAATTAGCCTTAAAACACAGTAAAAATCGATAAAAACTCATTTTATTAGAAAAATCGTATATTATATATATAATTGAAAATAATTCACGAAAAATAGTTTTAATTAGTTAAAAATACCAAATAATTTGTAGAAATCATTTTTATACCTTAAATAACTATTAAAACCAATTAAATTACATTTTTAGCCAATTTTGTGTAAAATTACCAAAATACCCCTATATATATAAATATACTAAAATTCATTCAAAAATTCACCAAAAATAGTATAATTATCCAAAATTAATTTTCTCAACATATTTATCAATAATATTAATAATTAAACTCAATTAACCAATTAATTTCAATTAAAAACATAATTAACTCTAATTTCCCAAAATTACATAAACTTAAATAATTCAAAATAAATACTTAGAAATTCATAAAAATTCCAAATAAATTCCTATAATTCATTTAAACCCCTAATTTAACCATAAAACACAATTTCATAATTTAAATAATTAATTTCCGAAAATTACAAAATAATATTAAAATATTCAAAAATACCCAAAAATCCAAAAAATCTCCAAAAAATTCCACAAAAATTCATAAATGTAGATTAAGCTACTAGGATCAACATTTGTGAAGGGATTTTTCATGAATCAAGCAATTCAAAACTCAAAAAAATTGAAAACCCTAATATGGCCGAATTGGAAAATTCGAAACCTAAGCAAATCAAGACCATTTAAGCTCAAACCAAAGCTAGAATCACACTCACAGGAGCTCAAGGAGAATAAAGAGACTGGCGGTGTTGAAAATGGTGGCCGAAAAGTTAGTGAACGGCGAGGAGAGGAATTTTAGCCAAAATGGAAGAAAAGAGGCTGCCGGCACCGGGGAAGAAGGCTGCTGGCGGCGGGGAATGACTGAGGACGACGGTGGCAAGCCGGGAGGCACACCGACGGTAGGGGAACGGTGGTTACAGCGGTGGTGGGTGGTGAGGGAGTGGTCGGGCACGGGGAAGGAAGAATGAAGAAGAAGAAAAAAGAAAAGAAAAGAAAAAGAAAAGAAAAAGAAAAAGAAAAAATAAAAAAAATAAAAAAAATAATTTTAATAAAATATTTGAAAAAAATCACATCCACACACTTAATATTTAATATTTTAAAATTTAATATTAATTAAAAATAATTAAATAACAATAAAATAAATAAATAATTAATAAAATATTAGGATAAAATACTAAACCCTAATTAAATAAATATATACACACATAGGCTCTATTTAGGAATTTAAAAATACGTATGAGTTCATGCAAGTCCAAAAATATATTTAAAATAATTAATAATAAAATATTTACGTGAAAATTTCCCCGAAAATGCAAGTCCCGGGAAAATTTTATGTAAAGTACTGCAAACAATACACAATAATTAAAATAGGTTTTAAATACATATCAACTCATAAAAATATCATAGCATATATACAAAAATTATTAACACTGCATATCCCGGTACAGTGTAAAAATATTTAAAAACACGGGATATTACAAATTACATTAACAATCTCCCACTTGCACTAGCGTTATTCAATACAATATCTAAGACCCATATTCTCAAGATGAAAATCTAATTGTAGCTAGGTGAGCACCTTGGTCAGTGAATCAGCCACATTATTAGTTGTAACTACCTTTTGCGTGAGCACATCACCTTTTCCAATGAGTTGTCTAATAATATGAAAGCGCCTTTCTATGTGTTTGGATTTCTGGTGAGACCTTGGTTCCTTTGCTAAAGCAATGGCTCCATTATTGTCATAGTAGAGAGGAATTAAGGACTAAATAGAAGGAATAATTCCTAGTTCGGTAATGAACTTCCTAATCTAAATAGCTTCTTTATTAGCATTTGATGTAGCTATATACTCAGCTTCTTTAATGGAATCAATAATGATACTTTTCTTGGAACTCTTCCAGCTCAATGCGCCTCCATTATAAATGAAAAAACCTTGAAATAGACTTTCTATCATCCACATTTGATTAAAAATCAAAATCTATGAAACCATCTATTTGTAAATCACCTCCTCCATAAGTTAAGAATAAATCTTTAGTTCTTCTCAAGTACTTAAAGATTGCCTTAATAGCTACCTAGTGTTCCAAACCTAGATTGGATTGAAACCTATAAATCACACTAACAATATAAGCAATATCAGGCCTAGTACATAACATACCATACATCAAGCTTCCTATAGTTAAAGCATAAGGAACTTTAGCCATTTGCTCTATTTCCTCAGGTGTTTTAGGTGACATACCTTTGGATAAATGGACACCATACATAAATAGTAACAATCCTCTCTTAGAATCAAGCATGTTGAACCTCTTCAATATTTTTTCCAAGTAAAGACTTTCGAATAAACCTATCATTTTTTTCGATTTATCTCTATAAACTCGAATCTTGAGAATATAGGTTGCCTCCTCTAAGTCCTTGATTGAGAAGGTTTTAGATAGCCATACTTTTACATAAGTCATCATTCTGACATCATTTCTAATTAATAGAATGTCATCTAAATATAATACTAGGAAAGTGAGTTGGCTCCCACTAACCTTCTTGTAAACATATGGCTCATCATCATTCTTAATAAAATGATAAGAACTAACAGCCTCATCAAAATGATGATTCCAAATCCTTGAAGCCTGCTTCAGATCATATATAGATCTATTAAGCTTGCATAGTTTTAACTTATCCTCAGATTTAAAACCCTTGGGTTGCTCTATAAAAATGTCTTCTTTAATATAACCATTAAGGAAGGTAGTTTTGACATCCATCTACCAAACCTTATAATCATAGTGTGCAGTTATAGCTAGAAGAATTTGAATGGATTTAAGCATAGCTACTAGTGAGAAGGTCTACTCATAGTTAACCCCTTGCCTTTGGCAAAACCCTTTCGCTACAAGCCTAACTTTATAGGTCTCTACCTTTCCATTTGCACCAATCTTTCTTTTAAAGATCCATTTGCACCCAATGGGTATAATACCCTCTAGAGGATCAATAAATGTCCAAACTTGGGTTGTATACATGGAATTTATTTTATTTCTCATAAAATCAATCCATCTTAAAGAATCCTTATCACATAAAGCTTCTTCATATATAGTAGGATCATCAACATGAATGCTCTCTTCATGAACATGAAACTCTTGCATATTATGAAGAAAACCATATCTCTTTGAAGGATGAGATACCCTACTAGACCTTTTAAGAGTTGGTGTGATGACATTCTCAATTTGAATAGGCTTTTTGGGTTGATCAATATCTATTTGATCAATTTGTTGGGCTTCCTTAGATGATTCCTCATCTAACATTATCTTCTTTCCTTTACCACCTTCCTTAAGAAATTATTTCTTAAGGAAAATAACACCTCTGCTTATAACAATAACTTGTTCAGCAGGAAGATAAAAGTAGTACCCTAAACTATCTTTAGGATGTCTAATAACCCATCCTGTAATTGATTTTACATCCAACTTGTTTGATTTTAGCCTTTTAATAAAAGCTAGACATCCCTAATTCTTAACATGTTTAAGACTTGGTGCTCTACATGCCATATCTCATATGGTGTAATAGAAATAGATTTGGATGGAACACGATTAAGGATGTAGGAGGCAGTTTAAAGTGCATAACCCTAAAGTGAAATAGGAAGATCAATGTAGCTCATCATGGAAAAAACCATATCGAATAAAGTACTATTTCATCTCTCAGACACACCATTTAATTGAGGTGTTCCATATGGTGTTAATTGTGATACAATGCTAAGTTCCTTAAGGAACACAATGAACTAAGTACTTAAGTATTCACCTCCTTGATATGATTTTAGAGTTATTAATACTTTTCTCAGTTTGGTTCTTTACTTAGGCTTTGAATTCCTTAAACTTTTCAAAGGATTCACTTTTGTTCTTCATAAGAAATAAGTGCCCATACCTTGATAGATCATCTATAAAGGTTATAAAGCAGTAAAAACCACCTCTAGCCATATTAATAAATGGTCCACATACATCACTATGTATGATGTCTAATACATCTTTGGCTCTTGCCATTTGTCTAATAAATGGTGATCTAGTCATCTTGCCTTATAGACAAGCCTCATAAGTTGGATGGGTTGTAGATTTAAGATTGCTCAAGATTCCCATCTTTTCCAACTTTGTGATCCTATCCTCTGCAATATGACATAATCTCAAGTGCCATAGATATTTTGACTTAGACGTATTTTCAATTAGTATTACATTTACATCACTCATATTAACTTGAGGCTCATTTTTATTGGAAATATTATTAAGATAATATAAACCATGTATTAAATAACCTATACTTATTATTTTACTTCTAAAGTAAATATGACATGCATCACTTTTAAAATGAAACTCATAACCTTTTCTAGTTAAACTAGAAATAGATACTATATTCTTATAGGCATTAGGTACACATAATATATTATCTAACAATAAAATATGATCATAAAGATCAATAGAAGTAGATCTTATAGCCTTGGCCATAAAACTTGCTTTATTTCCAAGCTTTAAGGTTACTTCATTAGGTCTCAATCTTCTCTTATTTGCTAGATCTTGCAAAGATAAATAAATATGAGAACTAGCACCGGTATCTAATACCCAAGCATTAGATGAACTCTTAGAACATTTAGAAGTATATAAATTAAAGAAAGTCTTACCTTCTCTTTGTTTGCTCTTTCCTTTTGTCTTGAGGGACTCAAGGAACTTAGGACAATTCCTCTTCTAATGTCCTTCACCTTGGCAATGGAAACACTTTCCTTTACTTGGGTCTTCCCTCACATTTTCCTTGCCCTTATTCTTGGCTATGCCACTTGTGGGCTTGACAACACTTGTCTTGCCTTTCTTTTTCTTATTACCTTTCTTCTTAGTCTTACTAAAAGAGGCAATAAGTGTAACCTCCTTTCCCTTCCTTCCTTCGATAGCCTTTTAGGCTACCACTGACATGTTCAAAAGCTTTGCAAAAGTGCATTCTACTTTGTTTATATGGAAATTTACAATGGTTTATCTAAAAGATTTAGGAAGGGATTGAAGGATCAAATCTATTTGAGATGGAAGTCCATAATAAAGTCTAGACTCTCTAGATCCTTCATATATCTAATAATGGAGTTCACATGAATTCCCATATCCTCACCCTCCTTTATCTTAGCACAAAAAAGCCATTTTGATATCTTATATCTAGCGATCCTACTATGTTTACCAAATAACTCTTGTAGGTGAAGAAGGATTTCCTTTGCACTTGTGTACTTCTCATATTGCTAATGAATTTTGATATTCCTAGAAGCCCACATTATGCAATTTGCTTGCATATCATCATCTTTCCATTTATTAAGAGTGTCATACTCCTCTTGGGAAGCATTTTTGGGAAGGGGACCGGGTGGAAATTGATTCAATACATATAGTATTTTTTCTGAAGCTAAAACAACTTTTAGATTCCTTAGCCATTCAATAAAGTTAAGGCCCGTGAGCCTATGTTGGTCGAGTATGATTGATAGTGGGTTTGATGATCTCATATTATTAATATTTCTGCAAAAGTAACAAGATTAATTAGTTATATGACATTGTTATATTACCATTAGATTTGATCTTTAATCTTGATAGCCTCCTACTAACTTGGTAAATCCTACACTTCCAAGTAGGAAATGGAAATCCCTTGTTGGATGGATTTCTAGTGGGTGATGGAGTTCTTAATAGGTCACTAATATCCCTCCGGTACACATTGCCATTCTTGGAATATTAGTTCTCATTAAGTCAACAACTTTTGTCCATCACATCTCATGTGATATTCCATCAATCTGGCTCTTAATGTTATGGGCCTCAAGTACGTATTGTCATTTTTGGCCTTTCACATTAGTTAGGTTCATATCATTGGATCAATAAAATGTATAAACTTGAACACTACATACCTTAGGTACGCCAATTTGCCATTCTTGGCATATAGTGTGTTTATACATCCACAACATCTTATGCTTAATAATAACACTATATGAATCTCTTGGACCATATGTACACCCTTTATGTGTCCATAGCTTATGCACATAATCCCAAAATCATGCAAGTTATTGCTCCAATGGAGAGTCGAGACTTACATTTATTTTTGAAAGATTTTTGGGTCTTTATTTAAAGGTCTCTTGCACATTAACTAATATATATATATATATATATATATATATATATATATATATATATATATATATATCACATACATATATTATATAGCATATGCATATTTATATATACATATCACATATGTATATAACATGTTATAACATACATATCACATATGTACATGATGCATGCAAATTGCATGCACTGATAAGGAGTGATTATGAACTTTTCTTAAACCTATTTTAACTCTTAAAATAAGTTATAAAATGGCTTAGCCTAAGAAAATTCTTCAAGGCATGAAACTCTTTATCACCATCTCCATGGATTTGTATCTTGAGCACTTTAAGCTTTTTACTACAATTCTTGTGACTTACATTTAATCCTTGACATACCAAGGTTAATATTACATCCTAATAATTTTATGTAATTCACATTTATTTACACATTAAATAATAAAATTAATTATTATTACAAATATAAGGATGTAATCTAAGTCCATGATCACTTCTTATAAATAATGATCAATAAGCAAAATTGAACATACAAAAAAAAAATTTTTTTTTGCTATAGTACCAGGTAGTAGCTTAGCAGCTATAGTGCTACTCACAATAGTACCACTATTGCTACAATACTTTATTATTCAAATAACATTTTAAGCATATTTTGTCACAACTTTTGCAACTAATAATTAATTATAATCACAACACTTATAATTATTAATTAATTATAAATTAATAACAACATATATCATTATTAATATAATTATTAATAATTTAATATCTCATATTAAATCTAATAATTAAATTAATTAATAACATATATTATTATTAATTTAGCATGTGTTAACTGCAAAAGGGCGCTTTGATACCACTTGAAAGGAATCAATTATGCTACTTAGATATTAGGAACAAGTGCGTTTAGCATAAACCTAAGTAGAGCAAATTTTAAAAATTTTACTCAACTTAAATTTTCATCACATGAAGAATTTCAATACCAAGGATCCAATTTGCATTTAAACACATAGCTAAATATAAAAAGAAAAATGCAAACAACAGCCTAGGACGTCTAAGTTTGAGAATACTTACAAGCTTCTTAGCTTTAGATGTCTTTGGTTTAACTGTTGATTCAAATGCTTAGCCTCCCAAGTGTTAGGCCTCTAGCTTGAAATACCAAAGCTTTGCCAACCACCTTCTTGCCTTGATTAAGCTTAGTAGCAAGTACCCCCTCTAAGTGACACTTGTAAACTTACACTAACTTAATTCACTTACAAGAACTTAGAGTTTATTTTGTATATATGTTGCTTTTCCTTTTGGTATATTTTCTTACCAAAAACTCTACACACTTTCTCAAAGCAATAACTTACATTAATTTCTTAATGCAATTGCTAATTCACGTGTGTCTCTCTATCTTAGAACTCTTCTAAGGATATGAATATAGAGAAAGTGAGTTGATATAGACATACACAAATTAAACATCACTTATACCACATCATTAATATAACACATTGCATGCCGCCTTGCATACACCTTTGACATGGTTAGTGAACAAATTGTGCAAGTAACTTTCTACATCATTAGCTTGCCACCTTGACATAGTAATGTATAAAGAAATGTGTAGAAAATATATCTCATGTATTATATCTACATCCATTCTTATAATTATTCAAAGTTAACAATTTACACATAATTATTAATTAATTAATTAAAATTTTAATATCTCATATTAAATCTAATAATTTAATTGATAACATATATTATTATTAATTTAATCATTATTAGTTTAATATCTCATATTAAATTTAATAATTTAAATAATAACATATATTATTATTAATTTAATCATTAATAATTTAATATCTCATATTAAATTTAATAATTTAATTAATAAAATATATTATTATTAATTTACTATTTTTAATTAATATCTTATATTAATTAAATATAAATTAATAATAAAACTCTTGTTGGAATTAGATTTCATGATATACTAGAATCATTGCTTAAAGCATAAATCCAATTGCATTAACCTTAATTAATCGATTGAACTCTTTAGTGAATAATTAGATTAATAGAAATGGTTATTTAGCAAAACTCTTTTAGGTGTGACTTACTAGGTTCATGTCTAATTGACAATGAGAATATAATATCAACACTTGATATTATTTGAAACTCTTTCAAGTCAAAATGTGAAAATCTTAATTATGCACATTTAGTTCTCATAAGTTGTGAGTGACCCCTAGCATCGATATCACAACTACCCAATTAGATATAAATGCATATATTGATTTGCATGAATCTTATGGTCATAATTATCATGCACTAAAATCTATTCATTAGAAGATCCTAATATAGCATAGAGTCAAGGTTTAATCAAACTTAATAGTTTCATCATATTACCTCATCTCAAGTATTGATTCTTGATAAAACATAACTAATATTAGAAACACTTTCTTGCACTAAAATTTTTTTAGACTGTGTTATATTTGTCATGGCCAAGAACTTATTCATCAAGAATAAACTTCGATAGTATAGGATTTATCCTGATTCACTTCAGGCAATGAATTCCATCTTGATTGAACACTCATTCCTACATTCAACTGACTAGAGCCACCATATGCCATATACCTATATGTGAATAACACAAGTATGTAAGTAGTAACTAACTCTAACCACTCAAATGTGGATGACCGTGTTACCTTAAGTTAAAGGACTATATGCACCATTATGACCTAGATTATGATTGTTGATTATAAGCGGGTATCCTTGCAATCACAAATCTAACGTCACTGTTCAATCCACCCATCACATGATTATCCACATATCTATTCCAATATCTCATATCAAGTAGCATGAGACTCACTATCTCCCACTATTATCATTACATACTAATCAAGAAAAATAGATAGAGGTGATAGTCTAATTAATATTTACCCAAATATTAATTACTCGACTATGAACAATTTATAGCATATGTACTAAATAAATTTGTAAGTCATATTATCAACTTTTGATAATAAATTTATTTAACATATTGCTAAATGGTAAATATTCAAATAAAAAAAAGTCCTTATTTAAATGAATATTTTATTGTCATAGGGAAAATTTACAATGTCATTGTTTATTACAAGAAAGACACTACAACACATCTACACTAACAAATTAAAGCTAATTTTGCTAATTGGCTAACAGATAATAAACTGAATTTAAAACTTGGTATATAGAGGGCATTTTTTAAGGTAAAGTTAAGAGCCATGTTAATATTTCCAATTTATTAAACTATTTTAATCGGACCATCAGGTAAAAAAAAAACTTGTAATGGGTTTTAAGAATGTGTCAAGTTATTAAATAATTTCTTCTCGACACAAATGTGGTTTGAGGCTCTTGTATCCATTATCCATGTACCAGTATCCAACAAATGAATAGACCTCAAAGCAATGCTAAGGGCATGTTTTATGAGTGAGACATTACCTACGTAATTGCTTGCTAAATTAATATGGTTACCTTCAAGTAATAACTTTCCTTTTATTAGCTTTATAATCTCTTGCTGCACTAGTTTTGACAATTCACTATTGCAATAAAATTTTCCATCATCTTTATCATTGCATTTGCCTCTAAAGGTGTTTTTGCCATCTTCACCATTGCCTTATTGATCGATTTTCTGTGTTGCTCTTTGTACCATTCCGAGTAGCCATGGAGCTTAAAGCAAGAGCTTCTAACATGTCCTTTTGTATGACAATAATCATAAAACTGTCCTTGTTTCTTATTCACCTTTAATTTCTTTATGTAGCTTATAGCATTCCATCTTTGTGCCTCCTTTCTATATGGTCTCGAAACATTTTAAGCTCGTACTAGTAAAGCATTGTTTTCAATTGCATCTCCAAAGTTGATATTTACCTCTTTTTGCTTCTTAACTCGTAAAATCATTGAGTAGTCATGATTAACTGAAGGTAAGGGCTCCATAACAAGAATTTAATTCTTCATATGATCATAACTATGATTCAAACCCATGAGAAACTGAATAAGCTTGTTAAAAAAATTCATATCAACAATTTCCTGGGCCGATCCACAAGTACAAATAGGCAGAGGCATGAGACAAGTCAATTCATCCCATAATTTCTTTAATCTTGTATAATATTTAGCCACAAATTCATTACCTTGTGATATTGAGATTTCTTTTTGTATTTGGTATAGCAAGGGACCATTACTTTCACCAAATCTCTCTGCTATTTCATCCCACAACTCCTTTGCACTAGTAGTGTAAAGGAAGGCTTCAACTATGTCCTTTGATACTGAGTTCAATGTCCAAGAGGTTACCATATAATGATTTATGTCCATTGCTTAAATTTTTTTGTTCCTTCTTCAAGTGGCCATAATCGGCCATTAATAAATGACTTATTGAATGACTCCAGGTCAAGTAGTTGGTCCTAACCAATGGTGCTGAAACTAGAACTATGCCAAGATCATCAGAACTATGTAGAAAGTAAGGATTATTAAAAGGGTTGTAAGTATTTTCTCTTGCTCCACCGGTTGCAGCTCCTCTGGTATGAGGTTCATTGCTGCTATCCATCTTATAGAGGAATTAATAAGGCTAAAAAGAAAAAATAGACCGTTTCTACTTAGATACCATGAACAAATTAGTATAGAACAAAGAATGAAAATTATGTATTTTCATTAACACAAAAAAAAAAAAAAAAGAAAGAATTGTGTTATATATATACAAAGGATTACTTGGTGACCAAACTTGCTAGAACCTTCTATACATAACTAACTAAATAATATATATTTTCTATGAGTAACTGACTAAAATTGTTGTAGAGTTGTAACATAAAAAGTAAGGGCGAGCATGGACCAGTTAACCACACCATAGAACAAAATTTTGAATTGAACCATATCTATCGGTTTAATCATATTCAAACAAATTATTTCGGTTATTTAATTAATCGGTTAACCAATTAAACCGGTTCAATTATTCTGATTTTTTAGATTTTTTATTTGTAATAATTTTTATTGCATATAGTATTAAATTCAACAAAAAAAACCACATATTTTTATTATCAAATTAAATTCATAAATTATATATAGTGCAACTTATATCACATTAAAATTACCCATCTTCAAAATTAAACATATAGATAAATTTCTCAATCAAACCTTAGTACAACTTAAAAGAATATAGAATAAATGTTTAACAAGAAATAAGATAATTCTATAAATAATGAGTCTTCCAAATGATTACTATTCCAATATTTTATATATTTTCAATCCTATTGAAAAACTAAAAGTCTTTTTAGGCTTTTTTTAATAAGATATATTAATATACTAAAAATTTAAAATATATTTTCACATTTAATTTTCGGTATTAATGGTTTAGTTAATCAACTAACCAAACCAATTTTTTATATTTTCGGTCGAATCGGTTAACTGCAGTTTGACAAAATTAGAAACATAAATCAAACCGCTATTTTTTGAAGCGACTTTAAAAATTAAATCAAAATTTAGTTTGCCAGTTTGGTTAACCTTTATTTTGAATTGATTTTTCAGTTTTTGATCGGCGGATTGATTTTTCGGTTTCATTTGCTCACCCCTACACTAAATTGGAGCATAACAGAATTTTTTTATATGCCAGCTGGGAAGTTAAAAATAGAATACAGCATGCTCTAAATGGCTTAGAATGCACCTGCAGAGTCCACATACTGAATCCTTATAAAATCAAATGTATATAGAGGGAAGCTAAATGCCATCAGAGTTGCAAACACATCAGACATAACAAGAAAAGTGAGTTTTGAATCTGAGTCAAGAAGTGCTATAAGTATTGTATATATAATATGTATTTTTTGTTAATTGTTCTCGGTAGTTGCTAATATCTTTGTAAGTAGATTAATTGGAGAAAAAGAACTAAAGGGGCAAACCTTGTCTTCTTAAGAGGGGGTTTGAATATGTTTTGAGAGCTTAGCTGTTTTGTAATGTAAGATAATCGTGTTTTAGTATCTGGAAAGGTCTTTTAATTTCATTTGGTACTACCTCTACTCTTCTAATGGGAATTTTTCGGTTCGGAGCTGTTATAGGCCCATTAGTGGGGAGATCTCATCTACATTTGGTCATACTTGAATGCATATTTGGCGTTTACAAGTTCCATCAAAAGTTAAAAACTTTTATGTGGAGGGTGTGCTCAGGCAGTCTACCCTCAAATGTGGCTTTAAAATCTAAGTAAGTTCTTGTGGAGCATAATTGTAGTCACCGTCATGTAAATTCTGAAACTTGCTTTCATTTATTGGTAGCTTGTCTCTTTGCTGTTGAAGTTCGGAGTCACTCCTTTCTTTCGGTGTTCTGTCATTTGCATGATACAATCCTGGAATGGTTACAATGATAAACAAGCACTATTTATAGTGATTTGCTAGAATTTATGGAACTGTAGAAACCATCGTGTTTGGAGACAGGAATTGGTCAGCACCTCATCTGCTCAACTTATCAGGCCAGTTTCTTTACTAGTGGCATTGTGTTGTTTTGTCTCGGCCTGTTGCAGATTCTTTAAATGTTAGCTGGCGATAACCTTTGGTCGAAGCCTCCGGATTGATGGATTAAGGCGAATGTTGACGCTGCTGTGTGTAAAGAGCGACCATGATTGGTTTGGGTGTGTTATCAGATCATCAAATGGATCTTTTATTGTGAACATTTTTCTGCAGGAGATAAAATTTTGTTGCCACTTACAAATGTAGTGTCCGTTTTGGTATTATGCTGACAATCTTTTGAACTTTTCCTTTATGATTCCAGGTCGTAGGCTGCTTTATGAATCTGTGGATTACTCATGTGATCAGCTATAACCAATCGAAACTGATGCTGATCTTATGGATTCTGCAACCTCTGTTAAAGGATGGACAGGTAGGAACTCGGTGACTGATCTTCTCAACCATGTATCTAATATACTAAAAAGCATCAATCTTGCCAATGGTACATTAATCGGTAGCAGGCTCACCTATGTAAAGGAGGTTATCTTGAACGCTGAACTGTTGTTTGGAAGTGTAGCTCCACGAAATTCAGAGAGAATAAAGAGTTCATTTATAGGTCCTTTTATACTTGACGAGCTTGAAACTCTTGCTGGTGCCATGTGGACAATTTTGGTTGTGTTCTGGGATTTGAGGAGATCATAGAAAGCAGTCAAGTTAAAAGGTTTCTGTTTGATTCAGTGATAGATTCAAAATATAGCCGACGCTGCAACTCTGGATACAAAGCATGGAAAACAGTACACTTGTTCATGAATGCCGAACTGCTGACTGAAGAGCTTGGGATGGAGATCAGAAGGTGGACAAATATGGCTGGGTTGACTCCAGACGAGATAATAGAATGAGAAATGAGTCATTACTTGGGAAAATGGACTGATTTTGAAGTCGAAGCTTTTGAAACTGGTGCAGACATTGATTGGGGTATACTTGAAGTTTTGGTTGAAGAAATTGTGATGGACTTTTGGAACTGAATAGTAAAGAAGTGCCAACAGGTTTTGTAAGCATGCCACAAACTAACTGTGTAGTATCTGTTACTGAAAAGACCTGGCTGTCCAAAATGATGGGGAAGTTGACCTGAGGATCGACATTGTAAATGCAAAAGCAATTCTGTAAGCAATGCTTGCATGTTTAGCTAGCAGAATAAAAGTTGTTTTGGACATGGAAAAATAGCTGCATATGTTTGTTGTCATTAGTAAAAGCTGCAAAAAGTTTCAAATGGCTGAAGGTTCTTTAATTGATAACATTAAATTTTGACTTGGCATTTAATAAGATTTCAAATTGAATGCACTCATCATAATTTGGTAGAATATTTAGTTAATACAAATTTGATGCCTTGTTCATTAACAAATTAGTTGCACAGCTAATCAAATGAACTAAATTCTCAGGGTCCTTAAATTTTGTACGCCACCACGTAGATGGTTTACTTCAGCAGTAAATCAACAACATTGAATTTCAGATGCTACCATGGAATGGATTGTGCCAGCAGAAGATGGTTGCAAATGAAAGGGATTGTGCCAACATATGGACTTGGCAGAGATGACAATCCTTCACAGTCCCATATCCACAATGTTTTGCAGTGTGGTGATGCTCTCTATTAGTGACTTCAGCTTGGGAATTCCATCAAGAAACAAAAATTTAAGTGCTGTCAGATACACTTCAAAGCAGCCATTCTTACTAGATCAAGAATATTAAGTTGGAAGAATCTTCAGTCCGCAAAAAGTTGGAAGACTCCCATCCCTGCTGCAGCTGACAACCACCATCATGCCAAGCTTTCTTAAAAAACTCACTTTTCTCATCTCAGCAGGCATACAAGAAGGAAGCTTTAGGGTAATCACCCAAAAGGAATGAACATACTGATTGATGCATGAACAGGTTGTTGCTTGCTGTGATGACTAAACTGCAGTAAACTCCTACAAATGCTGGGATAATTGAGTCTTCCAATCACTTGTTACACCCACTCATCATAATTGATTGTGCAACTGCAAGATCATGAATGAGATGGTGCATTTTACATGTTACATTTCCCATCTGATCTTCCTCCACATCTTTTAAAAAACACCTCCATTCAGCAAAAATATTTTCGATTTGCCCTTTTTGTGCAAATCCAAATCCATTTGTCCGTCCTAGGAATGAAGAAGCCATTTGCATCCATAGTTCAATCAACTTGTGCATAATCTTTTCAAAAAGTTGAGGGAAATGCCAAACATTGTTTTGGATTTGGTGGTTGATGATTATAAATTACGCAGCCTCAATGCGGTCAGATACAATTTTTGAATACAGTCCTCTGTCTTATTTGAAGTTCTGAGGAATTAATTAGCGGGATTGTTTCTTCATTTTGTGTGTTCTGCTTATCATGCGGTGATGAGCATAGATGGGAGGGATACATATTGTTACAAAAACAGAAGGTTCAAAGACTAAAGCATAACCAGAAAAATGAAAAAACAAACACAGAACAGAACTTCCTATCTATCTCATTAGTACTAATATTTTCATTACATATATATAGACTACAAAAATTGTTTTCCAACTTAGTCATACGTAACACAAGCAACTAACATACTTTTAAAAGACATATTCCTGAAAACATGGATCATCAACTATTTATACTAACTTTTCAACTAATACATATTTTACATACAAAATATCTAGAACATAAATTTCTAGAATAACACAGTAAAAAAAAAAAAACATACTGGTTTCCAAGGAAAATCTCAACATAGGTAACACTCCTCCTTGAGATTTTTATTGGATACTCCAAGCAATGATCTTATGAATTCAAACCTTGCTCTAAGTAAAGCTTTTGTCAAAATATCAGCCTGTTGCTCCTCAATTTTGCAATGAACTAAATTAATTTCACCAGACTTCTCTGCATTTCTTAGAGCATGGAACCTGACATTGATATGCTTTGTTCTTCCATGTTGAATGGGATTTTTTGCCATGGAAATAGCAGATTTCTTGTCCAAAAAGATGACTGAAGCTTCCTTTGGATGCATGCCTAGGTCTAAAAGGATTTTCTGAGCCAAATCACTTGGTTTGCAGTAGAGGTTGCTGAGACATATTCAATTTCAGTTGTAGACTGAGTCACTATGTCTTGTTCCTTTGAATTCCAAGAAAAAACACCAAAACCAAAAGAGAAAACATAACCTGAAGTACTCTTATAATCATCAGCACATCCAACCCAATCACTATCTGCAAAACCAATCAATGCCCCATTTTTAACTCTTCTATACCATATTCCCATATCAATTATTCCTTTAATATATCGCAACACTCTCTTAGCTGCACCAAAGTGCCTTTGACTTGGATTTTGCATATATATTGATAGTAAACTAGCAGAGAACATCACATATGGTTTTGAAGCTGTCAAGTACAATAAACTTCCAATAAGACTTCTATACAAACTAGCATCTGCCTTTACTTCTCCATCATTCTTCATTAGCTTCTCATTAAACATAAGAGGAGTAGCAACTAAATTGCATTTTTCAAGTTTAAATTTCTTCAGCAAAGTAGTTGCATATTGCTTTTGAGAAAAAAAAAATGCCTTCTGAAGTTTGAGTTATCTCAAAACCCAAAAAATACTTCATTTCTCCCAAATTAGACATGTTAAATTCTTTCATCATTTCCATTTTGAATTCTTACACAGCAGAAGAATCTTCATTTGTAATCATAAAATCATCAACGTACAAAGAAATAACAACCAGCTTTCCACTTTTTAACCTCTTTACATACAAAGTAAGTTCATTCTCACTTCTCTTGAACCCTTGATTTTCTAAGTGAAAATTTATCTGACTATACTAAGCTCTAGGCGATTGTTTTAATACATAAAGAGACTTTCTCAATTTATAGACTTTATCCTCTACTCCTGGAATAAAAAAGCCTTTTGGTTGCTCAACAAATATATCTTCTTCAAGAAATCCATTTAAGAAAGTTGACTTCACATCTAAATGGAAGATTTTCCATTTAAATTGAGCAGTAAGTGCCACAGACATCCTTACCATTCATGCCTAGCAATTGGTGCAAAAGTCTTACCAAAATCCACTCTAAGGAGCTGTGCATACCCTTTAACCATTAATAGAGCTTTATACTTGAAAATAGTCCCATCGAGGTTAAGTTTTATTTTATACACCCATTTAACCCCTATAACATTCTTATTTTTGGGCTTGCTTGTAAGAAACCAAGTTTCATTCTAATCTATCATAGCCAACTCCTCTTTCATTGCATTATTCTAGACCTCGTGTTAAACTGCTTCTGCGTAACAAGATGGCTCTTCAATAGTAGCATTACATCTTTCATAAACATCTACAAGAGACTTTATTTTCAAAATAGGTGAATCAGTAGTTGGATCCTCATCATCAAATTCTTCATTTTGACTTGAAGAACTTAAAGATAAGTTAGAAGTCTTAACTTGTTGAGATGCAGCCTGTTTCTCCACAACTAAATTATTGTCCCAATCCTAATAACTGTTTTCATTAATTTGCAAATCCCTGCTTAACTTCACCTTCTTGCTCTGCACATTATACACTTTGTACCCTTTAGTTAGAGTACCATATCCTAAAAAAATATTAACTTCAGCTTTATCATCTAACTTGCTTCTTTTTACATAAGGTATATGAATGTAACATATTGACCCAAAAATTCTCAGTTGCTTTGTAGAAGGTTTGTGACCATACCAAGCTTCAAGAGGAGTCTTGCCATCCACAGTTCTAGTGGGTAATTTGTTCATCAAATACATAGTAGTATGAACAGCTTCTGCCTAAAAACATTTAGGAATTTTCTTATTAGCTAATATACTTCTTGTCATCTCCATGATTATCCTATTCTTTCTCTTTGATACTCTATTTTTCTTAGAAGTATAAATCACAGTAAGCTAATGCTGAATCCCCAAGTCTTGACAAAACTTGCCAAATTGAGAGGAGGTGTACTCGGTGCCATTATTTGACCTTAAAATATTCAATTTACAACCACTTTCTCTTTCCACCATAGCTTTAAACATTTTAAATATGCAAAACACTTAAGATTTATTATTGAGAAAACAAACCCAGCTCATTCTGGTGAAGTCATAAACAAATAACAAGAAATATTTGCTATCATTCAAAGAAGTTGTCCTTATTGGTCCACATACATTGGTATAAACCAACTTTAGCTTTTCTTTTACTCTCCAAGACTTCACATTTGGAAAAGGCTGTCTATGTGACCTTTTAAGCTAGCATGACTCACAAGCATCATTTTCAACTTCAAATTGTGGCAAATCAAGTATCATGCTTTTTTATTGCATGAATTTGAGTGAATTGAGGTTGTAGTGACCAAACCTCTTATGCCATAAACAAGTTTCATTTGTCATAGCACTAAGAGCATATTGATTAATTGAATTCCAATGAATAGGAAAATAGTTATCAACTATACTAACTCTTGTAATTTCATCTCCTAATTTAAGCTCCTTTAGGATCATAAATTATGTATTTTTTGTTTCTAAAAGTAAGTGAACAATTTTTATACAACATTTGAGCCATACTTAAAAGATTTGAGCTAATCTGGGAATATAAAGAACATCTAAAACCAACTTAGTACCTTTGTTAGTATTAATTTTGATTGATCCCCTTCCTTGAGCTTGAATCATATCTCCATTGCCCAACTTGACTTTACTTTTGTCTAACTTGTCTAGAGAAACAAATAAGCCTTCATCTTTTGCCATATGACTCGTATAACTAGTATCAATATACCATGTGCTCTTTTCAGATGCTTTGAGAGTGTGAGTGGTCATGAACAACCAACTTTCTGCCTGGGATTCTTTCTACTCATATGTGAAATTTACTTGCTGAGAAGATTGTTGGTTTGATTGACTCTGCTTCAATCTACAATATCTCTTTATATGGCCATACTTCTTAGAATTTCTACATTGAATTGGAGACTTCCTTAATTTTTGCCAATAATATTTCTCCAAATGATTGGTTTTCTTGTAGGTGCCACAAAGTGGAAATCTACCTTTCTTTATTGAATCACTTAAGGTTTATAGAAATTTTCCTTTTCCAAATTTATCTACAACAATATTTGTACCTTCCTTATACTATTTGGACTTCTGCTTTGCTTGAAAGGCCCCTTCAATAACTTCTTCAGACCTTATTAAAACCTTTTGCTCATGTGCTTGCAGCTTGGAGATCAATTCTACAATAGTGAGTGTCTTTAACTCATAAGATTCTTCTATAACTGAAATCTTGGACTCAAATTTATTAAGAAAACTGATCATGATCTTCTTTGACATTTTCTAATCTGGAAAAACTTCACCGTGCAACCTAATATGATTGACTATCTCTATAAGTTTTGCTGAGTAGTCTTTTACACCTTTCGTCTCCTTCATCTTTATCAATTCAAACTCTCTTTTTAAAGTTAAAAGCTTGACTGCTTTAACTCTGTCACTTCCCTCAAATTCTTCTTTTAATTTATCCTAAACTTCCTTTATTTTTTTCAGAGCCATTATCCTTATAAAAATTACTTCAAACACTACAAAATGAAGGCATGTAAGTGCCTTGGGACTCTGAGTAACCAGCTCTTCATGTTTTTTAATATCATTCAACGTCGCATTTTCTCTCAAAGGTGGAACCTGTGCTCCTCCTTGCTCTACTACCTCACACAAGTTGAGAGCTTTTAAGTAGGCTTTCATTTTAATAGCCCACATTTGATAATTTTCTCCTATGAAAATCGAAGGACTTGTAATAGAAAAACTCCCTGATGCCATGCTCACACACAGAAAGTGTTTGATCCTATAATAATCATGTATTTTAAATAAAATAAAATTATTTTGGAATATACAATATTAATAATTTTAAATTTTATTTGTATATTATTATTATTATTATTAATTGCTAATATTATTTATGTATTTTATTTTAAGAGAATTGTTTACGTAAAATAATTTATTTTACATGGTAATTTTTAATACTTAAATGTATTGAGGTTATTATTATTAATAAATTAGTTGAAGGGTATTTTGGTAATTTCATAAATGAATAAAAAAATAGTCAAAAGCAGTAAAAAATCAAGTTAATCTCTTCATACTACTTCTTGTTCTTCTCTCACCAACACTCACAGCCACTGTTAGACTGCCCCAACTGCCACCGTCGACCGCCATCAACCCCAGACGTCTCTAGCTACTGTCCGACATTGCCAGCTGCCGCCTTTCACCACTGCATCACCGGAGATCAAAAGTGGCCGAAAGTTGAGCTTTGTGAACGTCGGCGATTTCGGCCACCTTAGAGCTTTAAACCAGACTCTTTTGAACGGTTTTCCACTGGTAAGTCCATTTTCGAGCTCCGTTTGAGCTCAAATCCTCTATATTTTTAGATATCTTCAATTTTTAGTTTATGTATTTTAGGGTTTTTTTTATTTTTTTTTAGCTTGAATATGTTTGATTCATGAAAACTTGCTTCACAAATGTTGATTGTGACAACTTAAGCTTCTCAAATATATTTTTTGTGTATTTTTTTGAATTAATTTGAATTTTGGGTAATTTTATATTATTTTAATATTAAGTATTGAATTTTTGATAATTATGTTAATTAATTATTTTTAATGCAAATTTAGTTAAATTACTGTTAGTAATTTGAGTTAATAATTTTAGAATTATTAAAATAACTTTTGGTGAATTTATATAATTTTTAGAATATTATTTATATTATGTAAATTTTGTATTTATGAGTTAATTGTGTAATTTTGTGGAAATTATGGTTAAATAATATGTTTTAAATGATTTTAGAATTATATAGGGTAAACTGATTTTTGTAAATTATTTAGTATTTTTAACTAATTAATACTAATTTTCAAAAATTATATTCAAATAATATATTATTTACTATTTTGGTGATTAAATGGATTTTTAATTACTATTAATACATATTTAGGCTATTTAAGCTATTTGAATATATATAAAAGTGAATTTTTACTATTTTAAGTTGAATTATTGAAAAATTGGATTTTTATTAATATTATATTATTATTCTAGATTTTTATTTAATTATTGTGAAAATAATTGTATTTAGTGTTTTAATGTTTAAATATATTATATTTTGGTATTTTGAGCACATTTATGGAATTTAATGATTTTTAGTATATTTATTATATTATTTATATTTTTGATGAATTTGTGAACTTCGGTTAGGAATTGTGCGGTTTAGGGTCTCAACCCGAGGTGTTGTACAATCTGTGTTAGAGGTGTGTTTTTCTTGCAAGATTGACTCTACTTTTTAATAGAGAGATATTCGTTTTACATGGGAGGTTCTATTGAATTTTCGGTAGAATTCTCGTAAAATGTGATGTCGAGTTGATTCTGAATTTTTGTGTCAATCTAAGTTTTGTATTCCTAAATTGAGTCTCTTTTAGAAGTATAAGTTAGAAATTTATTCTGATTATTACTATTATTTATTTTCTAGTTGCGCCGAGACCGAGGTCTATCGGACCAGACCCGTCGAGTCAGTCTCGAGAAGTGTAAACTTGTGAGTTATTATCTTATATATGCATTGCATGTAGAATGCATGAAAATTAGTATCCATGAATTTTTATAATGAAATTGAATATGAATATTTCTTTAAATGAATAAGTATATTTTTTATATACTTTTGGTATATTTTTAGTATATTTGATATATACGTGACACATATGCATAATTGTTTTTACTATACATTTGGTATATGTGCGTCATATATATTTGGTATATTTCTGGTATATTATGGTTTATTTTGGTATATATGTGGCTTATATACTTTTGGTATATTTTTTGTATATGATGGGTATATTTTGCTATGAATGGATGCTATTAGATTTAAATTATGCATTTTTATTATTTTAATAATTATTAAGTTATTTAAAGGACATCAATAGAACATGCTACCTAGTGGACAACACTAAGACCATGTACGTACTAGTGCGATAGACTTTAGGGTTGAGTTATTAAATCACTTGAGGTGACTTTTATTTGATTGATTATTTTGAGATTGATGTGATTGAGTTGTGTGATTGCAAGAGCTCGGTTGACCTAATATCTCGGGGTCAATCACACTGACAGTGAGACTGCTGGAACTCGATTGACTTAATGTCTCGAGGCCAATCTATTGTCCAAAATGGAATAAGATAATTAATTTAGAATTAAGTGAGCCTTTATGGCTAGAGAGATATTTTTTTATTGAGGTTGCAAATAATTAGTGTTCTGTTTGATCCTTCATTCAAATAAACATTTTTCAATATTTATTATATATAAAAGTAATTTCAGCATTTGTGTAAATTGCTTGTATATATTTATATATACACTGATGCTTGATTACATATGACATTAGGAGGTGCATGTATATATAATATAATAATTCACTCAGAGAGGTCTGACTCCCCTCAGTTTTTTTTCAAGAGATTCCTCTTCTTTAGACTTCAGTAGTAAACCTCCATGCCGGACTTCTTCAATCCCGACTAGTTTATGTAAATTACTTATCTGACTTTTATTGTACTCTAAAAAATTGTAGTAGTAGTAGTTTGTATCTGTAGAATGTTGTTTTTAATGTCAGAGACCTTTCTCTAAATATTATATGCAAATATTTTTATTTTATGATATGAACATTAAGTATTTATTTTTATATTGACTTAAGATTTTAATTCTGATATATTTTTATTTATTTATTGCATGCTTTTATTTTTCTAAGGTTTGCTACAAGTTCTGGATTCGAAAGAAGTTTCGTTTCCTAGAACCGGTCATGACTCTTTGTTTGGGTCGTGATAGATCCAAAGAACAAGGCAAAAAACAACAAGAAATTAAACCCACAACCTGTAAGAAATCAGCTCTAATACCATTGTTGTAAAAATAGAAGGTTCAAAGACTAAAGTATAACTAGAAAAATGAAAAAACAAACACATAACAGAACTTCCTATCTATCTCATCAGTACTTATATTTTCATTACATATATATAAAGTACAAAAATTACTTTTCAACTTAGTCATACCTAACACAAGCAAGTAACATACTTCTAGAAGACATATTCCTGAAAACATGGATCATCAACCATTTATACTAACTTTTCAACTAATACAGATTTTACATACAAAATATGTAGAACAGAAATTTCTAGAATAACAAAAAAAAAAAATCATACTGGTTTCCAAGGAAAATCTCAACATAGCTAACACATATCCACATAATTTTCTAAATTGTGCCTGTCCAAATAATTGTAATTACCTTTGTCGAACATTTTAATGATTAATGCCAGAGTTAACTAAGTTGATCTTAAGAAAAACTGAAAAAATAAAATAAAATAGACCTTTTATGTTATGTTTTGATAGGTTACATTACATATGGCTGTTCGTTGTCAACACAAGCTTGATTTAAAATAAAAAATATTGCATAAGCATATTAAATAGAAGCTATGAATTATTTCAACTGGAAGCTCACATTATAATCATAAAAATGTTCAGACATGATATGATACATATGCATACAAAGCTTTTGCTATGGTAAAACCAAATATAGATGAGAAGAAACCAAAAGTTAAGAGCTCTTACTACGGTACACATGTTTTTTTTTCTTTGGTTGTCATCGCTATGCTTGCCTGTTTGACATAAAACAGAGAAAATATTGCAGAAGCATGTTGAATAGTATTAAGTATTCAGAATCTTAGAGTGAGCTAGGAGAGAAGAAAAGGTGGCAATTATTTGAATTGCAAGCATATTATAATTATAAAAATGTTCAACCGTGACAAGCATATATATGATATGGTACAGATGTTTACGATCTATTCTAAAACCAAGCTTTTTCTAATCGAAGATGATAATAATAATTAATAATAATAATTTAGAAGAAGCAAATACTATCTTGCCAATTATTGTTTGTACAACTCCTAGTTTTACCATTGATACTGCAGCTGTAGAGGGTACGGTTTCTTTCAAAACTTGATTAGATTAGCTGTTTACACCCTCAAATTGTAAGGTTCAGGTTCTCATCCATCGCAAAATTCTGAAAAATTAAAAGACCAGCAGCATCATTTTTCATTTCTTAATATAACTTTAAAATTCTAATAAAACAAGAATAAAAAAAACTTCAAAATTCCTAAAAAATTGTCTGCTTTTATTGATATAGAAATAAATAAAAAAAATAAACATACCTTCTCGATTCAAGGTCAATGTTATGTTGGTATGGTAATGATGGGGATGTGAGCTATCTTCGGCCAATCCTCTCCTTTATCTTCCTCACATCGCCCCTTCAGATTTGGGCAATCTATAATCTTCACCTCTCTGAGCATCTTAAGGTTACGCATCCCCTCCGGCAAATACTTGACATTTGGACAATAACGAATTTCCAGTTTAGAAAGAGACATGAGATTTCCTATCTCATTCGGCAGTAAACACAATTCATGACTGCAACTGATTTCCAGATTTCGCAGAGCAGTGAGATGTCCGATACTCTCTGGCAACGAATTCAGCTTTGGACATTCGAGAAGTGCCAAACCCTCGAGCGCCGTCAGGTGTCTCACTCCTTCTGACAGATGGGTAAATTCTTCACAACTTACGATCCTTAACTGACGAAGAGAAGAAGATAAGCCATGGAATTCCTTGCTTGGTGGTGGAAAGGACTTGATTCCGCACCTAAGTATTACTATTTTCTCTAATGAATTGAGGCTCCACAGGCCGTCTGGGAAGCTTTCGAGTTTTTCAAAATACCAAACTTCCAGCTCCTTGAGGAGTGCACAGCTTTGCAGCATTCCATCAGGAAGATGTCTCAAATTCCTACAGCCTAGAATTTTTAGTCCCATAAGAAATTTAAAATTCATAATTGACCTCATTAACTCTTCACTTCCATTCCAAATTTCTAACGTTTTGACTGATGGCAGAATTGGCAGTTCCAACAATGTATAACAGTCACGGACAATTAAGCTTCCAAGGGCTGGAAAATGGTCTCTGCCTATTACCCATTCCTCTAAATCAGACATTAATTCGAGACTCAAGCTCTCCAACGATGGGAATAAATTTGTTCTACTTTCTCCATTGTTCTCGATGAATTTCTTCACACGGCACATTGCTTTTAAACGGAGAACTTTAAGAAACTTGAGTTCACCAAATGCTGGAAGATGTTGACATCTCGAACAACTTGCCAGTTCTATTTCCGCGAGATTGGGTACAACAACTGATAACTCCATCATCCAATTTGGAAAGTTTGAACCTCCATACTCCTCTATCCTCAACTTCTTTAAATTTGAATTGGGTTGGAGGCCATCAAGAACCTCTTCTGACACGCTACTATGGTTACCCTTTGACCAAGATAGTGTTAGAGATTTAAGATCTTTCTTCTGCACCAAATTTGCATTCTTCGCATCTCTACAACTTTCTATGTACTCAAGATTCCTGATGCTCAACTCTCCCCCAAGATTCATTTCTTTCAGCTCTCCTATGCCTTGACCATTGTCTTCGCCCACTATGAACATGCTCAGCTTTCTCAGACCAGTCAATTGCCCCATGCCAGCAGGCATAGACCTAACCTCATTGCAGTTGGCGTTGTCAAGATGTATGAGATTTTTCATGTGCTTCAAACCCTTTGGTAATGTGTAAAGCCCCGAACAGTTTCTGAGCTTCAGCATCTGTAAGTTTTGGAGGGAGGTTGTTGATTCCGGTAGACTTCTGATTTTTGATTTAGAAAAATTTAAGTACCTCAAATGTTTCAGTTTATCAATTGACATCGGCATTTTATCCAAACTGCATTGTGTTAAACTCAAGACTCTCAAATGCTTTTGCCTGGACAAGTTGGAAGGCGAAGGAGGCTCCCACCTATAACCAAACCAAAAGAGAGAACGCAGTGATTTATCTTTGAAGAGGTTGCTGCTCAGAGGAAAATATTCATACGAACTATTATAGACCGCCAAGTGACGAACCATTTTTAAAACTTCTAACAACTTGTTGGGCTCAATCAAATGGTACTCGTCCATCATAATAGACTGTGCAAGATCATGGACAAGGTCATGCATTTTACATGTTGTATTCCCTGAAAGATCCTCTTCCACATCTTGAAGAAATGACCGACATACCAATTCACCAAAAACCTCCTGCCCCTTGTCGTACAAATCCGTTTGTTCTTTGCAAGCAATGAAGTCGTGCGCCATCCATAGTCCAATCAGATCGTCCTTGTTCATGGCGTAATCTTTTGGATATACGGAGCAAAATGCAAAACATTGCCTCACATGGGGTTCTAGATGAGTGTAACTCAACCTTAAAGAAGATAAAATCATTTTTCCTTCATCTGATGAATCCCAAATCTCACTTTCCAGGACAGATCGCCATTCCCTCTCTGTTCTTTTGAAACGCAACAAAGTTCCCATCGACTTTATTGCTAAAGGTACCCCTCCACACTTCTTGACAATGTTTCTTCCAATGCCTTCCAAATGCCCAAACATCTCTTTCTCGCCTAATCCAAAAGCCCACTGCTGAAACAAAGACCATGAATAATCATCTGACAAACTTTCAATGGAATACATGGATACAGCGGCCAAAATACGAGCAATGTTCTTATCGCGGGTAGTTACTATCACAGCACTACCTGTAGCCCCGCACCTAATTGTGTTGTGTAGTGCATTCCAATTGTGACGGATATCGTTCCAAACATCATCCAACACAAGCAAAAATTTCCTTCCTCCCAGATTTTTTTGGAGTCTTTTTTGCAAAGGATCTAGCTCTTGGTTGTTGGGAGGACTGCCTTCGACGGACTCTATAATGGCTCTTATCAACCTTCTTAAGTCGTTATCATCAGATACGCAGACCCAAATCCTCAATTCAAAATACTTCTGTATGTCTTCGTCATTGTAGACTAACTGAGCAAGCGTAGTCTTCCCAAGGCCTCCCATGCCACATATGGCATGAATAGCAAGATCTTCTGTATTAGACAGCACCATTCTCATCAGCTCCTCTTTCTCCTTATTTCTTCCTAGGATTACCTGCTCGTTAGGAAGTGAACTGGTCAGTCGCCAATCTAAGACACCCTGTTCTTTGTCGTCCCTGATAACTTCTTCTGCTCTTAAATGGAACTTTTTCTTTTCAGTAGCAATAACATCTAACTTCTCCCGAACACTCTTCAACTTGTGGGCCATCTTTACTTCAGAAAGAGAAAAGAAGGATCTTACTCTGCTTTTCGGATTTCTTGGCCTTTGAGCATATATTGCAAAATCATCAAGAACATCTTCTACTTCATAAGCTGCATCCTTGAGTTTTCTCAGCCAGTCCTTGACAGCCTTGTCCTTCCACTGCTTCTCCTCAGCATCATGGATCACAGCTTTGATCGTAGTGAAGGTGCTTTTAAGATTGTTGAGCTCAGTTCTGAGCCCGCTAATAGTTGAAAACTCACCAGCAACTAAAGAATTCAGGCTGGTCAAGATCTTTCCTGCAAGAGCTGAAAGAAGTGCATCTGCCATATTGGATCTGATCGGAAAAAATAGAAAAGTTTGACCTAGAGGAACAAGGAACGATAGAAAAGCGGAGAAACGAAAAGAGTAATAGGGAAGGTCATTCGAGTCCGCTACTGGCCTGCCCCATTAGGTAATGACTGGACCCACAAACCCGAAAACGCCGTGAAACTTCGTCCACGAAACTTGAAACGTTTGACTTTCTTTTTTAGTCTGCGAGGTGAAGGTTAAGAGAATTTGAAACTCCTTTGAAAGTGTGTCAATCACGGAACAGTTCAGTTATAGGGGAGTTGATATTAACTTTTTTTTTTTTTTTCTGTTGCAAACGTTTGACCTATCATATAATTATATTTTTATATTTTCAATAATTAATTTAGACATCCTTAAATTTTTGGTGATATTAATAAGATACAATTCTATTGTTTAATTTATCACTAAATGAACAAATTTGAAAAATTAAAAATTTTATTTAATCTCTAAACTTATAATATAATTTTAAATTCATTTAATTTTTATTAAATTAATATAGTTTTTAATTTATTATATTTTATTATAATAATAATTATAGTATCTAAATAATTTTTTTAACATAAAAATAAAATTATTTAAAATTGGCACTATTCCAATATGAGTATATAACCCGTACTATATTAGAATTATCATATTAACATGAATTCAATTATTAAATCTCAATAAAAATTTATTTTAATGTATATATATGAGTGTGTATATACATACACACACTTACACATTTATAACTCTTAAAATTACAATTATCCAATCCCATTAAAAAAATCTATTTCAATATCACAAGTCTCATTTATGGCGTGATGCCATTAATAAAAATTGAGTTCATATCAGCATGATAAACTCTAATTGATAGACACCGATTACACAAAAATCATTAGCACGTTGTGAATTATAAAACTAGTATATGCCAATATGATAAATTATATTTGATATAGTATTTTTTGAAAGAATATTCAATGTAGTATTGAGTTTATAAGTTGTTAATTTTTTATATACTCACTAAATAGTTGTATTTTTAATATTATATTCTTTTTCAAAGTATCTACTTTGGGAGTGAATTTTAGCTCGATTGGACATTGTTTTTGCATTCTTCTATGTTTAGAGCTAAGGTCAAGTGAAATAAACTAGCGTGTAGTGAATATGGATATATCCATATATGTGTGTATATGTATATTTCTTGTTGTAAAGAGAAAGCAAGTAGTATAGCCAATGCATGTGAGTTTTATAATTAAAACTTTTTAATGGAAAGTTTCAACTTAATAATTTGATTAGAATGCTCCTTTTTAAGTTCCAATGATGGGAATAAATTTGTTCTACTTTCTCCATTTTTCTCAATGAACTTTTTCACACGACACATTGGTTTTAAACGGAGAACTTTAAGAAACTTGAGTTCACCAAAAGCTGGAAGATGTTGACATCTCGAATAACTTACCAGTTCTATTTCCACGATATTAAGTACAACAACTGATAACTCCACCATCCAATTTGGAAAGTTTGAACCTCCATACTCCTTTATCCTTAACTTCTTTAAGTTTGAATTGGGTTAGAGGCCATTAAGAACCTCTTATGATACACTACTATGGTTACCCTTTGACCAAGATAATGTTAGAGATTTAAGATCTTTCTTCTACACCAAATAAACATTCTTTGCATCTCTACAACTTTTTATGTATTCAAGATTCCTGATGCTCAACTCTCCCCCAAGATTCATTTCGTTTAGCTCTCTTATGCCCTGACCATTATCTTCGCCCACTATGAACATGCTAAGCTTTCTTAGACCAATCAATTGCCTTATGCCAACAGGCATAGACCTAAGTTCATTGTACTTAGCATTGTAAAGATGTATGAGATTTTTCATGTGCTTTAAACCCTTTGGTAATGTATAAGGCCCTGAACAGTTTCTGAGCTTTAGCATCTGTAAGTTTTGGATGGCAGTTATTGATTATGGTAGACTTCTGATTTTTTATTTAGAAAAATTTAAGTACCTAAAATGTTTCAGTCTATCAATTAACATCGACATTTTATTTGAAATGCAATATGTTAAATTTAAGACTCTTAAATGCTTTTACCTAAACAATTTGGAAGCCAAAGGAAAATTACCCATACGACTAGACCAAAAGAACAAAAGCAGTGATTTATCTTTTAAGAGGTTACTACTGAGAGGAAAATATTCACATGAACTATTATAGACTGTCAAGTGATGAACCAATTTAAAAACTTCCAATAACTTGTTGGGCTCAATCAAATCGTACTCATCCGCCATGACAGACTATGCAAGGTCATGGACAAGGTCATGCATTTTACATGTTGTATTCCTTGAAAGATCCTCTTCCATATCTTAAAGAAATGGTTGACAAACCAATTCACCAAAAACCCCCTGCCTTTTGTCATACAAATCCATTTATCCTTTGCACGGAATGAAGCCATGCACCATCTATAGTCAAATCATATCATCCTTGTTCATGACTTAATCAACCTTGAAGGAGATAAAATCACTATGAAAAATAATAGGAGTTACAATAACTTTTTCTCTATATAATCCAAGAAGAGAATAATAACACTCTTTTGAAATAAGAGAAAACACACTCTTTATATTTTTTCCTCACAAGGAGATTACTCTCACATAGCACACACTACACTCAATACTTATGCATATGTTGTGCTTACTCCACTTATTGCTTGCTTACCCCTCGTATTTGTAGCTTCTCATTCCATGGCTACTTATAGCCAATGCAGTAAGATTATTTTCAATAAAAAAACTGCATAAAAAATGGCGTTGCTTTTCTTTACTTTTATTATCTGGTTTCATTAAATTGGTGTAGCCATCTTTGACATTTTTATTTGTTTGTTTAGTGGCTGTAACTTTTGACAATCTCCCACTTGAAGATTTGATTAAGGATCAATCATATCTTTACACCATTCTTTATATCTTGCCTTTTCAAGTTCATAGAACATTGCCATCATCTGATGTACTTGCAAAATTTTCTTGAGGATTCCAATAATCCATTTTCAAGTGACCCACCTTGCCACAGTTTTAGCATTTGATATTCTTCTTACTTCTTGATTTCCATTCATGCTGTCTTTGTCTCCCACTGGAGTTAAATTCCATTGATCTCCCTCTCGTCACCACTGAGGCCTCCGCTTGTTATGAATTCACCATCTTGTCTTCATTATTTTTGCATCTGCTTTCTTCCTCTAGAATATTGACTGCAACCTCATTGAAGACTAGATAATTCATGAGGAAATTATTTATTAGGTTGATGATGAGCTAATCATACAAATCAGGCAGACTTTGAAGTAGAAGTTCAATATGTTCATTTGCCTCTACTTTATATCCTAATGATGTGAGTTGAGAAAATAGAGTATTCAGAGTATTTATATGTTGTCACTAAAGTGGATTCTGCCATTAGAAGAGTATAAAGCATCCTCTTAAGGAAAATTTTATTGTGGATTAATTTGGGCTTGTACAGTATAGTGAGTTGATCTCATAGCTCCTTTGAAGTTTTCTTTTCTTCTATGCTAGATAGTATCCCATCTCCAAATGCTAGATGAAGATCTACAATAGCATTCTCATTTATCTCTTTCCATTTATTATCATTTATGAAATCCCCCGACCTTTCACTGATAGCCGCCATATAATTATCTTTTCTCAATATTGCTTTTATCTTTAATTTTTAGACTGAGAAATTTCTCTTATTAATTTTTTCAATCTCATACTTCACCATCATTGCTTTTATCACTATTCATGAACCAGATGCTTTGATACCACTTGTTGTAAAAAATTGAGGATCGGACTGTGAATGAAATAGAGAAAATTGTCGCTAAAATAATTAAAATGATAAAATTGAAGAAAATATGGAACACACAAATTTATATGGAAAACCCCAAAAAAATCGAGGAAAAACTATGGGCAAGACTAAAAGAATATCATTATGAAAAATAATAGAAGTTACAACTTTCTCTCTATATAACCTAAGGAGAGAACAATAACACTCTCTCTTAAAATAAAAGAAAACACACTCTTTATATTTTTCCCTCACTAGGAGATTACTCTCATATAGCACACACTGCACTCAACACTTGTGCATATGGTGTGTTGGCTTCACTCATTGCTTGTTTATCCCTTTCATTTGTAGCTTTCATGCTATGACTATTTATAACCAATGCAATAAGATTATTTTTAACAAAAATTACAAAATTTTCTAATATAACTGCACAAAAAATAGTGCAATTGTTCTTTATTTTTATTATCTGGCTACACCAAATTGGTGCAACCATCTTTGACATTTTTTTATTTGTTTGGTCATCGCAACTTTTGACACATACTAATTGTGATGAATATTGTTCCAAACATCATCCAATATAAGAAAAAATTTCCTTCCCCCTAAATTTTTTTAGAGTCTTTTTTGCAAAGGATCTAGCTCTTGGTTGTTAGGAGGATTGTCTTCAACGAACTCTATAATGGCTCTTATCAACCTTCTTAAGTTGTTATTATCAGATACGCAAACCCAAATCCTCAAATCAAAATGCTTCTATATTTCTTCGCCATTGTAGACTAACTGAGCAAGTGTAGTCTTCCTAACATTTCCCATGCCATATATGGCAAGAACAATATGATCTTCTGTACTCGATAGCACTATCTTATGAAGTCCTCTTTCTCCTTATTTTTTCCTATAATTTTTGACTCCTTAACAAGTGAACTGGTCAATCGCCAATCTAAGACACCAACTTCTCTATTGACTATAATAACTTCCTCTCTTAAATGGAACTTTTGCTTTTCATCAAAAATAGCATCCAACTTCTCTCTAACACTCTTTTGCTTATGGGCCATTTTGACTTCAAAAATAACTGGGTTTTGAAGAGAAAAGAAGGATCTTATTCAGCTTTTTAGATTTCTTGGCTGTTAAGAATATATTTTAAAATCATTAAGAAGATCATTTACATCATATGTTGCATCCTTGATCTTTCTCAGCCAGTTCTTAGCAGCTTCATTCTTCCACTACTTCTCCTCTGAATCATGTAACATAGCTTGGATAGTAACGAAGGTGCTTTAAAGATTTTTAAGCTCAGTTCTGAACCCATAAATAGTTGCAAACTCATCAAGAACTAAAGAATTCAAGTTTGTCAAGATTTTACTTGCAAGAGCTTAAATAAGTGCATCGACCATATTGAAATCACTTATTGAAAAAAAAAGGTTCAGGTGAAGAAAGACAAAAAAAAATATGGAAAATGAGAGAAATCAAGAGTGATAGAAAAGAAAGATAAAAAGAAAACTAGAGAAAAGAAAAAGATGGGAAATGACAAAAACATAGAGAGATAGGAAAGAAAGATGAAATGCCATGGAATTTCTTCCAATGTAGTCTTTACCTTTATTCCATGTTACAATGCCATGCATCTTTTCTTTTTTTGTTAGCAACTAATATTCTTTCCTTGGCATGCAGAAGTAATGCATCTTAGAAAGCGTTCTTCAAGAGCTTTATATAGGATCTGATACCGCACCTAAGAAAGAAGACAATGTTAATTACTATATACATCTACTAGTTATGATTTCTCTTTACATTTTCCATTAGAGGTCAAATGTTCAAGGATGAAAATGTAAAATTATTTTAAAATCTTGTTTTTTTTTTATCACAAGAGGATAGGGGATTCCAATCCCTTTACAATAGCCATGACCCATGAATGGAATGGTTTGCCATCCATTCCTAGACGGACATGCATTAATTTTTTTTTCATTCTATAATAGTTGAGAAAACATTATATTCTTTTTGTTCAATTTCAATTAGTAAATTAAAGGCTATTGCTATGGTTCAGATGTTTGTATCTATACAAATGAAATTAAGACCATTAGATTACTTTTTATTTAATTACAACTATTGATTATTCTTGTATATCAATTCTCTTAATTTGCATCAATTGCTATTATTGAATAAACATTAATCTAATAGTTATAATTTCGTTTGTATACATACACATGTTTGTACTAAAAATGATTCTTAATTAAAATCACACTGAGTTGGTGTAATTAAGTTAAAATCAATAAAATTGGAGTCATAATATAAAAGGGAAAAGGTGAAAATTGAACCTTCATTTTTTGCCCTCAAAATATATTGGACCCTAATAATTTTTTTAGACTAAATTGGAACCTTTTTTTTTTTCAAAATCTTAACAAATCGGATCCTACCGTTAAAGAGACTTTAATCACCGTTTATGTTTGCTAATATGGATAAAGTGGGCGCCACTAAACACTGTTTTTGCAGCATCACCATCAACTCCAACTTCCAGCAACTCCACCTCCATAAATACCTATATGAACATGCAAAAAAAATAGAAACCATATAAGAGAAAAACACCACCATCGCCACTTCTCCTGCAGTTAAGCAACTCCTACAACCATCAACTAAAGAAGTAGAAGAAGAGAAAGGAGATAGTGATAGTGATATTGTGAAGTAAACAATCAGTCTAACAACTTATGGTATGGAAAACCATAATTTGACTCATGTCTGATTCAAACTCAAAAAATAACTGCTCCTTCCTTAACTCAAATTACAACAGCTCTTTCATTAATTACTACAATTGTGCAAATATGGCAAACCCCAGTGGCATTATGTTATTTTGTCTTGGCCTATTGTAGATTCTTTAAAAGTTAGCTCTAAGGGAGGCGAATGTTCGAAGCCTTCGGATGGATGGATTAAGTTAAATGTTGATGCTCTTCTGTGTAAAGAGAAAAGCATGATTGGTTTGGGGTGTGTTATCAGATCATCAAATGCATCTTTTAGATGGCTTGGATACATCATTTTATGGAAATGAAGGTGAATGCCTTTCCATACGTAAAGCACTTAGTTGGCTCAAGTCTCAGCACATTAATCAAGTCATACTTGAATTGGACTCCCTTTATGTCACGACCCAAAACAGGGGCCATGACCGGCGCTAGGGAACGGGAATTCTTTCGAATCCAGAACCCGTAGCAAGCCTAAAAATAAAATAAACATGCAATAGTAATAATAATAACAATATTTAATACAGTGGAAATAAAATCATAAATATCAAATCCATATCTCATATATAAATAAATCCTTTAATACAAGTTTCAGTTCAAATTCTTAAAATACATAACTCACACAAATATAATACATAAAATCCATAATTTATCTACAACTACTGCAGTGTCTAGATTATAAAATAAAACTCAAGACTGAGATAAGCAGTTTACATAAAGAAGCCGGGGCGGAAGAAATCCGTCGTACAGGCCTGCTACTGAGGTCTGAGGAAGAAGACTCTCTTGAAAAATGGTCAACAGAGGGGAGTCAGACCTCACTGAGTGAATTACTATAATATATATACATGCATACTAACTGTCAATGCACATAATCAAAAGTATATATATAATATGTATATATACAAGCAAATACACACAGATGCAATAAAATCATTTTATATATATATTTATTAAAAATTACTATTTATGAAGGATTAAATAGAACCCTAGAAAATCGCAACCTCAAACAGTGTTAGACAATACTCTAGCCATACAGGCTCACTTATTCAAATATATTCACTTATTCCACTTGGACAGTAGACTGGCCCCGAGACACTAAGTCAACCGAGCTCTAGCAGTCTAACTGTCAGTGTGATTGGCCTCGAGACACTTGGTCAACCAAGCTCCAGCAATCACACTCCCAAATCATATCACACATCAAATAATCATATCCAATCAACATCCACACATGGTTAGTAATATAGCCTAAATGCTATAAGCGTACCGGTACATACTCGGTCCTAGTGCTGCCCACTAAGTAGCATGTTCTATTGATATCCTTCATTAAAACATAAAACATACATTCATAAAAGTAAATGATGCATGAATTGAATAAAATAGCAACATAAACCATATATATACTAAAAATATACCAAAAGTAAACCAGGTATATTTCGAGTATGTATACGTCAAATAAATCCAATTAAATTACAAAATAAACTAGAAATATACTTAAAAACATTTTAAACATAATTCATTAATAAAACATGCATATAGTTTAAAATATACCAATAATAAACCAAAAATACCCTACAAATAAACTTAAGTACTAATTAAATCGTTATGCATATTTAATCAAAATAAAACATATATTTCTAAAATCATGCATCCTAAAACATATATATATAAAATAGTAACTCACACTTAGTGCGCTCCTCGAGATGGGTCCGACAGGCATGGTCCACTAGGCCTCGGTCTCGATGCAACTAAACATACAAAAATAACAGACATCAGAATATACCTAACAGAAAATCCTAGAAAACTCGATCTAGAATATTAGATACCGAAATAGAATTAGGGTTCGACCGGACATCACGTTTTACGAGAATCCTACCAAAATTCGGTAGAACCTCCCCTGTAAAACGGACATCTCTCTACTCAAAGAGTAGAGCCAGCCCTGCAAAGAAACACACTTCGAAAAAAAGACACAGATACACATCCACAACCCCTCGGTCGGACTCCAAACTATAGTTCACCGACCGAGGTCCACAATTCACAAAATAATTATGAAAATACCAAAAATTCCCTTACATCATAGAAATACATTTTATAAGTAGAAATTATGCAATTAACCTTAAAACACAGTAAAAACCGATAAAAACTCATTTATTTAAAAAAATCGTATATTATATGTATAATTTGAAAATAATTTACAAAAAATGGTTTTAATTAGTTAAAAATACTAAATAATTTGTAGAAATAATTTTATACCTTAAATAACTATTAAAAGCAATTTAATTACATTTTTAGCCAATGTAGGGTAAAATTACCAAAATACCCCTATATATATAAATATACTAAAATTAATCCAAAAATTCACCAAAAATAGTATAATTATCCAAAATTAATTTTATCCACATATTTATCAATAATATCAATAATTAAACTCAATTAACTAATTAATTTCAATTAAAAACACAATTAACCTAATTTTCCAAAATTACATAAACCTAAACAAATTCAAAATAAATACATAGAAATTCATAAAAATTCAAAATAAATTTCTATAATTCATTTCAACACCTATATTTATCATAAAACACAATTTCATAATTTAATTAATTAATTTTCGAAAATTAGAAAATAATAATAAAATATTCAAAAATACCCAAAAATCAAAATAAATTCCAAAAATTCCACAAAAATTCACACATGTAGATTAAGCTAAAGGGAACAGCATTTGTTAAGGGATTTTTCATGAATCACAAAGAAAAGCTCAAGAAAAATTCAAAAATCCAATATGGCCGAAATTAAAAAATTGACAAAAACCTTACCAAATAGAGTTTTAAGCTTAAACAAAGCTTGGAATCATCTTCTATGGCTTCATAGGAGTTCAACGACACCAGAATGAGGGAATTTGGTGGCCGGAATCGTGAGGTGTGGAGGGAGATGCAACTTTCAGCCAAAATGGTTTCCTTGGCTTCGCCGGAGCCGGAGAGGATGAAGGGAGTGGCGGAGCTGCTGGAGGAAGGGGGTGGACGTCCGGGAGGCACATTGACGGTAGTCGGCCGGAGTTGCAGCTGGATGGAGGAGAGGTGGCGTTGGGAGGAAGAAGAAAAGGGGGGTAGGTTTTGGTAATTTTGTAACTTATGTGTGTGTGTATATATATATATATATATATATATATATATATATAATGTTTATTAAAATATATTAATATAATATTTAAGAAAATCACACACTACATATTTAGAATGCACAATATATACACATACATATACATATAATAGTTAAATAATAACTATATATAATATATACATACACAATTGAAATTACTATTAAACCCTAAAATTATTATATATAAATATATATATGCATGTGTATATATATATATATATATATATTAATACCACAATTAAAATAATGCATGAACTCATGCAAATGCATAAATATACTTAAAATAATTAATAGTAAATTATTTACGTGAAAATTTCCTCGAAAATACAAGTTCCGGGAAAATTTTACGTAAAGTACTTAAAATAATATAAAACAATTAAAATTAGCTTTAATTAAATTACAAACTCTTAAAATATCAGTATTATATATAAGAATTATTAACACTGCATATCCCGATGCAGTATAAAAATATCTAAAAACATGGGATATTACACTTTAGGTTGTTTAAAGTCTGCAAAATCCCAACAGAAGCAGCTTCCTTTGGATTAATGGTTGAAGATTGCTATGATCTTATGAAGAATTTATCTAATATTTGTATTAGCTTTGTAAGAAATTTTCTGAATGAATTTGCTCATATTTTTGCTAAAGCAGCTATTTCTATGTCAAATTACCAAGTGTGAGATTTTACTCCGGACTTTGCTTATTCTGTATTAATTAGCTCGAGAGAGCTCTCATGGTTAAATATTTCTTATTTGCTTTTAAAAAAAAATTCAAATAAAAATGAATTAATAAAAAATATATAAACATATTGAATTTTAAGAATTTTTAAGTTTTAATTATACCAAAATAAAAAGAGAAAATTACTTTTGCCCTCTTGAGATATACCATAATTCACACTTTCCCCCTTTTTATTTGAAAATTGAACACTTGCCCTTCAGTTTTTATTCCGTTAACATTTTACCCATTCCAACCAAATTTCTGGCAACTCTTTTATACCAAATTTACTGGGTTTAAAGTGTTCATTTTTATAAAATAGAGGTGATTAAATGTTTTTTGATATAAAAAAGTTGTCAAAAATTTGGTCAAAATGGACAAAATGTTGACGAAATGAAAACTGAGGAGGGTAAGTGTTCGATTTTCAAATAAGATGGGGAAAAGTGTAAATTATGATATATTTTAAGGGTTGCTCATATTCCTTTTACTATCCTAAAAAGTAGATTTTAATGTCTATTAAATAGATAATAAATAGAGGGTTTATTTAGGTATTGATAACCTATATTAGTATCCTATTATAATAAGGGATATATTCCCCTAAAAAGGAGGATTACTTGAATAAGAGGAAAGCTCAATAAGGAAGCCTATTTCAATTAGGAAGACTACTCTGCAAAGGAAGTCTCCTCCTCTACTAAATAGGGCAATCCTAAAAGACTAAGGAATCATATTCCTAAGAGGTTTGAGCAATATCTTCTCCTATAAATACATCTCATGACATCTCATGTCATTCATGCTCTCATCATACAACATCACCAAGACATCATTCCATCACCTCATCATCACAAGCAATCATCCTTTACTCCTATATTCTCTATTATATTATGTGTATTTGCTTTATTATATTTTTCCCTCATACTATTACTGACTTAAGCTTCAGAGTGTTTATGGAGGAAACCCCTTTACCCATTCTCCTCGTCCATGCAGGTTCCACAAGAAAAATATCAAATTAGAGTTATCAAGTGGCACTGTCTGTGGGAAAAAATCGAATTCAATTCCGGATTATTATTATTGCTTACTAGAACCTAGCTTCAAAATTCTGTTATTTCATTCAAATAATATTTAAGATGAGACAAGCTTACTTGTTTTATAAGTATCTTATTCAATTTGTCACCTTTACAACATGCGTGTCATTAGCACAATAGAGGCTTAAAGATTTATCCATTTACCCTCATTGATGAGCATGAAGATCTCAATACAACCATTAGTGACGACATGTCTATCTATCAAGAACAACTCAGAAGATGGAAGTTTTGGCAATGGTCAAACTCGAATGACCATTTCACATCACCATAGCTTCATAAAAAGGAAAAAATAAAGAGAGGGGATGCATATGAGTTTTAAAGAAATTTCTGTTGTCGATGCAATAATTTCTAAGGTTAGAATTTAGAGCAAACAGTAAGATAGTTGGGCAACCAAAATGAATCACTGAGCATCAAGGCTTGGAAGTAGTTCCACACCCAGATCAGACATAGTGACAAAAAGAAGCTAGATGTCTATATGTTTTCCTCTAAAATCACAAAGTTGGGCCATATGACCTCATACCGAGATGGAAGAATGTGAGTATTTGACGAATAGCTCTCAAAACTGAAACTAAGTATCAAGTGAACATCAAACATCAAATACGGGACACTAACTTCTTGAGATTTCAGACGCCAAGCATCTACTACCGAGCATTGACACTCAAACTCTGAGTAACGAGCAAGTATGGAAGAGTCGAACATTCACTTCATGGGCATCTCCCAATCTCTGACCATCTCCTGAGTTTTGGCATTACAGGAATATCTAAGTCATAGAAACAGTAAGGCATAAACTAAGCTTCGAAGCACCTTGCTTCTAAGCATTGAGTTTCAAAGCACCGAGATTTCAAGTATTAAAACATGGAGACTATCGGACACCCAGAACAAGCACTCAGGTACTTAGTTATGCTCAAACATCATATCTGTCATCTATGGTCAGGATTTATTTCGATGTTCAAGATACAAGTATTTACTGAGCTCCGGACATCTATTGAGCATTGGGCTTCTTAATAATGAAGATTAGCAATAATCATCATCTAATGAACACTACATAAAGCCTTACAAAGTCGAGATTAAATACTGACATCCATTCACCGAGCATCCAAACAACCTAAGTACTGTCTACTAAAGCCTTGGAGATCCGAGCATCCGAGACTGAGTATTTAAGAATCCGGGCATCCAAGTCTAAGCATCAAGGAGTCCGGGCATCCAAGTCTGAGTATCAAGGATTCCGGGCATCCAAGTCCAAGCATTAAAGATTTCGGGCATCCAATTCCAAGCATCAAGGAGTTCGGACATCCAAGTTCGAGCATCAAAAAGTCTAAGCATTAGAGTCTGAACATCCAGAGTTTAAACCACAGTATTAAAACCTATCAATTCTCGAGCATTCGAGTCTCTATTATTACAACTATGGATATCCAAGCAAGCCTCAAGCATTGAATCTAGAAAGATTTACATCTGAAACTCAACGATTTTCAACATTAGTACAAAGTGCCAAGGAGTATAACATACTCAAAACTCAGACAGTGACATAGATGTTCTTGGATAGTGCACCACAAATTATGGAGAGACCTTCAAATACATCGACAACCACTAAACTACAACGAACATAAACATTCATCTATTCATATAGGAGATGAGTACTACAATAAGATGTTAATTGCATAGCAGTATATTTTCATGCAATTGGAAACACACAAACTTAAGCAGCATCTTCAAAGACAAGGTCATTCAAACAATAATTGAAGTAAACGACGAATATAAATATTCATGAATTTGAAGGCGGGACAAGAGTACATCAGGAGATAAGTTTCTTTAATTTCTCTTGATATTATTTATTTTATTTATCTTATTTATTCTTATATGAATATTCATAGCTCGTCACATAAGCGCGCTTACGTATCTACATATAAATGCTCGTTCATATATACATGATTATTATTCATGCAATACCTACATCAATTACAATTGATATGTTTATTACACAAGGTCAGACCATCAAATAAGATCGATTATACGATCCCAAAACTATTTTTCTTTTGTCTATTACTACAGATAAGGAAAATGTATTTATTGAAGATGCTACTTTAAGTACCCATCAGTCCAAACAATCGAACACTCTGATAATCTCACTTGGCATCAACATGCAAAGTTTGTTAAAAGACATTAGACACATTGTCAGGAAACTCTAAGGCAAACAAGCACTCATTCATGCTCATATAATAAATGGTGGTTCCCGCTCAAAGCTAGATCAAACAGCACTTGGGCAAATCTTACTCTACCTCAGATCTTTAAAATTTCAGAGAATATCCGACAAGGGAAATTCAAGAATGAAGTCAAGTATATCCACCATATAGGCGAATAAATCAAAAGGAAATTCCAAGACATCCTAACCAGTATCACACACTATCCTCTATTTTAGAATCGGTGCAACATTGACCCTTCACCTAAATTACAAATGCTCATCTCATAATTCAGATTAGGCAAACCCAAATTTGGTCCTTTAAAACCCACCTTCCATCATTTCAAACACTCTCAATAAATTACTATCCCATATTATGGAGCTCAGATTGAAAAGGCTCAGACTCACTACTAGGATCCCAACATCCTACCTTTTGCAAAAATAGTACCAACAATAAATGCTCAAAAAATCAAACATCTGCAGCAATATTGTCCGGACTTAACATCAATCATTATTCTGACTAGGCAGCTGCCATCAAAAGAATTATTAAAGTTCATAAACCAAGTAACATTATACGGCACTCGGACCGCGCTTCTAATGCACCGAGACTATACGGCTCTTGGGTTACGCTTATAATGCACTAAGATTAAGTCTAATGACTGAAGCTGGCACCCTCGGGTCGCTTCTGTAGTACTGAGGTTCTGAGCATGTAAGCCTTACTTCCTTGCACTGAGCGTCTAATCCTCACACATTAGTCCAGTGACTGAAGCTTGCACCCTCAGGTCGCTTCTGTAGTACTGAGGCTCCAAGCATATAAGTCTTGCATCCTTGTACCGAGCATCTAAGCTTCGAAGTATCTAAGTCCAGTGACTGAAGCTTGCACCCTCAGGTCGCTTCTGTAGTACTGAGGCTCCAAGCATATAAGTCTTGCGTCCTTGCACCGAGCATCTAAGCCTCGAAGTATCTAAGTCCAACGACGAAAGCTGGCACCCTCAGGTCGCTTATGTAATATTGAGGTTCCAAGCTCGTAAGCCTCGCATCCTTGTACCAAGCATCAAAACTCCAGTGACAACTGGTTCCGTCATGTTATTTCCACACAGACGGGTTAATCTTTTACCTCAAAGCATTTTTATTGCAAGTTTTGTGTACTCAAGTCCAATTGTCACTTCAAACAATGTTCTTATATAATGATTTCAAGACTTGGTGCCGAGCTTTATCTTTTCTTGTGGTTGGCCACCTCAACTCACCCTTCCATATCAGGTGCAGTTACTCAAACAGTCTCTCTCTCCAAGCAGATACAATGACATTTTCCATCATCTTATGGACTTGGATACATCAGACATAAATATTTGAATATACTTTCAAGGGGGAGTCTTGATAACCCATATTAGTATCTTATTATAATAAGGGATATATTCCCCTAAAGATGATGATTACTTGAATAAGAGGAAAACTCAATAAGGAAACCTATTTCAATTAGGAAGACTACTCTACAAAGGAAGTCTCTTCCTCTACTAAATAGGGCAATCCTACAAGACTAAGGAATCATATTCCTAAGAGGTTTGAGTATTATCGTCTCCTATAAATACATCTTATGACATTTCATGTCATTCATGCTCTCATTATACAACATCACTAAGACATCATTCCATCATCTCATCATCACAAGCAATCATCTTTTACTCATTTATTCTCTGTTCTCTATTCTGTCATATCTATTCGCTTTATTATATTTTTCCCTCATGCTATTACTGACTTAAGTTTTGAAGTGTTTATGGAGGAAATCTTGTCTCTTTACCTATTCTTTTTGTCCATATAGAGTTCACAAGTAAAATATCAATTCAAAGTTATCAGATATATTTAAAGTTGGATGGTTTCGGTAGTACAATAATAAATTTCACGTGATGTTTATTCTTTTGATAAAACGTGAAGGACTTTTATGCACCTTTTAAAAAATTATTAACTCATTCCTTAAATTTCACCATCATCAAGAACTCAATTTTTCAGTAAAAAGATTGACCAGATGGAAATGAATGTAGTCGTACAATACACATGCATTAATCTAATTATTTAAATAAATTTTAAAAATAAAATTATATATTTAACCAAAAACTTGTCATCGGCATATAATAGGCATGATAACATGTTTTTATTGCATCTTGTAACTCATTGAATTTTCATTTTTATCCGGTGACTGTGTTGTGATAATTTAATATATGCTTATTTGAAATAAGAAATATTGATTCAAAGATATATGATTGGAGGACTCATATGTTATAATATTTGAGATATTGGAGAAAATTAGAAAACAAATATAATAATAAATTATGTGTCGAAATGGATGGTAAATCTTCACAACCAAGTGTCTTTTAAATTGGCTTTTCATTTTGCAGTTTTGATGATGAGACTAAAATCAAAGTAATTTACCAAAAATTGATATCTAAAATTTAGAACTAGAAAATCTGCAATATAACAGCATTAGCAAACCACCCAGAACTATATCTTTCGTTGAAAATATCTAAACAAATTCATATTTATTCTTACCCCTGCAAATCTACAAGGAATTTTTTTTTATTTTCAAATTTGTTTTTGTTTCTTTTATAGTTTTCATGAATATGTAAATAGTTTTATTAATTCTCTTTATGCTTATTCTTGATTAATGCAGTTATACAGAACTAAGAAACAATATTTGATCAATTTTGTGATTAGACTCATAAACAAGATTTGACTTAAGTTGTTCTCCTTTTTATCACTCTTGTTCATAGATCAATTATAAAAAACTTAATTAATGTTCTCTTTGATGCCAACTTCTTTGTAGATCTTGCAGTAGTAACAATTTTTACATTTTACTTTTTGAGCAGTTGTAGACCATAAAATCTATCAATGCATTTTAAGTTCTTGACCATGAAAGCATAATTTTGGTTGTTCACCATAGATCATAGATCTTTGATGAAGCTGTTAAAGGGCATCCTGATTAAAAGGAGGCTGACATTATTAAGTTTCGGATGGCTCAAATGTTTATGTAGAATAAATGAGGAACTTTTGATTTATTACAAATAATCTATTAGGTATTGTTCATTGCTCATTCACTTGATGTCATAATTTAATAAAAAAATTCCTTCCTCCTCCTAGAAATAAGGTGTAAATAGTAGAAACTTAATGCCTAGCAAGAGGATTATAAATTGCGTCACTGTAATATTGTAGATGTAAAACTTTTGAGTTGCTAAAATTAGTTTTGGTCGCAATGGCCTTTGTCTGCCAAATTTTTATTAAAGCTTTTTTTTTTTTTTACTAAAATTATTATTTACCCCCTAAATCCGATAATCACAATAAATTAAAAATTTATTTATGATTTGCAAAATTTGGACTTCAATAATATATAGTAATACTATATAAATATAATTACCCATTAATGATTTTAAGTCTAATGGTTTAAAAAAATGTAAACTTTTTTTTATTGTTGTAATTTTAACCAAATTTTATCTTGGTAAAAATATTCTAATTTGACAAATCTGTAGCAATTATAATCGAAAATCAATTTCGGTCAAAATTGAACAATAAAGGTACTCATATGACATCTTATATGACACTATTGATGTGGAAACTACTGTTGCATTAACTAAGTATTAGTATAAAAAGATAAAAAAAAAAAAAAAATTCTATTATAGCAAGTTTGTTCCAAATTTTTATTTTTGACATAAATATCTTAATTTTTCTAAATATATTACATTTTATTATTAAATTTGTAATATTTAACCATAATACTTAACACTTAATTATTTTTATAATTTATAAAAATTTGATGATATACATCATAAATTTAATACTAAAATTTTAATTATTAAATTATGTCAAAATAAAAATAATATTTACGTAATTAATAACTAATAGTTAATTAAACCCTCAGACTGTGTTAGATACTCTAATAACAACAAAATATTTAGATCATTCAAAACTCTCAACTAATAGTTAGTATGTATTTTGGACATATTAAATCACTATAAAAAGAAGAAGAAAAAAACACTAACAAATTTAATGATGTCCAACCACGAAACTAGAAATAACAAATAAAAATTTGAGATGGTGACCCAAATTTAAATTATTAACTCTTATGATGTGATATGTATTGATTCATTATTACATATCGCATTTATTAGTAAGGGTTAAAAATTACATTTTAGATAAATTCATATATTAAAATGACAAAACTATAAATAGATGTGTTAAACTGACAAAAAATAGAAAGTATATGAGTCGTGGATATTTATGCCAATTTTTTAACTTCAGTAACAATTCTACAATGAATTTTAATATGGCTCTTACCATGGTACAAAAAGTTTGAACCTATACAAATAAAATTAAAACTGTTAGATTAATTTTTATTTAATTATAACCATTGATTAATACTTATTTAATCATAGTTATTCATGCATATTATAAATATTGATATTACAAAAAAAATAATCAATGGTTATAATTAAATAAAAATTAATCTAACAGTTTTAATTTTATTTATATAGATAACACATGTTTGTGTTAAAAATGACTCATACTTATCTACTTTTGTTTAGAGCAAATTACTCTTTTCCCCTAACATTTCACCTAATTTGCACTTCCCTTTTGGTGAAAATTGAAAATTTTATCACTTAGTTTGTAATATGTCAACACTTTAATCCTTCAATAAATTCTTGGTAAATCTATTATATTAAAAATTTTAGATCCCAATATTTTATAAAAATGCACATATTAATTCCTTTATTTTAATAAAATTAAACAATTTAATTTTCATAATTTAAAATTTTTAAGAATAATTCTAAAACTTACACATGTTTTTGTCAATACCTTATAGTTAAAAATCAAGTTCTAATTTAAATAAATTCATCAATTTACTTGATTTCACTTTAAAAATTAAGTTATTCATTTTTAGTGTTTGATTTAATAACTATAATGTCATTAAAAAGAAAAATTAATTAACTTATGTGCAAAAAATTGAATATATAATGAAATTATGAAATTTTGTAATTTGATTTTTATTTAATATATTGATAGATGTACACATAGGTGTTAAAAGTTTAATTGACATTAAAATTTAAAATTAAAATAACAAAAATTTTGAGGGGGCAAATTAGTTTATGATATTTAAATAGATGGATTAAATTGTTTTGTCTTTATAAAATAAAGGGATCTAATTTTTTTTTAATATAAAGAAAAAAATCAAAAATTAATTAAAGAAGAATCAAGAGGTTAAGGGAAAATTAAAAGACTTAAGAGGAAGAAAAGAACACAAAGATTTATAGTAGCTCGAATTTTCAATAATCTTATACTCTACCTAACTTATCCCTAAGATTTTAAAACCCAATCCATGAAGTATTTTAAGATTCAACATCAATCTTTACAATAAGTGTTTTTTTAAGACTCAACACTAAACCTTTATACAAATATTTTTCCAAGACTCAACACTAAACCTTTACAACAAATATTTTTTTAAGACTCAACTCTAACCTTAGTTGATTTAATCCTCACTACCTCTTATCTTAATCCAAAGAAAGTGTAGAAGAGGAAATCTTATTAATTATGTCACATTCCAACTCTTACCAGAGTTGAATATACAAAAATCAACATGAGTTTACAAAGAAGAATTTGAATAATAAAAATTACAAAGCTTTAATTACACTTATTTCTCTTAACAACTTTTCTAACTTTTTAAATATTGAATTCAAGAGGTATTTATTGAGTGAAGGTATTGTTAGACACAATAACTCTTAGCTCTGATTTTCTCATTCTTGATTTAAATGAAATTTCAACCTTTTTGTAGTTGAAGATGTGCTCATGGCCATTACACTTGAAAACATAGTAATCAAACCATTACAAAGGAAGTTTATCCACCCATGAGGCTCCTTACAATCGTGAGGAGGGACTATGAGGAGTTCTATCTAAAAAGTTCCACTTGAATCTTATTTTATCTGGATAGTGATTGGCTTGCTCACAGTCATAAGGACATGCTAATGATCGAGATCATAAGGAGTCATGCATCTTTCAATTCACTTAAAGTTTAACTCTTATACATTGCCCATTGAGTATAGTTTTGATTCTAACATAAATATACACTTAAATACACCAATTAAAAGTTTAAAATTAATTGTTAAAGTCAAAATCAAGATTGATTAGAAATTGATCATGCAGATGGTTAAAATAATGTAAATAAAATTGTTAGCCAATAAGAGGGTTATATAGTGATAACTCTTTTTTTTCAAAAATATTTTTAGATGGATGATTTAAGTTTTGTTGTTATTAGTTTATAGAAATAGTTTACATGTAATTTAAAAGGAGATGATTATTTTATAGAATTAATGGATCCATCTACCACCAACTTTAGTCAATTTTGCTATTATATTCTCACCTTTATTTTGTGGCAATTTAATATATCAATTTTACATTTTATCACAATTCCATCCAAAATCAAAATTGCATGTGTCCATATTGAGGTGTCCTATTCACATGTAAAATTAAAAGCACATGTGTAAATGAGGAATTTAATAATGTTGAAAAAATATTTATGCTTCAAAACGATGTTGTTTGGATCTATATTTTACCACATCAAAATAACATCATTTGGTAAGGCATAAATGATTAGAGGTTAAAAGTTAAAACCTAACTAAGAAATTCTTTTTCTTTTTCTCGTCTTCTTGCTTGTTACCTCATTTCAAATGAAAAAAAAACTCTTATTGTAGTTGAAATTAGTGAAGAAATTAGTCCCAATGGAGGTAAAGAATCATTTGTTTATAATATTGGCATAAAAGTAATATGGGCAGGAAATAGAAAAGAAAAAAAAGTAATATTTTTATTCAAAAAATTTGGGATTATAAATACAATGCAAAGAGAATAAAGTTCTGTCAAGAATTTGGGTAAGGAAATTTTAAACCAAGTTAATAAACGAGCTTGGTTTTCATATTTGCATCTCATATATCCATTTCCTATATTTGTTAACTCAGACATGACCTCCTTTTCTTATTTGAATTTCAAACAAATGTCTCCTATTTTTGTTTCAATAGAATTAGACTTTGAAGAAGAAAGTATCTTCTTTTTTTGGTCATGAAATGGAGATGTCCATTACTGCAACTGAGCCTCTAAGAGGATACAAAAAGGGTATCAAACCCTAAAAATAAAATAAAAAACAAATGAGGGATTAAGCCTTTAACCTAATAATTTACCAAGACTACTTCATGGTTAGTCTCTTGCGTATACATAGAAAAACTAGACCTCTAAGGTTAAGTCTTTTCATTGTCTAAGTAATTGGGGTCCTAAGAGATAAGCAAATAAAATAAAGAAGCATCTAGAAAAATAGCCAAATCTAGCCTATAACAGGCTTTAAGGATAATCAAATCAAGCTTAAACAAAAAATACATTTATAAAAATACCCTATTTTTAATTTATATGAACAAAAATGCCCTAAGTTTTTATTTTTTACAAATCTACCCCCCTCTTTTTACATGCATTTGCAAAAATATCCCGTCTTATTTCAAAGAGATTTTCACTAGTTCTTCTTCTTCCTTCACATTTCTTCCTTTTTTTTTTCAATTTCTTCAAGTTTTGATTTTTAAGTTAGTTTTTTTCCTTTTTTTTGATGGTAACTACTCTTGGTGGTATGGAAATTAACTGCCATTTTATTTTTGGTGGTTATTTCTTATAAGAATCTTATGGTTAACATAAGATTAAAAAATCCTAACCCTGTAAAACAGAGAGAACGAATTGTGAAAAAGAAAAAAGGTGTAAGAGTAAAAATGGTAAAGAAGACAATGTGTAGGAGTAGGAAAAAAAGGGACATGCAAAGAAGGATAATGATGGTGTTTTGGGTAGGAAGAAAAGGGGTTCTGAGGTGTAGATATTGATGTTAATAGTGGGAAAAAGAAGATAAAAAAAGATGTTAATGAAGGATCTGGTGTAAAGGTTGCTACTTTAAAGGTATTTATTATTTTTATTTTTTGGTTTAGGTCTTGTTTCGTTTTAGTTTCTAATTACATTTTTTTAGTACTGGGAGCCTTTCTTGAAAAGCGATGAGTATTTTAAAGCTACGATTTCTTACACTTTATCATATAGTGTTCTTAATTTGATTAAAGAAATTTTGAATGAAACTCAATTAGGTCTTTTTTGTGAAACATGTTTTGATTTTTTTAGATTTACCAAAATTTGAAGTTCAATGCCAGTTGATTATTCACTTTTGTTAAGAGAATTAAAGCAACCCAATTTGTATGAGTGTTATTTTGATGTTTCTGGAAAGATATTAAAATTTAGGATAGATGATTTTACGTTAGTTACAGGGTTAAGGTGTGTTGGTAACTTTATGTTGTTAACTAATTTTTTAGAGGAGAATAGGTTGATTTTAAAATATTTTTATGGTTTGAAGAAAATAAACAAGCACTTTGTTATCCAAACGTTGGGATAATGATGAAAATGGTGTTAAGATTGCTTTAATTTACTTTATTGAAGTTTTTTTTTATGAGTTCTTCATTGGAGAATATGGTGAGTAAGAGAACATTTGATATTGTTGTGTATGGTTTTTGTAATGAGTATCATTGGGGGAAGGATGTGTTTTACTTGACCATGGAATACTTGAAGGCAAATATTTTTATGAGTGAAAATAGAAAGAAAAATGATTGAACTTTTTATAGATTGAATGGCTTTCCCTACACTGTTCAAATTTGATTTTATGAATGTTGTCCATTTATGGTTGATAATGTTTTTGTACACAATGGTCTAAAGAATTCGCTTATTCCTCAAATTTTGAATTGGACTTGTAAATCAAATTTGAATTACAAAGTGCTACAACGCTCAATTTTCAGGGAACCACTGAGTAAGGTAAATTTTTTTTGTTATTTAATTTTTTAAGTTTATTTTATTTTTTTTAATTTTTATTGTTATTAATTTTTTTAATTTTTTTGTAGTTAAAATTGAGGAATGCATCTCCCACTGAGAAAGAGTTGTCAAGGTTGGCTTTAGGTGGTTTTTTTTAAAAATATGAGGAAGAGTTTAGTGATTCTGGTGATGTGAAAAGTTCACCCAATTCTCATGACTTTGTAAAGGAATTAGCTTTAAGACATGACTATTTAAGAAATGAATTTAATGATTTGAAGTTGTTTGTGTACAAAAAGTTGGATTATCTTTCTTCTTCAATGAAATTGGTTAAAAATATTGATTCCGATGCTAATTCAGATGAAATATTGTATTTGTGTTAAAGAAAAGAAAAGATGATAATGGAAATGATGGAGGCGCTGCATCAGGTGTTGTTGGTTATTTTATTATGTTTTATTTTTATTTTTTTTTTGTTACTGTTTAGTTTACTTTTAGTTTATGATGTCATTTTAAATTTGATGGAAAAAGTGGAGGTGTTAGTGGTGCTTCTTTTACTAGTTTAGTTGATAAAGAGAATGCTTCTACAGAGAAAGAAAGTGAATGTAAAGGGATTAAAGGTGGAGGGGGTGGTGGGAATAAAGAAGCTTGTGATTCAGAGGTAAGAGATTCTGTTAAGGTATATTGGATTTGATTATTTTTTAATCATTTTCATTTCTTTTTTATTTCTAATACTATTTTTTCTGTTTTAAGGATGATAAATTGGCCAATGATATTGGTTTGAATTCTAATAGCAAAGATGATTCTGATAAAGATGATGACAAAGTGGTGAAGAAGTCTAATGCGGTGTGTTATGTTTATTTTGTTTTATTAATATTTTTTTTGTTTTAGTTATTAATTTTTTTTTGATATATTATTTTTTTTTTAGGTTGAAGATTCTATATTTGATGATATTAAAAAGGCTTTTATTGTTATTGATAATGTTATAAAAGCTGCTTTGAATTGTGATGTTACATGTTATTTTATTTTTAATTTTTTTGTGTTTTTTTTTATGATTGAGCATTGTTTTTTTTAATAGGCTATTGGAAAAGGTGTTTCTATGTCTATTTCTAAGGAAGGTGGTGTTATTAGTCGACAAACTGTTAATCCTAGTGATGTGGTATTATCTTTGTTTTTTTTAATTATGTGTTATTTATTTAGGTTGTTTTTTTGTTTCTATTTGGTTTTTGATACTATTTAATATGTTCAGGTTGATGATGATGACTTTGAGAGTCCACTTCCTGATAAAATGGAGCATAAACCTGGTTATGTCATGAAATATCCTTTGGTGAAATGAGTTTGGTTCTTCAGGAGTTAACATGGGGAAAGGACATAACTATTTTGAAAAATATACATAAGGATATTGGCGAAGCTTTAAAATATGAATCTCTCTCCAGTTTTGATGGTTAGATCAAGGTTAGGTTAAAAAAGAAGAACAAGTACGTTTTGGATTTTTATTTATTTGTTTATTTAGTCATTTACAAGTAGTTTATTGATTGTTTGTTCGCATTTTTTTATTTTGGAGGAAGAAGTTGTATTCTAATAAAGATAATTTGATTTCTCTTGGTTTTGTGTTTGGAGTTGAGACAATTGTAATAAAGACATGGTTCTATACTATGTATTCCCCCGGAAAGATGGTGTCTTCTTCTGTAAGTTTTTTATTTTTTTGCAAGTTTTTAGTTTTAGAAACTGAACATAAATTGATTGTATACTATATATGAAATAATTATTTAATATGCTGAATATCTATTTTGCAGTATATCAATGTTTTGTTTTATTATTTGAGGAAAAAAAAGAAAGTGTATTCTAACAGTTGTGTCAAATACACTACAACAAACAACGTGTTCACTCTTGATATAAGAAATTTTTTATTAAAGAACAATGATTATTCTCTTATTTCTGTTGATCATAGTGTTGCAAAGTACATACTCGGGTATTAAATGGCTAGTAACACTGCTTGGTATCTTCTTGATGATGTGTTGTTTCCCATTCACATTGGTAAGGAGAAATATTAAATTTAGGGCGTTTGAACTTCAAGGATAGGTATATTTACATTAATAATTCTTTAAAGTGTGCAAAGACTAATAAATTGGTAATGAAAGTTTTGGAATCTTATAGTGTTCTGCTTCCATTTTTTTTAACTTCTTAATTTGTGGTTAAATCCTAAAGATATTGATATAAATTTTTAAGTTTATTCCTCGAAGAAGGTTTTAGATCCTTTTGAAGTTGTCTCGGTTGATGATCTTCCTTCCTAAGAGAATAAATGAGTTTTTTTCTTCGTTTTGGTTTCATTTTATTGATTTTTCATTATTCTAATTGATTTTTAATTTTTTTTAATGATTGTGGAGTATTTGCAGTTGCATTGCTAAGTACTTGCTTCATGAGTTGGAGATTCTTGGGAACATCAATATAGATCAGATGAGAAGTCAGTACACTGTGAGTTTATATGCCTATGGCATGATGAAGCAGTATGATTCAATGGAAAGTGAATATGAATACCGAAAAAGGTTGCATCTAAATGAAAAGGGGAAGAAAAATATTGATTTAGAATAGGTTGATTGATTTGATTGTTCTTAAAGTCTTTTATGAACTGTTTGGTTATTTTTGAAGGATTTTAAAGTGGTCCTTGTTTGGTTATAAAGATGAATATTTGGGTTGTTGAATTTGTATTTGATGATTGTTTGTTAATGTTGGAGATAGTTGATTTTATAAAATATGATGTTTTAAGTTTACTATTGTTTTATTATTATTTTTTAAAGATTTTGTATATAGTGGTAATGGATTTTTTTATTAGAAGAGGTTTATTATTATTTCAGTTTTATTATATTTGTATTATAAACTTAATGTCAACTAAAAGTATTCAAAATATTTTGTGAAATTTAATGAGAAGTTGGTTATTTCATGTAATGGACTGGCTGAATGCACTTTTGAAAATTATATTTTTGAGCAAATATAACTGCAGTTTGAAAAATTAAAAATAAATTAATGAATTTTTTTACTTTTTGAAGTTGTTTGTATATGTATATGAAATTGTTATAGAAACAGAAAAGAAATGAAACGGATTCTATTTTTACAATGAAGTTTTATTGAAGTGTAATATCCCGTGTTTTTAAGTATTTTAATACTGCATCGGGATATGCAGTGTTAATAATTTTTGATTATGTATTTATGATATTTTACGAGTTAATATGTATTTAAAACTTATTTACATTATTGTATATCATTTTAAGTGCTTTACGTAAAATTTTTCCGGGACTTTCATTTTCGGGGAAATTTTCACGTAAATAATTTACTATTAATTATTTTAAATAGATTTATGGACTTGCATGAACTCATATATATTTTTAAAATACTAAATAACGTATATATGTGTATTTATTTAATTAATTAGGGTTTAATTAATTACCCTAATATTTTATTATTTATTTATTAATTTTATTGTTATTTAATTATTTTTATTTAGTATTAAATTATTAAAATATTAAATTATATGTGTGTGGTGTATATTTAAGGTGTGTGATTTTATATTATTTTAATATATAGTGTAAAGTATATATATATACATATAATATGTCAAAAAAATCAAATTTTTGGAAAATTACAATTCTGCCCTCGACTCTTCCTCCTTCTTCCCCGATTGCCTCCATCGCCGTTCCACCATCTGTCACGCTGCTTTCTTGTCGTCGGTGTGCCTCCCGATGTGCCACCTCCTTCTCCAGCCTTCCCCGTCGCCAGCAGCGCCCTATTCCGACGTGATTTGGCCGGAATCAGCTCGGGAAGCTGAAACTTGAGCCACCGTCGTTCACGACATTTCTGACCACTATTTTTGACACCGACGGTCTCTTTCTTCTCCTTGAGCTCCGGTGAGTGTTGAGCTCCGGTGAGTGTGATTCCAAGCTTTTTTTCACTTAAAATGGTCTTGATTTGCTTAGGTTTCGATTTTTCGAATTCGGCCATTTTAGGGTTCTTGATTTTTTGAACTTCAATTTGATTTATTCATGAAAAATAACTTCACAAATTTTGTTCCCCTTATCTTAATCTACATGTGTGAATTTTTGTAGAATTTTTGGAGATTATTTTGATTTTTGGGTATTTTTGAATATTTTAATATTATTTTCTAATTTTCGAAAATTAATTCATTAAATTATGAAATTGTGTTTTATGATAAATATAGTGTTGAAATGAATTATAGAAATCTATTTGGAATTTTTTATGAATTTCTATGTATTTATTTTGAATTTATTTAGGTTTATGTAATTTTGGAAAATTAGGTTAATTGTGTTTTTAAGTGAAATTAATTAGTGAATTGAGTTTAATTATTGATATTATTGATAAATGTGTTGATAAAATTAATTTTGGATAATTATACTATTTTTGGTGAATTTTTGGAGTATTTTTAGTATATTTATATATATATAGGGGTATTTTGGTAATTTTACCCTAAATTGACTAAAAATGTAATTAAATTGGTTTTAATAGCTATTTAAGGTATAAAAATGATTTCTACAAATTATTTAGTATTTTTAACTAATTAAAACTATTTTTCATGAATTATTTTCAATTATATATATAATATACGATTTTACTAATAAAATGAGTTTTTATCGGTTTTTACTGTGTTTTAAGGCTAATTATGTAATTTCTACTTATTAAATGTATTTATTTGATATAAGGGTATTTTTGGTATTTTTATATTATTTTGTGATTATGGACCCCGATCGGTAGACTGTAGTTTAAAGTCCGACCGAGGGGTTATGAATGTAATTTTGCGTTTATTTTTGAAGTGTGTTTCTATGCAGGGCCGGCTCTACTCATTAAGTAGAGAGATGTCCGTTTTACAGGGGAGGTTCTGCCGAATTTTCGGTAGAATTCTCATAAAACGTGATGTCCGGTCAAACCCTAATTTTGTTTCTGTGTCCAATATTCTAGATCGAGTTTCTAGGATTTTCTATTAGGTTTATTCTAATATCTGTTATTTATTGTTTGTTTAGTTGCGCCGAGACCGAGGGCTAGTGGACCAGGCCCGTCGAACCCATCTCGAGGAGCGCACTAAGTGTGAGTTACTATTCTATATATATATATGCTTTAGGGTGCATGATTTAGAAATGCATGTTTTATTTTGATTAAATATGCATAAATAATTTGATTAGTACTTAAGTTTATTTTTAGTTTACTTTTGGTTTATTTTTGGTATATATTAAATTATATGCATGCTTTATTAACCATTTATGTTTAAAATGTTTTTAAATACATTTCTAGCTTATTTTGTAATTTGATTGGATTTGTTTGACGTATATATACTCGAAATATACCTGATTTACTTTTGGTATATTTTCAGAATATATATGGTTAATAATGTTATTTTATTTAAATTCATGCATCATTTATTTGTGAATGAATGTTTTATATTTATTAATGAAGGATATCAATAGAACGTGCTACCTAGTGGGCAGCACTAGGACCGAGTACGTACCGGTACGCTTATAGCATTTAGGCTATATTACTAACCTATTTGAGGATATTGATGAGATTTGATTATTTGATGTGTGATGCGATTTGGGTGTGATTGCTGGAGCTCGGTTGACCTAGTGTCTCGGGACCAATCACACTGACAGTCAGACTGCTAGAGCTCGGTTGACTTAGTGTCTCGGGGCTAGTCTACTGTCCAAATGGAACAAGTGAACACATTTGGAATAAGTGAGCCTGTATGGCTAGAGTGTTGTCTAACACTGTTTGAGGTTGCGATATTATAGGGTTCTATTTGATCCTTCATAAACTGTGAATTTCAGCAAAATATATAAAATGATTTTATTGCATCTGTGTATTTGCCTGTATACATATATTTATATATGTATTATTGACTGTATGCATTGTCATTTAGTATGCATGTATATATATTATAGTAATTCACTCAGTGAGGTCTGACTCCCCTCCGTTGATGATTTTTCAGGAGAGTCATCGTCTTCAGACCTCAGTAGCAGGCCTGTACGCCGGATTTCTTCCGCCCCAGCTTCTTTATGTAAACTGCTCACTTGAGTTTTATTTTATAATCTAGACACTGCATTAGTTGTAAATAAATTATGGGTTTGATGTATTGTATTTATATGAGATATGTATTTTAAGAATTTGAACTGAGACTTGTATCAATAGATTTATTTATATATATGAGATATGGATTTGATTTAAATCCTGTGGTGGATATTATTTTGATATTTATGATTTTATTTTCGCTGCACTATGTGTTGTTATTATTGTTATTGTACGTTTTATTTTATTTTTAGGCTTGCTACGGGTTCCGGATTCGAAAGAATTCCCGTTCCCTAGCGCTGGTCATGGCCCCTGTTTTGGGTCGTGACATGAAGTATATTTATTTTAAGTGGCAATTTGAATGTCCTTAACAAAAATTATATTACATAACATTCATTTGAGAAAGAGTGTAATTGTACTAGGAAATTTTAACAAAACAATAAGAATCCATTTTTTATTCTTTATAAATATCTGTAGAAATGTAAAAATCTTTTTCAAAAACTGAAAGGAAACAGAAAGTATGCAATAACTATTGCATGTTTGATGGATTTCTGCAGGTCTTCCTATTATGTCCAAATAAGCCGCATCTGCCACACTTTTTTTCTATTTTCATTTCCCATGGAGATTTGGCTCTTGTCTTTTTAGGCCTTCCAACTCTATTACTTGCTTTTAGAGGAAGCATTATCATTTCTTTCACATAATTTGGTATGCACCATGTAGATTGACTTGGTAAAGGGTAAACAGTAACTTCATAAATTGCAGCCATTGTCTCTGTAGTGTAGAAATATGATGAATAGCTATAAGGTTCTTAGTTTAATTCCTTTAGAACTGCAAATGCATGCTTTCAAGGTAGTTAATTGAGTTGAAATTTGTTTCATGTGCATGTTTTATCTTTCAGGTCTACTATTTCTTAGATTTGCTCACAATAGACACTGATGATTTCATCATTTAATCTTCTAAACTAAAAGGATCCAATTTCAAAAAAATTAATAGTTTTAAAAATTATTTAAGAGTAAACATAATTAAAATAGGAATTGCATTTATTGTATCAGGAAACTAAAAGTATTCAAAAATAATATTTATTTGACTAAATTATTACTGATTATTTGTCTCATGCATGATATTTGAAATTTGAAAGTAAAGTATAAGATCTTACATTGAATTTTAGAGATTTGATTTAGTTCTTAATTAGCCTCTCATCAGGCCTTTTTGCAAGCTTTTTAAATGTGGCTCTTGAGATGTTTCTATTTATGGAAGTCCACTACTACATCAGTCCTCTCAAGTATTCCAGTAGGTTTGTGACAGGTGGTTCTCTTGCTTATTTTATTATTGAGTTGAGGGATTCAATAATATTTAATGTCATAGTCCTAAACTTATTATTTTGTGAGTGCACCTTCATCCACTTTTCATGTCTAATATTATTTAGGTACTAGTACACTCTTGCATTTATCTTTTTTATGTTAAGCATATACTTCTCAAATTGTTCTACTTTGTAACTATTTTCAACTTGTAAAAATAGGTTTTTAATTTGCATTGTGCTTTTCTTGAAGTTTGTTTTGATGTTGTTCAAGATGTGATAGAAGCAAAATGCATGTGCAACTTCAGGATAAACCTCTTTTATGGCTAATTCTATGCTTTGATGTTTATCGAACACTATGGTCAGCTTATCTCTCATTTCTAAGATTTTTCTCAATTGCCAAAAAACCATATCCAAGAGTTGTGATTTTTAGAATGCACAATAGCAAAGGAAAGTATTTTGCCTGTTGTGTCTTAAGTTGAGGCGGTTAAAAGTGTGCCTATAAATTTTATTTTGAGAAAAGTCCCATCAACCATAATTACTGGTATGTAGTGCTACCACCCATGAATGTTGGCTTGTAATGACATGTACACATATAAGAATTTTTTATCATTATTTGTCTTTTGGTCTACTACTGATCCTTTGTTTGTCTTTTCAATCATGTATAAGAAACTAGGAAAAAACGAAAAGGATTCTTCTATTTTTCCTCTTATGAATTTAAGAGTTGTTTCTTTTGACCTCCAAGCCTTCATATAGCTGATTGAGATGTCATAATCCTTCTATATATCTCTTATTATATTTACTGGCATATACACTATTTTTAAGCTATTGTATTTTGACTTAATGCAATCAACTATCATGCTTGTTGTTGCATGATGGTGGTTTCCCAATCTGGCCTTCAAGCTGCAACTATGTTCATTTTTGAATTCTCATATTCAAAACATCATTGTGTTTTTATACCTTAATGCTCTTAATCTCCAGGTGCAGTGTTCATCAATGCATTTTATGAAGAATTTTCTTCCATATGATTTGATGACTCTGAATTGAAAATTATTTGAAATGACATGGACGTTCATGACTATCTTCAACATCTAATTTTTATTATAGATTTGATACACTTTCACTTCTTTGGCATTTGTGTTGCTGATTATAAAAGATAGACGAAGAGGACTTTAGAATTCTTATTGTTCGCCTCTGCTATTTTGCTTGCTAATTTTTTTGCATAATCTACTATGTCTGAGGCTATTTCTGTATTTTTCATGCTTGTTGACTATTGCTCAAACTGTAATATAGTTTTTGTTGGAGTGAAATAAAAGAATTATTGTCCTTCTTTTGTAATGCATAAGGGAAACTTTGTTCGATCTAGTTTTATGCTTATCAACTGTATATACAAATGTAGAGTTGAATCATCTTCAATTAAAAGTTTTGGATACTGTTGTTTGACTTTCTAGGTGATTTGTAGTTCATTTTCTTCATTTTGCACCTTCAATCGATATGAAATTGTATTTATGAGGTTTTGGTACATGCAATCTATTGGAATTTGAACTCTGGTGACTTGAAAGTTTTGGAAAGTGAAATTGTTAGTCCATTTGCCATTGTAGTAAATGAAAAAAGCAGTTGTTGCATTTTTTATAAGTGAAATATGTATCAGAAACCAAATGTAAATAAAAAGGATTCTAAAATCAAACAGGCATATACATTATCTAAGGATTTTCCAAAGAACTTAAAATAGATGTTCTTGAATTATTTTCAGAAACTAAGTGTAAACAAAAATTATTATAAAATGAAGCAATCATATACATTATTTCTTAATGTTCCAAAGAATTTCAAATAGATGTACATTATTTTAGGATTTTCCAAAGAACTTGAAACAAATGTTCTTGAATTTTCAGAAACTAAGTGTAAACAGAAAGGATTCTAAAATGAAGTAGCCATATACATTATTTCTTAATTCTCCAAAGAATTTCAAATAGATGTCCTTGAAATGTTTCAGAAAACAAATGTAGACAAAAAGGATTCTAAAATGAAGCAAGCATGTAAAAAAAGTGTTTTGAAATATTTGTCTTTACACATACACTATTTTTTCATCTTCCAATGAACTTAACTCAGATATCATTGAATTGTATCAGAAATAAAAGTAAACTAAAAGGATTCTAAATTGAAATAATAAATTAATGCAGGTATTTTTTTTTTGGAAGAAATCAAGGTTTGTACACTGTTTATGTCATACATTATCTTCTATATCAATTAATTGTTAAAAAAATTAAAGAAAATGAAGATTTTGGTGGGTTTAAGAATAAATCTAGGTTTAAGAAAAGATCTTGGTTTGTATGCATTCAATGATTGTATAAAATGATGAATTTGAATGAGAATGCTTACCTTTGATTTTTTTTTTATTATTGTTCAATTTCTTCTTCTTTTCTTGGTTATTGAAATCTTGTTTTTAATTCCTTTTTTTTTAAATCATGGTGATATTTTTTTAAGTTTTAACAAGAGATTGATAATGGTGGTTAATATGAGGGAGGTAGAGTTAAGGTTCATTTTTTGGAGAAGAATTGTTTTTTTATTTAATATAGAGTGATTATAGGTGAGTGAAGTGTTTTTTAGCTGAAAGAGAAGTTTTGTAGCTGAGGGAAGAGATGGAAGAGTGTTTTATAGCTGAAGAATGAGAGGGGTAGGTATATACTTAAAATTGAAAAAGGGGGTAAGCACATAAATTTATAAAACTTGAGGTATTTTTGTTGTTTTGCCTCTATTTTTGGGTATTTATGAAAAAACCCCTAAACAAAAAAAGCTAAACTCGCTATAAAAACTCCTAATTACATAGAAGGAGCTTAGGAGTTGGTCTCTCTAGAATGGGTTAAACTAGAATGGGCCTCATTATGAGGTAAGGGGTTCTCAGAACCCAAAGTTAGATCACCTTTATCCAGGCTCAGTTTGACTACCATCAGGCTTATGGCCCCAGCTACTGCCTTTAACTTCATCTTGTAAGCCATGATCTTATTGTTTGTGCTGGGTGAATTTTTATTTTTCTTTCATTTACAGCCTTAGGTCCCATCAGAAACTCTTGAAGAGGTTATTCTAAAACCTTACCTTACTCAGATCTCTCTTCTTTTTAAAGTTGTCTTCCTCATGATATTGCCTATTGCACAAGATATTGTTCATAATTGGTGACTCTGATGGAAGAGATATGTTGATAGGGTCTTTACCAGCTCTTTGTTATGCTTCTTTCCCATTTTGTGATTTAGTTTCCTTTGCTTTACAGCTACCGCCACTTCCCAAGTAAATAATCGTATTGCCTAAACTTTCCTTGATTTACAAGGTCTAAAATCTCGATAAGGGTATGTCCTGATCCTTTCCTAAAGTGTCACCTATAACCTTTTTTCTATTATCATTTTTATGTAATTCGTTGCCTGTACAACAACCTTTGGGTAAAGGATGGTTTCTAGTTTTTGCTTATAGGAAATCTTAGACTATGGGACTTAATTGATAGCCTACTTCTTCATCCCAATATGGGTTAGCTCCCGAATGGTTGCTTCTTGCCTACATGGCTTTGATCTATAGGGTATAGGCTTGTCCGCTATTGATTATATTTCCATGTTCCTCCATAGTTGTCGCAATTTGGCATCCATAGGCATTGTGGTCAAAGAAGCCATAGAGGCTACAAATGGATGGTGATAAGCCATAAAGTATTTGGAGGTTTTTTAGTCATGCAACATAAAGGAATTAGTCCAAGCCTTTGTGCGTTAGTAGAGCTTCCTGTAAAAAAATAGGAATAGTAGTTGTTTCTTTTCAAAAACTAATCTTTATAATTACTAAAAAGTAGGTGTAGTTGTTATTTAATCATTGTTATTTTATTTCTATATAAACTCTGTATGGAGAAATAAGAAAGGCAAGCAAATTCTTATTAAAATCAAGTGTGGTTCATCCTCTCCCTAAGCAAGACATTCTTCTTCTTTTTCTGATTAGGACCTATCAGTGGTATCAGAGCTATTAAAAAAATTACGACATATGGCTACTAATAAATAGAGAATATAACTCTTGGAGGCTGGCTTAGGGGATCTGTAGCATAACTTGAGTCAAATGGAATTGGGAGTGAATAACAACCTGCAACAACTTGAAGTTACTCTCATCAAATTATCTGAGATTTTGACTACCAAACATGCAATAGCATCGAGCGACTTCATTGAACTTAGTGGACAATCCTTTAATAGACGTTTGTATAATCACTTTAAAGGAGGATGACCACCCATTTTCTCTTCCAAGCTGGCAAGACTTGAGTTTCCACAGTACTCCAAAGATGATCCCATCGAATGGTTCACAAGAATGGATTAATTCTTTAAATATTAAGACACTCTTAAATCACAAAAGGTGTCGCTGGCCTCTTTCCATCTGGAGGGCAAGGCAAATCAGTAGTGGTAATGGCTGAGGAGAGCTTACAAAGAATAAGGTAAGGAACTGACATGGGAGAATGTTCATGAGGAACTTTGGGCAAGGTTTAGTCCTATGGAATGTGAAGACTTTGATGAAGCATTATCTAAAGTTAAACAAATGGGCTCATTACGTGATTACTAGAAGGAGTTCAAACGATTAGGAAAGCAAGTACAAGGCTAGACACAAAAGGCTTTAGTGGGTACTTTCATGGGAGGACTCAAACTTGAGATTGCATATGGTATAAGGATGTTCAAACCAAAGTCATTGAAAGAAGCCATTAGCTTGGCACGAATGCGAGATGTGCAATTGACCCATCAAAAGAAGGATATGTTTTCATTTATTAGGATTAATTTTGACTCTTCACCCATGAAAGCTTCATTAATAAAATGACTCAGTTAGGATGAGATGCAAAAGAGGCGAACTTTTGGTATTTGTTTTAATTGTAATGAGAAGTTTGTACCTGGGCATAAATGCAAAGGAGCACAACTACTGTTACTTGAAGGAACTTATATTGAAAAGGAAACAAGTTGAACCTTGAGGACAAGGTTCCACTAAAAAAGGAGGGTAATGATAAGCCACGAAGTATTTGGATGCTTGTTAGCCATGCAACGTAAAGGAATTAGTCCAAGCCATTGCGAGTTAGTAAAGCTTGCTGCAGAAAAATAAGAATAGTAGTTGTTTTTTTTCAAAAATTAATCTTTAGAGTTGCTAAAAAGTAGGTGCAATTGTTATTTTATTGCTATATAAACTCTATATGGAGAAATAAGAAAGACATGAAAATTCTTATCAAAATCAATTATGGTTCATCCTCTCCCAAAGTAGCACATTCTTCTTCTTTTTTATTTATTCTTAAAACTTTGATTGGGACCTATCAAATGGCAAGTGCTAATACTGGAAATATACCTACTGGTTCTTTCCTTCCCTTAAGTTAGTGAATCCTTTAGAAAGGGAATTTTCTAGATTCACGATGACCTTGAGTCTTATAACTAGCTCTCAGTCATCATTTATGCACATGGCATTCTCGTATAATACCAAACTATCAAAAATGTTGTTTGCTATTGTTTAGGCATTTATTTTGGTTAATTATTAGAGCGGGTAACCATGAATGTGCACCCATAAACTTTCTTAATTAAACTTTAGTTCTTCTATGGTTAAATCTAACCTCTATTCTTTAAGCACAAGTAAATTTCATTGAATTGTCTAGGGTTTTCCTTCCTAAACTCTTTGTTTTTCTCGTTCGGTAGTAAACATGAAAATGAAAACGTTTAGACTAGTTAAATCTTAATCGTAATAGGATTTCTAAGAGTCCATATTTGCACAATTATCTAGGAAATTGTTGTTGATGTGTACTTTTTGTGGAAAAAACTTTCCCAATCAAAGTTTCTTTTTGTCTATGTTTGGTTGTAACTGGTTAGTCATCTAGTTGGAGAATCGCCATTCACTTGTTGATCGGGTCCTTTCCTTTTATAGGGATTAGTTGCCTGGTGTTGTTCATTTGTTATTGTTCCATCTTGCAACTAGAAAGATGAGAGAACAGAGATGTTGTGAAAAACTAGTTATTGGAAAAAACTGTTAACTCAACTAGGAAGGAGAGCTCCTAGAGAGCACTTAATTGGTCTCTTCCAAAAATGAAAGTATCTCTAAATTGACAAGTTTTTATTTTTGATGTGAAAAAGAAACTAAAACCCTGGGACCATATTTGGTACTTTAAATTTAGTGGAGAGAGGAATATAAAACGGCAACATTTTATTAAAAGTCATAACAATGAGTTTTGATTATAAATTTTGTTTGTCATTTTTCAACTTACATATCAATAGGACACCTCAACTCGGACAAATGCAATTTTAACTTCGAATAAAATTGCTATAAAAGGTAAAATTGGTATGTTAAATTGCTACAAATAGAGGTGAATATATATCAACAAATTAACTAAAGTTGGTAGTAGATGGACCCATTAATCCTTATATTATATTTTACAGTCTATTAATATTTTACCGTCTATTAATATTATATTTTACAGTTTATTAATATTAAGTTGTTTAATATTTTTATTTATAAACAAATAAAATTATTATGTCATATTTAATGAATTCCACAAAAATACAAATACGAGATTAATGTCTTTTCTTCAATGGCTCCTTCCCTTACTCGGGTTCAAAAGCTAAATTTTGTTCGGATTGTTGAAAAGTATTCTCGCCCTTCTTTTCATATTCAGTTATTGATGTTTTAGTGAGCTATGTCGGCATCTCTTATGGGACAAAACTCCAGGCAGCATTTTAGAGTAACATAGCATTATATACACACATGAAGGGTGGAAGATAGGTAAAATTAACAATCATTCTTTCCTTATTATTATATAGAAAATAGATCATTTAATTATTTTATAAATAAAAAATAAATTAAATTAATTAAAATATTGTTCTTATTTAATGTAAAATATGTTTTTTATTCTAATTAAGTTAACTTTAATTTTATTTTCAATAAAAATTAAATTATTTAAAATTAATTTCTAATTTAATTGAAAATATATTTCCTACTTTAATTAAATTAATTTCTATTTCTTTTTAATAAAATTAAATGAATTAAAAATTTAGATTTAATTTTGTTGAACAATATCTTGTTTTTTTTTTTAATTTTAGTTAGATTTGCTTCTATTTTATCTAATATAAATAAAATTAGATGATGTATTTTATAAGTCTTATTAAATTAAATAAATAAATAAAATTAAAATTATTTATAAGATAATTAATAACAAAATCTTAACATAAAAATATTAAAAAGATTTTGTATAATTATTCAAATAGAAATTTATTAAAACAAAAAAGTAACTCTATAAAGTTTGTGAAATTAGATACTTATATATAATTGTAATACCCTACATTTTAATTTAAATAAAGTAATTTTCGGATTTTGTTAGTAATAAATAATTTTAAATTATATTATACAATCTTTAATTATTTTGCTATTTAATTGAGATATATTTATGTTAATATTATTTTAGGGTTATTAATTGATGAAAGTATTATATGTGAGTATTACTTTATTATTTAAAATGACATTATTATTATTATTATTATTATTATTATTATTATTATTATTATTATTTTTAAACTACATTAATTTCATGGCTATTTTATGTGTTACTATATATATATATATATATATATATATATATATATATATAATTAGAGTTTAATTATTATTTTATGTGTGTGTATTAACTTATTATTGTGTATATACATGTATATATGTATGTAGTATGTTTGTGTGTGTGTATATATATATGTATATGTACAATGTGCATGTGTGTAGTGGAGAATTAATGTATAATATTATAATATAATGTTTTAATATAAAATAACAATTATAATATATATATATATATATACATGGAAAGAAGAGTAGAAAACTACCAAGAAGAAAAAAAAAACTCACCTGACAACCTCACCAAGTTGCTACCTCCTCTCTGTCCACCATCACCATCACTGTCATCCTTCTCCTCTGACATGCCTCAGCCCTTCCCGAAGCAGCTAGCACTACCAGCAACCTCTCCCTTCTCTTTTCTTCGTTTGATTTCTCTTTCTTCCTCACGGCTTAAAGCCTCCTCACCTTTGTCGAAGCTAGATCAGTGCCACCATTGCTCCCTCAACCTTCCTCACCTCCTCAGGCATCGGTCGACATCAAGCCTCACCTCTACAACTCATCTCTGGCGCCGGAATTAAAGGTTAAAAGTGAGTTGTGCAGAGTTGTTTTCTGGTCGATTTCTAGTTGTTTTTTTGGTTGTCTGAGCTAGTTTATGTGTTAATCTTCAATTCTTCCAAGTTAGATGATGAATTCTGCAAAGTTAGAGGCTTAAATCTAATTTTTGTATATTGTTTTGATTTTTCTCAATTTTATAGAATTTCATTTGATTTTTTTGTTTGATTTTATTTGATATTTATTTGGGTTTAATTAGTAATTAGAGTAGTTATTGTTAATTATTTTGGGCATATTAATTTTTTTTGAGATTATAGAAATTATTGTGAACTTTGTAAATTTTGAATATTTTATTAATATCCAAAAATTTATTTGTAAAAATTATAAAATTTTGATAATTGGTATTATTATTAAATGTTATTAATTTTAGAACCTAATTTATAATTTTTGTGATTTTTATACTATTTTTATAATTATTTTTTTTGAGTTTATGTCAAATGTGTATAATTAGGGTAAATTATATTTTGGAAGAAATTATGAGTTAATTTTATGTTTTTATTAATATTAAGATATTGGATATTGAGAAAATAATTTTCAGGAATTTGTATAATTTTTACGGAATTTTTAGCAATAATAATTATTATGTAAGTTTTTCTATTATATGGGTAAATATGTAATTTTATGCTAATTATAGTTAAATATATATTTTAGTTGGTTTTATTAATATTTCAGAGGATTTTTATGAATTAATTGGTATTTTTAATTAAGTCATGTTAATTTTGAATATTATTTCCAAAAATTATATATATATGTATGTTTGTGAAATTTTGTTTTTAAGCTTTAATAAGAGATGATTTTCTAAGTTATGGATATTTATATGTAATATATGTTTTTGGGAAATAAATGATTTAATTTTGTAATGGTTGAGTTGTGATCTCGATCAGAGCTAAGTGTAGTTCTGGGAGCCCGACTTGAGTGTGAGTGTCTGTGAATACTAGAAGTGTATTTTCTATGTAGGAATGGCTCTACCTATGGTAGAGAGATGTCCGTTTTATAGAGGAGATTCTGTCAAAATTTTGATAGATTTTTTCGTAAAACGTGACATCTTCCATAAATTCCTACTGTTAATTAGGTTTTTCCCCATCTATCGAGTCTTATCCGGTCTTTCTCGAATCTATCTAGAATTTTGATATTTCTATCAATTTTCAATTTTATTCCATAGAAGTATTTTTAAAATAGGTCTGTTATTTTTTCTAGAGAATATCGGAGCAGAAGCTGTTGGATCGAGGCAGACGCGCGGTTGTCAGCCTTCTCACTCGTCCTGTAAATTGATAAATTGATTTGTGTGTGTGTTTTATTTAAACATGTGTGCGCTCATATTTTTAGTATTTATTATATGATTTATTTAATTTAAATGATATTTAAGATTTAAGTGCATTTTATTTATTTAAAATTAGTTTTGAGAAATTTTGGTAGAACGGGCTACCTGGTGGGTTTCACCAGGACTGTGTGCACATGGTAGAGATTGAGAGCTGGGTCTGATGTATGTATGACTTGTGGATATAAACTGGGATGGGTGCCTCGGTGGAAGCCTTTACTCTCGGGGACCGTCAGTGATTGGAAAGTTAATAATGGGCTAGGATGGGTGCCTCGGTTAATGCCTTAGCTCTCGTGGACCGCTAGTACCATGTATTTGGATTAAGTGGATGACTGGGGGTTGGTGCCTCAGTTGATGCCTCGGTTGATGTCTTTGCTCTCGGGGACCAGTAGTCTATGTGGATTAAGTGAGCCCAGTTGGCCAATTAGAAATTTGGGTTTAGGGTTCTACCGAGATTTTTTAAAAGCTATATATATACATTATGAAATTATTTTCACTATAATTATATGGTTTTCAAAAGGTTTTCAAACTGTACAACTCTTTTTATTAACTTACTCAGTGAGGTCTGATTCCCCTCAATTTATTTTTTTTCAGGAGCTTCGGAGATCGACCTCAGACCGCCTCTACGCCAGATTTCTTTATCACCGGTTATACTATATAGGTCATTATGAACTGTATTGTAATAGTAACTCTAGAAAACTGCAGTAGTAATTGTACTATGAATTTGTATGACTTAAGTATATTTATATTTTATTTTAATGAACCACACTTATGTATAGTGATTTATGATATGTGATGATGGATAATATTTTATTATGTGCACAATTATGTTTATTTTTAGAAAAATCAGTTTGATAATGTGTTCTGATATAGAATAAAGTTTTAAATTTAAAAGTTTTATTTTTTTTCTTTAAGGCTTACTACAAGTTTCGGGGGCTTTATGCCTACCCATTCCCTAGTGTCGGTCACGTGCCCTCACATTCGAGTCGTGACAAAGTTGGTATTAGAGCATAAGTTTGATTAATTGTCTAAGTCCGTCTCTTTGTGTAACTACTACAGTAATTAGGTTGATAATTGTCTTTGTGATATTCTTTTTTCTAATTCTGCATTGCGTTAGATATTATAGTCTTGTTTTAAATTCAATTTTTCTCTATCTTTTCATAATAAGGCGTGTCCAAACAGACACCGTTGCCAATCCGACTTTTGGACTTGATGAGCAGTCTGTGCATAATGAGGCTCTTCCTCTTACTCCACATTGTAGGGGTAGAGGTAGAGGTAGAGGTCGAGCTAGGGCAACTGCAGCTGAGATTCCTGATCAACAGCCAGTTAGACCTAAAGCTCCAGCCGTAGACCCCACAGCCTTTGCAGCTGGACTAGCAGGAATTAATCAGGGTCTTACAGCTTTGAATCAAGTGATGCCCCTTGTGCAACAGATGTTATAGCAAAGGAACCAAGAGATGTCAGATACTGATGTAGCACTCCTCTACTCCTGGATTGGTAGAGTTTCCTTTGATGGTACGGGTGACGCTTTGGACTTTATTAATGCGATTGAGGCACGTACTAGCATAGGACACACAGACTACCAGCGGATAATGAATGTGGAGTTGTCAGTCCAAGCGACAGCTCAAGACTGGTTTATGTAGTCAATTCAGTCGTCCATGCATAAGTTGACTTGGCTAGAGTTTAAGGATCACTTCCTGAGATTCTTCTGTCCTCCAGCCACCAGAGATGCTTACAGGCGGTAGTTACTTCACATCACCAGAAGGGATAGGTCAATGGAGGACTATACTAGGGAGTTTAACAGGCTATCCCGACATGCTGAGGACATCAAGAGAGACTCTACAGAGCAGTAGAGTTGTATGTCACTAGTTTAGGGCCAGCTTTTATGGGTATACGTACTGAGGACCGCACCTTGGAGAGTGTTATAGAGGAGGCCCGTCTGATTGAGAGGTGACACATTCGCCAGAGAACCATGTTAGATCCTTATATGGTTGGTGGTAGTGGATATGGTGTAGCTCCCGAGCACCAGCAGCCAACATTTCACATTGGTAGTACGAGTCAGTAGGCTGCGGGTAGTTTACAACATGGTGGTAGAAGGTCCAGGACTCACCGTGTTGGTCGACATGGTTATGCCATGAATAGGAGAAGTGGCAGAGGTCACCAATTTAGTACTGGAGTCAGCAGCAGTAGTATTGGGCAGAGCTTCGAACATAGTAGTTATAGGTCTGGAGCCAGTGCATGTATGAGTTGTGCTTAATTCCAATAGGGCCCATGTCATTTATTGTCGGGCACTTACTTCAGATGTGGACATATTGGTCATCTTGCCAGAGCTTGTCCTCACTCCAGATATCAGCCACAGTATGCTCAGGGTTCATCTTCATCAGTGGCTCAGCCTTTCTACCCAATGCCACAATGGTACAGAGCACCAATACAGCCATAGCAGAGATCGCCATAGCTTACGGGCCAGCAGGGCCAAGGTTCAGTTGGTAGGCCTAGTGGTCGTGGGTTTGTGCAGCCTTTGACATCTCAACAGGCAGGTCGTGGCTAGGCACGAGTTTTTACTCTGACACTGTAGGATGCTTAGACTTCTAACGCAGTAGTAGCAGGTATTCTCTCAGTTTGTGCATGTGATGCTAAAGCATTGTTTGACCTTGGCGCTTCACATTCATTCATTTCTCCCCTGTTTGCTTCAAGAATTGAGTGACAGCCTTTCAGGTTGTCCTTTCCTCTATATGTATCGACTCCTCTCAATGACAAGTTGGAGACAGATATCTCCTTTCCTTCGTGTTCGGTGTCAGTCGATGGTAGAGAATTATTAGCGAACTTGGTGTTACTTGATGTATTGGAATTTGACGTCATTTTAGGTATGGATTAGTTGTCGAGGTATTATGCTTCGATGAATTATCGAGAGAAAGAAGTGGTGTTCAGAATTCTGAATGAAGAAGAGTTCTATTTTAAAAGTGAAAGGAGCTCCATGCCTCATAATCTCATTTCTGCCATTACAGCCCGAAAGATGCTTAGAAGGGGTTGTTAAGGTTACTTGGCAGTAGTAAGAGATGTTGAGAAAGATAATGGGCAATCAAACAAGTTCCAGCGGTGTGTGAATTTATGGATGTCTTTCCTGAAGAATTACCAAGATTACCACTAGACAGAGAGATAGAGTTCTGTATCGATGTTATACCTGGTACAGATCCTATTTCTATGCCACCCTATAGAATGGCACCAGTTGAATTATAGGAACTGAAGGAGTAGTTACAGGAGTTACTTGATAAGGGATTCATAAGACCTAGTACATCGCCTTGGGGTGCTCCAGTGTTGTTTGTGAAGAAGAAGGATGGTAGTCTTTGACTCTATATTGATTACAGGCAGTTGAACAAGGTCACAATCAAGAACAAGTATCCACTTCCAAGGATCGATGACTTGTTCGATCAGCTTCAAGGTGCTACATGATTCTCCAAGATAGACTTGAGGTCTAGGTATCACCAGTTGAGGATCAGAAGTGGTGATGAGCCCAAGACAACATTTCGGATGAGATATGGCCATTATGAGTTCTTAGTAATGTCCTTTAGGTTGACTAATGCTCCAACAGCCTTTATGAACTTGATGAATCAAGTATTCAGGCCATACTTGGACCAATTTATAATAGTCTTCATTGATGACATCTTAGTTTATTTCAAGAGTGAAGCTGAGCATGTTATGCATCTGAGAAGGGTGCTTTAGACTTTAAGGGAGCACAAGTTGTATGCCAAGTTTTTGAAGTGCGAGTTCTAGTTGAGTCAAGTGGCATTTTTAGGTCATATGGTTTCTAAGGATGGCATACAAGTGGACCTTAAGAAGATAGAAGCTATTACAGAGTGGCCGAGGCCTACTACAGTCAGAGAAGTATGAAGTTTCCTGGGTGTAGCAGGCTACTACAGGAGATTTATGAAGGACTTCTCCAAAATTGCCACACCTTTGATAAGGTTAACCTAGAAGAGTGCTAAGTTTGTGTGGACAGATAGATGTGAAGAGCACTTCCAGTTATTGAAGGATTTATTGATGTCAGCTCTAATTCTGGCTTTGCCTTCTGGAAATGAAGGGTATATAGTGTATTGTGATGCTTCCAGAGTACAACTAGGCTGTGTGTTGATGCAGAATGGCCAAGTAATTGCTTATGCTTCAAGGCAGTTAAAGAAGTACGAGCAAAACTATCCTACTCATGACTTGGAAATGGCAACCATTGTGTTTGCTTTGAAAATATGGAGGCATTACTTATATGGTGTGAGATATACACTGATCATAAGAGCTTGAAGTATATCTTTCAGTAAAGGGACTTGAACTTGAGGCAGAGAAGATGGATGGAACTTCTTAAGGACTATGATTTTTCCATTTTGTACTATCCAGGCAAAGTGAATGTTGTTGCTGATGCCTTGAGTAGAAAGTCAGCGGACAATCTTGCCCACATCAGTACAAAAAAGAGGCTCATTATTAAGGAGTTACACGAATTGATTGATCAAGGGTTGCAGTTGAAAGTTACAAGAAAGTGCCTTTTAGCTCAATTCAGGGTACGATCAGTATACTTGGATCGAGTTAAGATAGCTCAGATTAGAGACCCGTAGTTGCAGAGGATTATGTATAAAGTGCAATAATGGTAGTCAAGAGACTTTGTGGTTGACAGAGAAGGTGTATTGTGGTTGGGCACTAGGATTTGTGTGCCAAATATTGACGACTTGAGGAAGGAAATTATGGAAGAGGCACATTTTTCTGCTTACAGTATTCATCCAAGTTCTACCAAGATGTATCATGACTTGAAAGATACATATTAGTGGAATGGAATGAAGAAGGATATTACAGAGTTTGTGTCTAGATGCCTGACTTGTCAGTAAGTGAAGCTTGAACATTAGAGACCCTCAGGATTGTTGCAACCTATGCCAATTCCCGAATGGAAATGGGACATAATAGCCATGGACTTTGTGACTGGACTACCTCAGACTATAGGAGGCTATGATGCTATTTGGGTGATTGTTGATAGGCTAACCAAGTTAGCACACTTTCTACCAATAAAGAAGATGTACTCTACTGATAGACTAGCTAACCAAGTCAGCACACTTTCTACCAATAAAGAAGATGTACTCTACTGATAGACTGGCGAGACTTTATGTCAACAGGATTATTTATCTACATGGAGTATCGGTGAGTATAGTGTTAGATAGGGGAGCCACATTCACCTCAGTCTTTTGGCAAGAATTACATAAGGCCTTGGGCACCAGATTGGATTTCAATACGGCCTTCCATCCTCAGATAGATGGTCAGTCAGAGAGGACCATCCAGACATTAGAAGATATATTGAGGATATGTGTGATGGATTTTAGAGGATAGTGAGATTCGCACTTGCCATTGATTGAGTTTTCTTACAATAATAGCTATCATGCTAGCATTGAGATGGTTCCATATGAGGCACTGTACGGTAGGAAGTGCATATCACCATTACGTTGGGAGATTGGTGAAAGGCAGTTAACAGGTCCAGAGTTGGTGCAGGTGACTTCAGAGAAAGTCCTCATCATACAGTAGAGATTGAAGACAACCTTCAGTTGATAGAAGAGCTATGTTGACCCTAGGAGGAAGGATGTATCCTTTATGGTTGAAGACATGGTGTTCTTAAAGGTGTCTCCAATGAAAGGAGTCATGAGATTAGTAGTGCCACTCATTTGTATTCATATTGTTGAACGGCACTACCCTAATGTAATGACCCATAATTTTACTTATTAAATTAAATTACGGATTTTAAAGTATTAATTATTAATTTGTATGAAATTATTCTTGAGTGAGTATTTTAGTAAATTTTTAATAATTATTAAGAGTATGTTTATATATGTGTGCTTGTGTGTATGTATAAGTTGGGAGGAATTCTTATTTTTAAAATATTATATGTACTTTATTTTAAAATAAAAAAATCCTTCTTCTTCTTCTTCTTCTTTTTTCTTTCATTTTCTTTTCTTTCTTCTTCCTCCTCCCTCTTGCTCCTAACCAACCACCACTTATGCACAAGTCGCAACCACTACTTATGCACAAGTCGCCACCTTTGTCGCTGCACCATAACTCCAAATCCCACTATCTCCTCCTATATTCGGCTAGCTACTTCTCTTCCTCTTTCATCTCCATATTTTTTGGTCAATAAGGCAAAAAGAGGTGTCGTCGTCGCCTCTGACACTGCCAGTCGTCGCCGTTGGTACCATTGTGCCTAACTTGTTCTGAGTAACATTTCCCCTCTGTCAATTGACCTGATCTACTCTAGCAACCACCTCGATTTGAGATAAATAGATTTCTATAATTTTAGTTGATTTCTCTTAAATGAGTGAGAATTGAACTTTGTGATAGTTATAAGAAATGAAATTGGAGTCTAGATCTATCCATTAATGTATTTTTCATAATTTTCTGAATTTATTGAATTTTTGAGTTACTATTCCGATGATCGAGTACTGTTTCAAGTGTTTTTATATTTTTAATAAATAATATAAATTGTGTAGATTAATCTTTATTAAGGGAGTTTTATGAAATTATTTGTAGAATTTGAGATATAATATTTGATAGGATTATGTTTAAATATATCTTCTTGAGAAAAATTTATATTTTATGGTTTATTTAGTTTTAATTAAATTTATAGTTATTTAATATATTTAAGTCTGATTTTAAATAATGAAAGTATAAAAATAAATTTTATAAGTAATTGCAATTTTTTTAGTTAATTGGAAATAATTTCAGAAAATAATTATTATTATTTTAAAAAGCTTAAATGAGTTTTTTAATATTTTTATTATATATTTAGATTATTTAAGTAGTTTATTTATATTTAATAACAATTTTAGTTATGAAAGTTTAAAGGTAGTTTTACAATTTTAATTGTATTAAATTGTGATTTTAGTTATGTTAAATGAGAATTTTATTAAATGTTTGAAAATGAATTTCCTTTATGTCTCAACTATTCAAATAAATAAAATTGTAATAACTTAATTAAATTTTATGATATGTTATTAGTTTTGATAAATTATATTATTTATAAGTGTGCATTTGTATTAGTTCTCGGTTGGGCATAAAGTGTAATTCGGGGGACCAACTCGAGTTATTGGATTGTGGAGATTATAGAAGTGTTGTCTGGTACAGGAACGGCTATAATTTTAGTAAAGAGATATCTATTTTACAAAGAAGACTTTGCTGAATTTTTGGTAGATTTTTCGTAAAATATGACATCGGCATGTGTTAGTTATTGATTTTAATTAGTATTGTGCCTTAAGTTGAGTCTCTTTCTTAGAAATCTAGAATGTATAAGGTTAGAATTTTAATTCTTTTTATTTTTTATTATTTTTCCTATAGCCTCATTAAGAGCAAGGCCTACTGGACAGGGCCAGTCGAGTCATCACCAAGGAGCGTGTTTCATATGTGAGTTATTATTATGTGTATTTATTGCATATAAAAATTCTTAGCATTCCACCTGTGAGTTATTATTATGTGTATTCATTGCATATAGAAAGTCTTACTCCACATCCATATATTTTTTTGTTAATGTGAAATGAATATGCTATATATATGAATGTGAATATTGTGTTCTTGACCTGGATGTTGTTTATATATATTGATATAATTTTTGTTATTGTGATGTGATATTTTTAGAGGATAGTAGTAGAACATGTTACCTAGTGGGCTACACTAGAGTTGTGTGTGCACCAGTACGCTAAATGGGTAGGATATGAAATTTGATTTGATATAAGGTTATATGATATGGGCATATGGTTGAAATGATTTATCAAGATTTTTTTAAAAAGAAGGGGTATAGCTACGGCAACTCAGTTGACCTTCCGAGACCTGGTCCACTACTAAACTGGATAAAATAAATATTATTTGGATTCAAGAAGGCCTAATGACCAGTGAGGTACAATGATTAAGGTTACAAATATCTTAGGGTTCTGCTCCAATCCTCCATTTGTAACTAGTTATATTGATGTGATAATACTGTTAAGCAATTGCATGAAATGCGTGTATAAACTATATAAATATAAAATAAATATTATTATGATGCTTGGTTGCTTGTACCCTTAGGTTGCATACATATATATAATGATAATTCACTAAGTGAGGTCTGATTCCCCTCAACTATTTTTCAAGATTTCTCTCTTTAGGTCTCTAATAGTAGTCCTCTTCATTGGATACATTCTTCACTAACTGACTTATATAAATCTTAATCTATCCTTTCTTTATATTTCTTAGACGTTACAGTAGCAGTATGTTCTTGTAGTAATGTGCTATGGTAACCTTGACAGTTGTTATATCCTTGGGTTGTATGTTGAAATATTTTATCATGATGAATTATTTATGGATAATTCTTTAAGTTTAAGATTTTTTTATTTTGGGGTAAATTTATGATTATGTTTTGTATGAATTTTATGTTTTAGGCTTGCTACAGGTTTTGAATTCATGTGAATTCCTGTTCCCTGGCATCGGTCATGACCATAGGGTTTGGAGTCATGGCAAGTTAGTATTAGAGCCTAGGTTTAGTATTGTTTAACCTAGGTTAGTAGAGTTTGAGTTTTCTTTGAAATTACTGCAACAATTAGGTTCAACTATGTCCTTGAAAAGTTTTCCTTGCTTTTAGTTTTCTGCGTAATAGTTAGGATATCTGTTGTTACCTAAATTATATGTTTTATTTCTTTTCTTTTCAGAATGAGGAGAGCACAAATTGCTCCATCGGTCGATAAGTTCGATGATAAATATTTATCAGGATAAAGCTCCACAGCTAGCTATGCATGAGGGTAGAGGTAGACCTAAAGGGGCAAGTGGTCACTATGGATAGCGGGAACAGTAGGATAAAGAACCTGTAGCTCAGGATTTAGATAATGCTACCTAAGCACCAAGAGTTTAGTAGGGTGCAGTAGCTATGCCTTAAACGGTACCACTTATGCAGCCTTTATTTTAGTAGAGAGCTCTAGGTATGTTAGACCTAGAGGCAGCAATGTTTTATGCTAGAGTTGGCAGGATCTTGTATGATAGGACTTCAGATCCACTGGATTTTCTTCATGCTATTGAGTCGAGGACTTGAATGGCATATAATGAGTATCAGAGAATGCTCATTGTAGAGTTATCTGTTGAAGAGGCTACATTAGATTGGTTTATTCAGATGAATCAGCCCCACATGACTACTTTTACTTAGGCCCAGTTAAATGAGAGGTTTGTAAGATGATTTTGTGTAGAGTCGATGAGGATGAGCTATAAATTTTGACTAACTAATAAATCCAAAGGTAATCGATCAGTGAAGGAGTATATGAGGGAGTTTTTCATACTGCACTGCTATGCTGAGGATATGATAAGGGATTAGTACTTTTCCACCACTACTTATGTCACTGGCTTGGGGACTGCTTTCGTTGAAATGCCTATAACAGACTTAACTCTAAATGAAGTGATGGAGATAACCAGGGAGATTGAGCAAAGGCTCATTAGGCAGGGAGTTATGCCCGATTATTATCAGACTAAAGGTGCTAGAGTATCAGGATCTCAAAGTGCATAACATACATCATTTCAGATGGGCGGTAGTAGTCAGCCTAGAGGACCTTTTTAGTAAGGCCAAAGACCTCCACATAGGTCCATAGGAGTGGTAGACATGGCCATAGTAGGACCCAAAGGCCTATCATATTTGGTTCCAGTGCTACCATCAGCATTAGTAGTCAGTGTTCGAGATATGGTAATGTGAGATCTGCAGCTACTATTTATTAGACTTATGGCAAAGTCCATCAGGGACTATATTATATGACTTCAAATGTGGATAGACTGGGCATTATGCTAGATCATATCCTTATTTAGGTTTTCAATAATTGTTTCTTTAGTCTTTTACAACTAATATAGCCCCAGCACAGTTTCAGCCACCACCAGCCTAGTATCATAGTACTTCTTAGTTTTTAGGCCATTAAAGGCAAGGTAGAGGTAGTGCTCGAGGATTTGGGCAAGCTTTTACTAGTCAACAAAGAGGTAGAGGACAGGCTCGAGTTTTCACCCTCACTCAGTAGGATGCTCAGGCATCCAATACAGTTATAGCAGGTACACTTCCAATATATTACCTTGAGGCTAGAGTTTTAATTGTTCTAAGTGCTACCCATTTATTTGTATCTCTTATTTTTGCTTTGAATGTTAGTTGGCAAACTACAAGGATGACAACTCCTTTATTAGTTGCCACACCTTTGAGTGATATGTTGGACATTGATGTTATCTTTTTTAGATGTCCTGTGTTATTAGAGGGCAGAGAGTTGCTAGTGGATTTAGTGTTGCTAAATGTGATTAACTTTGATGTAATCCTAGGAATGGATTAGTTATCTCAGTATTATGCCACTTTAGACTGTCAAAGAAAAGTGGTGATTTTTAGAAATCCTAGTGAGGAAGAATTCAAGTTCTTAGGTGATAGGAGTTCTGTATCTCAAAATCTTATCTTCACTATTACGGCAAGAAAGATGCTAATAAAAAGGTGTCAAGGATATTTAGCTTTGGTCAGGGACACAATAACAGAATAAAAATCTATTTCATATGTTCATGTAGCTTATGAGTTCTTTAATGTCTTTCCTTATGAATTACTGAGTTTATCACCTCATAGAGAGATAGAATTTTACATTGATGTAGTTCTAAGCACAACTCCTATCTTTGTGCTACCTTATAGGATGGCTCTTACAAAGTTAAAAGAGTTGAAGGAGCAATTACAATAGTTATTAGATAAAGGTTTCATTAGACTCAGCACTTCCCCTTAGGGTGCACCAGTGTTATTTATTAAAAAGAAGGATGGTAATACTTCAATTATGTATTGACTACAGATAATTAAACAAAGTGACTATCAAGAACAAGTATCCACTTTCGAGGATAAATGATTTATTCGATCAGCTTCAAGGTGCACAATTCCTCTCTAAGATTAACTTGAGATTGGGTTATAACTAGTTATGGATCAGAGAAGCAAATATTTTTAAAATGGCATTCTGTACAAGATATAGCCATTACAAGTTTATTGTGTTGTCTTTTGGATTAACTAATGCACCAGCAGCTTTTATGGATCTAATGAATAAGGTGTTCAAACCATTTATGGATTAGTTTGTGGTAATATTCATTGATGACATATTGGTGTATTCAAAGAGCATGGAAGGGCATGTGTATTATTTAAGAATAGTATTACAAATACTAAAGGAACATCATCTTTATGCTAAGTTCTTTAAGTGTGATTTTTAGCTTGAAAGTATGGCATTCCTTGGGCATGTACTGTCTAAGGATGGTATTCAAGTAGATCCATAAAAGATTGAGGCAATATTTGAATGGCCTAAACCAACATCAGTTATAGAGATTTAGAGTTTCTTATGTTTAGCAGGGTATTATAGGAGGTTTTTTCAAAATTTCTCGAGGATTGCAACACCTATGACCCACTTAACTTAAAAGAATATGAAGTTTATATGGTCAGAAGCATGTGAGAATAGCTTTTAACTATTAAAGAAGAAGTTGACTACAGCACCAATGTCGACATTGACTAATGGAGAAGATAAGTTCATTGTGTATTGTGATGCTTTTAGAGTTGGCCCAGGTTGTGTATTGATGCATAATAGTATAATAGTAGCTTATGCTTCAAAAAAATTAAAGAAGCATGAGCAAAACTATCCTATTTATGACTTAGAGATGGTCGCCGTTATCTTTGCTCTTAAGATTTGGAGACATTATCTGTATGGGGTGACATGTGAGATTTTTACTAACCATAAGAGTTTAAAGTACATTTTTCTGCAAAGAGATATGAATTTAAGACAAAAAAGATGGTTGAAACTTTTAAAAGACTATGATTATGACATTTGTACCATCCAGGCAAAGTAAATGTTATGGCAAATGCTTTAAGTAGGAAGTCATCAGGTAGTCTTTCTCATATTAATGTGAAAAGGAGGCCTTTGATACAAAAGATGCATAAGTTAGTAGACCAAGGATTGAGGATGAAGATAACCAAGTTGGGGGGATTGATAGCCCAGTTCAGAGTGAGATCGATATTAAGGGATAGATTTAAGACAGCTTAAAGCTGAGATTTTAATTTGTCAAAGCTTATGGAGAAAGTTCATGATGCAAAGTTTGCTAATTTTAATATAGATTATGAAAGTATTCTATGGATTAGTAGAAGGTTATGTGTTCCTGATGTGGACAACTTAAGAGAAGAGATATGGGAGGAAGCTTATGCAGCTTATAGTGTACATCCTGGTTCTACTAAGATGTACCATAACACAAAAGATATTTATTGGTGGGATGGAATGAAGAAAGATGTAGTAGAGTTTGTTTCCAAGTGTTTGATATGTCAGCAAGTGAAAGCAAAACATCAAAAACCATTAGGAAAACTTCAGCCTCTTCTGATTCCTAAGTAAAAATAAGAGAGAGTCATCATGGATTTTGTGACAAGGCTACCTCATTCAAGGGATGGATAATTCCATTTGGGTGATAATGGATAAGTTAACAAAATCAACTAACTTTCTACCAGTTAAAACTACTTATTCAATGGTTAAATTGGCTAGATTGTACATCAAGCACATTGTGTGTCTTCATGGGGTGCTTGTTTGTATTATTTTTTATAATAGTTCAATGTTTACCTCACAATTTTGGTAAAGGTTGTAGGAAGCTTTAGGTACCATACTTGATTGTAGCACTGCTTTTCATCCTTAGACAGATGGTCAGTCTAAGAGAACGATCCAACATTTAAAGATATATTGAGAATGTGTGTAATGGATCTTGGAGGTAGTTGGGATGATCATTTACCATTAGTAGAATTTGCCTATAACAATAAGTATCACAGTAGTATTGAAATAGCGCCATATGAAGCTTTTTATAGAAAGAAGTATAGATCCCCTCTATTTTGGAATGAAATTGGAGAAAGAGAGCTAATTGGACCAGAAAATATTAAGGATATGTCTGAGAAAGTTATTTTGATAAGAAGAAGATTGGAAATGGCAGCAAGTAGGTAGAAAAGCTATGAAAACCCAAAGCAAAAGGATATGGAATTCCAAGTTAGGGATTATGTGTTTTTGAAGGTATCACCAATGAAGGGTATTATGAGACTTGGCAAGAAAAGAAAATTAGCACCAAGATATATAGGACCTTTAGAGATTCTGGAGCGAGTTGGTATAGTCGCCTATCAGTTGGCTTTACCTTTAAATTTATCTCAAGTGCATCCATTGTTTCATGTTTCGATCCTCAAGAAATATATTTCAGATCCTTTGCACGTTTTGCAGCCCTAGAGTGTTGAAGTGAATGAATATTTAACTTATGAGGAGGAACCAATTACAATTATTGATTATCAAGTTCTTCAGTTGCATTTTAAGCAGATTCCTATGGTTAAAGTCTTATGGAGGAATAACAATGTTGAAAAGCACACGTGGGAGACTAAGGCAGAGATGCGAGTAGCATATCCTTATCTTTTTCCTCAGTGAAACCTTGTACTCTTTTATATTTATTAAAATTTGGGGATGAATTTTTGTGAGAGAATATTGTAATGACCCATATTTTTACTTATTAAATTAAATTATGGATTTTAAAGTGTTAATTATTACTTGGTATGAAATTATTCTTGTGTGAGTATTTTAGTAAATTTTTAATAATTATTAAAAGTATGTTTATGCTTATATATATATATATATATATATATATATATATATATATATATATATATATATATATAACAGCTGCCACCTCTGCACCAGTCACCACCTCTATCGCTAATCAATAGCCCCAGACACTGCCATCTCCTCCCATCTCCGGCCAGCTACTTCTCTTCCTTTTCCTCCTCTATCTTTTTGTTAACCAAGGCAAAGAGAGGTCTCGTCACCGCCTTTAGTGCCATCAACCGTCATTGTTGGTACCATTGCACTCGTCTTCCTCCGGGTAACATTTCCCCTCTGTTAATTGACTTGATATACTTCGGCAACCACCTCAATCAGAGGTGAATAGATTTCTGCAATTTTGGTCAATTTCTCTTAATTGAGTGAGAATTAGACTTTATGATAGTTATAAAAATGAAATTGGAGTCTAGATCTATCCATTGAAGTACTTTTCATAATTTTCTGAATTTATTGAATTTTCGAGTTACTATTTCAATGATCGGGTACTGTTCCGAGTTATTGTTCCAGATGTTTTTATATTTTTAATAAATACTATAAATTGTATAGATTAATCTTTATAAAGGGAGTTTTATGAAATTATTTGTAGAATTTGTGATATAATTTTTGATAGGATTATGTTTAAATATATCTTCTTGAGAAAAATTTATATTTTATGGTTTATTTAGTTTTAATTAAATTTATAGTAATTAAATATGCTTAAGACTGATTTTAAATAATGAAAGTATGAAAATAATTTTTATAAGTATTTGCAATTTTTTAGTTAATCGGAAATAATTTTGGAAAATAATTATTATTATTTTAAAAAGCTAAAATGAGTTTTTTTAATATTTTTATTATATATTTAGATTATTTAAGTAGTTTATTTATATTTAACAATAATTTTAGTTATGAAAGTTTAAACGTAGTTTTACAATTTCAATTGTATTAAATTGTGATTTTAGTTATGTTAAATGAGAGTTTTATTAAATGTTTGAAAATGAATTTCCTTTATGTCTTAACTATTTAAATAAATTAAATTGTAATAACTTAATTAAATTCTATAATATGTTATTCGTTTTGATAAATTATATTATTTATAAGTGTGCATTTGAATTGGTTTTTAATTAAGCATAAAGTGTAGTTTGGAGCCCCAACTCGAGTTATTGGATTGTGGAGATTATAGAAGTGTTGTTTTCTGCAGGAACGACTCTACTTTTAGTAGAGAGATGTCCATTTTATAGAGAAAACTCTATCAAATTTTCAGTAGATTTTTCATAAAATGTGACATCGGTATATGTTAGTTATTGAGATTTAATTAGTACTGTTTCTTAGATTGAGTATGTTCCTTAGAAATCTAGAATATATAAGGTTAGGATTTTAATTATATTTATCTTTTATTATTTTTCCTATAGCCGCATCAAGAGTAGGGCCTACAGGATAAGGCCAGTGAAGTCATTATCGAGGAGCGTGTTCCACCTATGAGTTATTATTATGTGTTTGCATTACATATAGAAATTCTTACCCAACATCCATATATTTTGTTGTTAATGTGAAATGAATATGCCATGCTGCATTAAACCTTTATTTGTTATTTATCTTATAATGATTACTATATATATATATATATATATATATATATATATATATATATATATATATAAGTGAATGTGAATATTATGTTCTTAACCTAGATGTTGTTAATATATATTGATATGATTTTGTTATTGTGATATGAGATTTTTGGAGGATAATAAAGAACATGCTACCTAGTGGGCTACACTAGGACTGTGTATGCACCAGTACACTAGATGGGTAGAATATGAAATTTGATTTGATATGAGGTTATATGATATAGACATATGGTTAAAATGATTTATTAAGATTTTTTTTATAGAGATGTGGTATAGTTGCGGCAGCTCAATTGACATTTCAAGGTCTCAGGATCAATCATGCCGGTAGTGAGACTGCAATAGTTTGGTTAACCTTTCAGGGTCTCTGGGTTGGTCCACTGCCAAACTAGATAAGAGAAATATTATTTGGATTCAAAAAGGCTTAATGGCCAGTGAGGTACCGTGATTGAGGTTATGGATATCTTAAGGTTTTGCTCCAATCCTCCATTTGTCTCCATCTATTTCCATTTGTATCTAGTTATATTAATGTGATAATATTTTTGAGCATTTACATGAAATGCGTGTATAAACTAAATAAATATAAATATAAAATAAATATTATTATGATGCTTGGTTGCTTGTACCCTTAGGTTGCATGCATATATATAATAATAATTCACTCAGTGTGGTCTGATTCCCCTCAACTATTTTCACGATTTCTCTTTTCAAGCCTCTTATAGTAGTTCTCTTCACCAAACCCATTCTTCATTGGCTGACTTATGTAAATCTATCCTTTTTTGTATTTCTGAGACGCTGCAATAGTAGTATATTCTTGTAGTAATATGCTATAGTAACCTTGACAGTTGTTATGTCCTTGGGTTGTATGTTTAGATATTTTATCATGATGAATTATTTATGGATAATTCTTTAAGTTTAAGAAGTTTTTAATTATGAGGTAAATTTATGATTATATTTTGTATGAATTTTATATTTTAGGCTTGCTATGGGTTCTAGATTCATGTGAATTCCCGTTCCCTAGTATCAATCATGACCTTGGGGTTTTAGGTCATGACACCTAACAAGGTACTAAGCCAATTTGGATTTGTGCAACCCATACCTGATGCACTATTCTAGCTTGATGCTTTGCATGCTATTGACTTGCTTGACCAAGACGCTAATTAGATAGTGAGACATACAAGATGGGTGGATCTTTGGGCTCGTCATGAACATAGCGTTATGGGAGGCATAGCTTCACATCGAGCCAAACATTATCATTCCCAGTACTTTGAGTGGTACCATTTTGTTATATGCAGATGTATCTCACTTATGAGTGCTCGATTGGGAGTAGTTGTATGTACAATTTCAGTCTCAGTCTCCAACAGTTTAAATTATGTATTACTTTTGCATGAATATAATTTTCATTTTTTTACATGTAGGTTGATGCTTTTGAGTATATATCTTTGACTCAAGATGTAGTGCAATCCACTAAACTAGCCAGTAGTGTTATGTTTACACTTAATGATGATAGACAAAGAGTTACTGATGATATGCCACATCCACACCATGCACCAGCACATGTTCCACTCCTATAACTCTTATAAAATATTGGACCAGTTGATGAGCAAATTGTTATATGTCAACAGGGTCGCACACTACATCGTGGTCCAGTTGATATCCCTCCTTCAGCCCCGGCTTTTATTTTTCCTATTCCTCATCCTATCTGTTTTTATACTCATATGTCATCTTCATAATCTCTATATGACATTAACCTCTTTGCTATAATTGTTGATATTACTGCTCCTTCATCCTATTTCCATCTCGCCAATCAGTTTTGCTCTTATTATCCATCTGGTCCATCTTAATCATATTTTATTCCTTCTCCTCATCCTCTATTTTCTCATCCACCTAGTCCTTTTACATCCTCTTTCATTCCTTCCCCTTGATTTCCATTTCTCATCCACCCGGACCATCTTCCTTCACTTTGCCACCTACTCAGTTCCCATTTTCTTATCCATCCAGTCCCTTTTCCTCACCTCATCAGATGATGCAAACTCTTAATCCCATATCAAATTTTCTTTCTAGGTTTACCACTCCACTTCATGCATCATCGGCACCACCATTACATTTTACACTTGGTGTAGCACCATCACAATTTACACTACCTACATGCCCAAATTTGTTTGCGCCTTGTGACTCCACTCCTACTAATGAGGATGAAGATGATGATGATGATGATGATAACGATGACAACAATGCTGATAATGAAGAAGATGATGACGATGCCGATGCTTCTCTTATTGATGGAGGTTCATCCCGTTCTTCACAGTTTATTGACATGAGCTCCGATTGAATTGCTCAGCGATGTAATTTGAGTTTACGGTCAAAAATGCAAAAAAAGAAGTCTTGTCAATTTTAATTTATTTTTTCTATTTACTTTTTATTATTACTATTGTAATAATTATTATTATTATTATTAAATACCATTTTCATTAATTTTATTTTTATTAATTTATATAATTATTAAAATTTTTAAGTATTCTATTCTAAAAAAAAGTAAGTATGCTATTAATTAAATTCATTATTTATTATGCCATTTTTTTCAATAGATTTAATATATTATTTATTAATATCATACGATATTTTTTTTTTACTAATAGATATTAAAAATGTCAATACAATTCTTTTCAATATATATAAATATAAAAAAATTAACTATATTTAATTCAATTATTGGCATGAAATGTTAATTATTAACAATATATTAACTCATTATTAACTTATCAAGTGTAATGGCATAGCATGAAATTCATGAATTAACTGATTGCATAAAGCTAGTGCAAACATTATTGGCCAATATATTGCATTAACCAATTGCTATTCAATTGAGTGCATTTTAAGTCCATATTCGTTATGCAACAACAGAAAATGGCCAAAATGAATTAAAAAAATTGTTTACTTACAACTCTGCCATCGGAGATGACAGAGTTGTATATATATATCATCTCTAGTAATTTAGACGGTAAAAATGGACTCCGTCACTCTAACTAGCGGAGTTAGAATTACTCATAGTAGTAAATTCAGAAATTATTTAAAAACCACTTTAATGAGAATAAATTTTGTTTTTTACCCTAAATATAGGTAAAAAGCCCCTAATGCTAAGCCTGAACATGTCTGCTATAAAGTTTAACAAAATATGTCATACGTACATATAGCTTCATGGTTCCCTTTTCTCCTCAACGTTCTCTTTTGATTCACTAGACCTCTCATTTGCCTTGTTTTCCTCTATCCCTTCAATCTGGGTCTCTACATAATCCGAAATTGGGAAGTTGGTTCGAACATTTTGTCCCCGCCCCAAGAGCTCAATTGCAGCCTTGTCATATGCTCTTGCGGCCTTCTCTGCAGTGCCGTAAGCACCAAGCCACTTATAAACTCCTTCGTGGTATATCTTGGCCATCCAATCCCCCGACCGCAATTTTTTAATTCCCCTCATCTTATTATCATTCTTTTTGCTGTCACTTTCGCCTGGTATCTTCATTGACTGTGCTTCAGGATCTGCCTCCGCTCCATGTTCTTATTTAGAGTCGAAAGAGTTACAAACAGGAACTGTCGACCCAGAATCTTTGAGCTTGATAGGAACATTGGATACATCCCCACGAGTGTTAGAATTAGCTTGATCCCTGAAAACCGTCTCAACCTGAGTTCTGGAAACTGCACCGTTCTGATTCACTCTTTCGATACCCTGCACTTGCTCATCTTCCTTGTTTTCTTCGGTCTCTTTGATTTGGGTCCGTACATAATCCGAAATTGGGAAGTTGGTTCGAGCTTTATGTTCCCCCCGGAGCTCAATTGCAGCCTTGTCATATGCTTTTGCTGCCTTTTCTGCAGTGTCGTAAGCACCAAGCTACTTATGAACTCCTTCGTGGTATATACTGGCCATCCAATTCCCCGACCGCAATTTTCTTATTCCCCTCATATTCTTATCATTGATTTTGCTGTCATCTTCGCCTGACCATGCTTCAGGATCTGCCCCCGCTCCATGTTCTTGTTTAGAGTCAAAAGAGTTACAAACACCAAGTGTCGACGACGAAGATTCTTTGAGCTTAATACGAACATTGGATACATCCAGATAAATGTTAGCATTAGCTTGATCCCTGGAAACCATCTCAACCTGAGTCCTGGAAACCGCACCCTTCTGGTTCACTCTTTCGATAGCCTGCACTTGCTTATCTACCTTGTTTTCTTCGGTCTCTTTAATCTGGGTCTGTCCGTAAACCGAAATTGGGAAGTTGGTTCGAGCTTTATGTCCCCGGAACTCAATTGCAACCTTGTCATATGCTTCTGCTGCCTCCTTTGCAGTGTCGTAAATGCCAAGCCACTTTAGAACTCCTTCGTGTTGTATCTTGGCCACAAATCTTTCCGATGGCCTTTTTATAACTCCTATGAAATTCTCGTTCAATTTGCTTGCTATCTTCATTTTTTTGGCTCTGTTTCTGCAGCAACAGGATCCACATCAGAGGTAGAATTGTTATCATCCTGATCCCTACAGGTAAAGAAAGAAAGAATCAATGTTGGCATTGTCTATACCAATATATATTAATCAAATACAAGACTGTCTTGATTTTCAGACTTGTAATCCGTTTTTCATGCCTAATAAAAAATGCAACAACAATAAAAAGAATTAAACGATATCAGGCAAGCAAAAAAAAAAAAAAAAAAAAAGAGCAAATCACTTCCCAAAAATATTCTCAAGAATCTCTTTATTAGAAACAAAAGAATCCAAGAAACTGATCGGCAATCAATTGCTACAAACAAATGATTCAAGAACTAATCCCAGTTCATAGCTAGAGTCACTGATATCTAAAATTAACCCAAGAACATACAATGAAGTTCAAAAGATTAGTAAATTCTTCGCAGAAGAGAAAATTTAAAAAGCCATTGTCGACCCACTAGTTCTCCATCCAATCCAAATGAAGCCTGATATCTTTGAAAGAACAACGTGTTTCATTCCCAGTACACTCCAACTCTACATCATAGTTATTAGGATCAATCTTTCTTCTAACACTTCCTTCATACCAACATCCACAGATAAACGCATCAACCCTGTCATTCACCTCATAATCTGTGCGTGAGTTTTGTGTTGGTTTAGGCCTAATATCCATGTGCCTAACCACCTATTCCAGGAGCCCTGTCTGTTCTTCATTCTGATGGGTTTTGTAGCGTACCAAGTATTCGGTGGGCTCAGTTGTAGCAAGAGCCACTGTTGTTGCCATAGCACGACGAACTGTTGCTGGGTAGTAGCCTAAGAATCCTTCACCTTTCTTGTATATCTCTACTTCTTGGCCGGGTATATAAGACATTTTCATGTAATCTCAAGACACTTTCTTGTGATCTTTAACGAGGGGAAATTAATGGAGATTAATTCTTGGAATGATATAAGAAGCAAGGATTTAAAGAAACCAGGTTTCTTGAGTTTCTTTAATACTTTGGTACTGCTTCTTCATCGTCACGCAAATGATGACATAAAAACTTGTGTTGGTGTGTTAGGAATTCAGAGAGCTAGATTGTATGATTTTATAGGCTTTTGTGGTGATTTTTCTTTCTCTTTAATGGATGATTATGAAGATTAACCTATATATTTTGATAATATTAAAATAATTTTATCAATATTAAAATATTAACAACATTTGTGATTACAATGTTAATAACCTATTTTCTTTTGGAAACTATTCCTCTATTTTTAGCAAAATATTCCATTCTAATACATATTTTCAAATTGCAATGGTTCATCTTATTTCCATGGATCGTATCAAAATCTCAAATATAAATTCAGACATTTTTATAAAGTAAATTATATTAGAGCATAATAAAGGACGGAAAAAATACCGAATCGAACTTAAATATCAAATTGAAAGACATTAAAATTGTACGGAACTGAATAATTTTAATTTCGAACTGAATTGAACCAAATTTTATGACTAATCTGATACGGTACTAGATATTTATAAAAAAAAACTGAACCGAGAACCGTACTTAACTGAAAACTGAACATAGTACCATATATTAATTTAATAAATAATACATATATATTAATAAGTAGTAGTGAAATTAATTATATACTTTTAATTATATTATTAAGTGATATACATATGTATAATAATATATGACAAAAATTAATAGTTTTGTGTTTAAAATATAATAGCCAAATTATTAACAAAATATTTTTATTATTATTATTATTATTATTATTATTATTATTATTATTATTATTATTATCATCATTGCTTCTGTTAGTACTATTATTATTATTATTATTCAATTAATAAGAAAAAATGTGAAATGTCTATTATGTTACAATTTAAACTTAAAATATATATAAAAAATTCACATTGCATAGTTTCAAATAATTCAATTAACAAATAAGAATGTGGAGTGTCCATTACAATACACTTTAAACTTAAAATATGAGAAATAAGAAAATTATTATTATTATTATCAACAACAAGTAAAAATTTGGATATCCCATTACATTTCAATTTAAACTAAAAATAATGAAATTCATATTGTATGATTTCAAATTTTATAATTTTTAATTAAATATGTTGTTATTATTATATTTGATAACATATTAATTATTATTTTTGATAAGTAATATAATTTTATTGATGTTATTTAAAATTAATGAGCAAAATAGTAATATTATATTTAATAACTTATTAATTAGTATTGTTATTAAGTATTATAATCTTGTTGATATTATTTAAAATTATCGAGTAAAATCATATTATTAAAATTATTATTTTCCTATATAATAATAATAATAATAATAATAATAATAATAAAGATATATATTATATATAACCAAAACGATGTCGTTTTACTTAAAATTACATTATTTTAATTAAAGTAAGTAGGGATTATACAAACAAAAAGAAGAGAAAATAGGTTATTTTTATTAATTAAAATATATTGTTATTATTATATTTAAATTTTAACATAAATATATTAAAAATTTAACATAAAACAATATAAAATTTAACATAAATAAACTTCAAATTGTTAAATATAATGGAAATTATAAATTAATAGCAAAATTTATAATTTTTTTATAAATTAATACTAATATTAAAATATATATTAAATAAATATAATATAGGTTATTTAGGATTAATAAAATAATTACAATTTGTACATTTAATATTAAATAAATATAATTTACATTCTTAAATATAATTAATAACTATATTGTTTCATCACAAAACTACATAATTTTAATATATATGTTATGCATATAATATATATATATATACCATCTTCAACCCTAAACAAACACAAACATATTCTACTTGTTTGCCGACCTAGCCGTCAACCTTCCTTCATTTCTTTTTTTTTTTTCATCATTAAAATCTAATAATTTTGTCTTCTAATCTAGAAAGCATGAGAAAATTTTTTATGTGAAATGAGCATAATCTTTCTATCATATTTCAACATCTTTCCGTTTGCACTTTAAGTAAATTGAGCCAGTGGACTCTCTACGCTGAATACAGATATTGGTCTTTGGTAACTTTTTTGTTCTAACCCAGTCATAGTTACTTGAGTCTTTAACTTTCTCTGTCGATGTAATTTGTGGGCAGATGTTTTTCTTTAAAAAAATATATTAATTCAAGCAAAAGATTCCAATCAATTGAAGAGATGCGATTGAGCTTTTTAACATATGTATCATATGCTGGCAAACTAAAAAATTACATAATTTTTTAAAAAAAAATAATGAATAATAAATATAATTTTAATTAATTATATAAATTTTTTTATTATATAAATTTTTAAATTACTATTTTGGATCATATCATATTGATATGTTTCGGTATAATTGGATTTTTGTATCAAATTATTTCAAAAAATGAGATAGTACTGATATGTAAATTTTTAAATTATGTACTAATACTAAAGATTTTATTTTCAAAATTTTCAAAATGGTACGGTTTCAAAGATTTTAAATTCCCGCATTTCCCCAACCCGTGCTAACCCCTAGATTATATGTCACAATTTGTATAATTCGATATATTGCAATGTTTATAATACATTTAAAATATATTAATATTTAAAAATAAAATATTAAAAACTATCAAATAGGTAATATATTTATACATTATTATAATATAGTAAATAATCTTTCAATAAAATGAAAAATTATATTTATAAATTATTTAATTTTATTACACTATACAAATATTTTATCAATTTTATAGTTTATTGTATATAAAAAAATTTAAATATGTGAATTTTAAGTTGATTTATATATTTATTAGTTATATTTATAATTTTTCAATAATTAAAAATATATATTTTCATTTTTCAACTATATATATATATATGTAAACCTATTTTTGAAGTGTTTTAAACGGATTATAATGTAGACCAATTTATATCATATTCAAAAACTTTTAATTTTCTGTCATTTCAAAGCCAATTTTACTGAAAAGTAAGTGCTTTATTTAAAGCCTCATATACCTTGACACCTAATTTGAAACATAATTAAGAATTAATGAAACTGAAATTTAAAAAAATGCAGAGTTTCCAGGAGAGCTTATAAAATAAAATAAAAAAAAACAATTATAATGTACAAATTCACAAGATATAAACATAATTAAGAATTAGCTGCGAAAAAAAAAACATAATTAAGAATTGGTGAAACTGAAATAAAATGGATTTTTTTTTTTTGTCAAAGCGAATATTAATTAGAACAGTTCTTTTAAGACATTCAATTCCATATATATATATATATATATATATATATAGCAGTAGCAAGTTAGAACCAACCAAACTGATGAAAGACACAAATAATCTTTCTTTTTTTCTGTTGGACTTATTGGCAATTTAAGCTACTAAAATCAAATAATGCAGTTAACTGCAACCACATAATATCCATTACTTTATAAGACAACTTTTTTTTTAATTTACTCATATTATAAAATTCAGTGAAATTTAATTTACTAAAGTATTATAAAATTACCAACCAAACAATTTTTATAAGACAAATAAACCCACTTGCCAATAAGGTGCAGATCAATTAGTTACTGCACTAATATCCCAAGTCTTGGATTCAATTCTATATATTTGTGATTTATTTAGTGCTTAGGCCAAGTCCATACCAATTCGGCAGGCAAGAGCTTCTGCAACCTCTGCTGGGAAAAGACTCGTGTTTCGGACAGCTTTGGAAGCACAAACAAAGCCTTTATCATTTCGTATCGCCACAACCCAGCCAGTTCCTAACCCTGTCTTCAGAACTGCATTGCTATTTATTTTGAAAAAATGGACCTTCAGGGGCCTGCCACTTGAACGAGCGGGCTGTCGACTGAGACTGGTGCAAAACTGAATGTGCTGCCTGGTAATTGTCCACTAGTAGGAATCTGATTCAAGCATAACAAACAGGAATGCTCGTGGACACATAAGTCGCCTAACATACACAAAGATATCATAAATGCATAGTGAGTACAGAAGTAAACCATCAGAAGGGAATCTGCGCTTTTGAGTAAAAAACCAACCCTGAATGGTTTGGCTTTTAGTCTCTTGGTCAATATTGATCCGCAGAGCACTGAATTACCAATACCTGACACTCAAGGAGCAATCGCGAATAGCATGCATTGAATGCAAATTCGTTCATCAATATCTAAGTTATAGACCTCTCTAAAGCAGGTTCATGAAACTCGAGTAAAAATAAATAATAAATCAACAAGTGGACTGATTGATTTGCTTTACTTTGATATAAAACACTTATGTCTAGTGATGGTATCGTAGACATGATGTGTTTAATTAATAATTCGATGGCACCCGTTGTTTGATTTAATTCAATAATATTATATAATTGCGAAGCTAATGGGACCTTTTGTTAAAAAAAAAAATAATAATAAGCTAATGGGACCTTACCAAGCTAGCAAGCTATATATACATATATAAGTCCCCCACGAAAGAAGGCATATCTAAAGAAAAATTTCAAGTTGATTCAAACATGATCAGCAATAGCATGATTTAGAATTCTAAAACATACTTGTTATAGATTGGTCAAAAAACGAGTCTATACTAACATAACATATGATATGTAAATTAAAAGAAGAAATTAATAATTTTTCTTTATATCATATGCAGTCCATTAATATTTAAGTTATAAAACTCTTTCTTAATTGGAAAAGATATATAAAATTGTAAATAAATTTTAACTCAATGATATTAAGATTATATTCAAAAAAATTATGAAATCTCAGATCTGAAATATAATCAAATTTTTTTTATTCACTAAAAACGAAAATGAAATTGAATTTGCTAAATATTAATTAAGAAACCATATAGATAGAGGAAGAAGGAAACATGAACAAATCTAGATGGAGAAGAAACTGCACTTTATTCAACACGACAGTTCTCAACCAGTTCACAATTATATAAAGAAATGAACTTAGTAGCCTGCTGGCTTGTTTGTAGGCAATGAAACTAATGCATTGCACTTGCCGAACGTTCGTATGAAGGCATTAGGGTAAGCTTGTTTTGCCTCCTCGAGCTCCTTCAACGCCTGAGATGAATCTTCCACATAGTACCCAGGTGATCTGCTACATACGTTCGATCAGATTGTTGTACTTAGTTCAGCTTGCTGCCTAAAGCCAGAATCATCCAAAAAAAAAAAAAACAGCAGCGTCGCCTGTGAGATTCGAACTCACGCGGGGAAACCCCACTTACTTAGCAGGCAAGCGCCTTAACCACTCGGCCAAAGCGACGACTGATACAATGCTTTATTATTTGGTTTTTAAAACAATAAGTTTATTTTCCCTCAAATCAAATGCCATAAATCTAAATTTAAATTTATATGTACATTTTTATAATAATATCAATATAGTATTGAATCAAGTTAGGAAATTAATTATACGATATACTTATACAAGCATTTCTATCTCTATATATAATCGAAGACTAGAAAATGGTTCCATTCATATTAGTCGTGTTTGGGTTAGAGTACTACATTCAACCACTATATATATATATATATATATATATATATATATATATATATATATATATATAATTGGTATTTTAAACTTAATTATAAATACTTTAAATGTTATAGAATGTTATAGTTAAATATTTATATCTTACTCATCTAAGGGCGAAATAAATAAATATTTTGCTTTTAAGAGAAAACAAATATTTAAAAGAAGCCATGGCAATGCCTTTGTCTTTTGTTCATCAAGTTGGGTCTTAGACTAACATATCCAAATGATTTTGTTGGGCTATCCTTCAGTTTCATCTCAAATAAAATGTGTTGGACAACACACTATCAATATAGTTGGACCCTTCGCTCAAAAAAATATAGTTGGACCCTAATTTCTAAAAAAAAAAAAAAAAAAAGGTTTTTTCATAAATACCCAAAATAGAAGCCAAACAATAAAAATATCTCAATTTTTTTTATTACATGTGTGTCCCATTACAGTAATATAATTATGTGACTACCCTCATTTTAGCATCATTATCTTTGTCTTCTTCTTCTTTGATCTGTTTAATTCTCTACTCATTCTTTTATTCTCATTCTACTTATCAAACTCCAAAGTTTTTATCTTTGAATTTTTAACACTCTCATTGTCTCTCGTAGTTTCTAAGTACAAAAATGCAAGAAAAACAAAAATGATTCAACTTTTATTTACATTGATTTTCTAGGAGATGGCATTGATAACGGTGTGGATTCTCAATATCCTTTTCAGGAAGTTGGTCTGTCTTTTTATTCCTGCTGTTGCAGAGAGTTCTACACTCCTAGATTCCTTGAACCAATCAAGATCAAAGGGAAAATTGTACACTACATTTCTAGTTTTAATGTTGATGTTGAAAATAGATAGGTTAAAATTTTGTTTTTAGCTGAAAATTATTTGTGAGCCTGATGCTCTGGTCGTGGGTTGAAGGCTCCATCATAATAGATCGAAGGGTTGAGCTATTTTCAATACACTGTGTAAAGACATTAGTAGCTTAGCTAAGCAATTCCAATCAGTGTCCTTTATCCATGTTAGGAGACAATTTAATCGGTGGCCCATTCCGTAGATAAATGGGTCCTTATCTCTTCTTAGGATTTATTTCTCTTCTATAATGTGCCTATAGCTTCGAAGCGTTAGGATTCTCCTCTTCTTTTTTGTTATATAAAATATTTTAGTTTCAAAAAAAAAAAGGAGCTGGGTTGTTTCTTAGGCTAGTGGCATTGGGATGATCCTTTATATAGTTGTCGTTCATTTAGTCCTAAAGCCCACTTTCTTCATATTTTGGTTGTTTCAGAAATTGATGGTTCATCCATTTTAGCTTATATAAATAGCACAAAGTAGGCTTTTTTTACTTTAAGCCAGGTTAAAAGTTTATGAATTAGTGAAAAAGCTTAATTAATTGATTATGATTATTATCTGCACATGTAAAATAGTATCAAATTCCTAACATAAACCAAAAAGCAATATAAAAAAATACCATAGCAATATGCTTAACACTCTGTTCACCAATAACACCATATTGGTTAGAAAGAGACACAAAATCATCCTTTTCAACAACCTAAACAAACAAACAAAAAGTCACCCATAAACAAAATTATATATATATATATATATATATATATATATATATATATATATATATATATATATATATATATATATATATATGTATGTATATCTCCACTCAAACAACAAGAAGTATTTATAGTAAAATAAATAACACTGAAAAAGATTATCAACATCATCAAGTACAATCTCTTCACCCTAAAAAAAAAAACAACACATCAAAAATAAAATTAGAAACCAAAAAGATACTAAATTAGTATATTTAAAAAAATGCCAAATTAGAATCCTTCAATGCTTCTTCACCATCATCACTATCTTTAACAAAACTATCTTTAATATTGCAATTAAACCAACATCCTGAGGTAATTTCTTATCACCCTTAAAATAAAAAGTTCATATACATTTTTCAAAACAAAAAAAAAAACTAAAATTAAAAAAAATGAATCGGAAACCAAAAATTAATCAAAAGTACAAAAAAAAAATGAATCAGAAACCAAAATGATACAAAAAATGAATCTTTGTGATTTTTATGTATTTAATTTAACTTGGTCAATTCATGTGTGGATTTGACCAAATCATCTCTTATATATTATGCACTGAATACATAATATTATAGGACAAAACCAAAAATCTCATATACATTCTCTAAAAAAAAATTAAAATCAGAAAAAATGAATCAGAAACTAAAAATTAACTAAAAGGATATAAAAAAAAAGAATCAAAAACCAAAAATAAACCAAAAGGATACAAAAAAATGAATTGGAAGACAAAAATAAAAAAATAAAACCAACATAAATTAATATAATAAAAAAACAAACTAAATTAGAATCTTTCAAGACTTCATCACCATCAACACTATCTTTAACAGAACTATCTTTAATATTGAAATTAAAACCAACATCCTTAGATAATTTTTTATTACCCTTAAAAAAAAAAAAGCACATCCACCTTTCCCCTCACTTTTAAAATAAGATTAGAAACTAAAAGTAAACCAAAAAGTAACAAAATTAAATACATGCTACCTAATAAAAGAAATCTTTTAACTCATCACAACCACCAATAGTTTCAACAAACGCTGAATCATAAACACCATTTTCATAACCAACAACATCTCCTAAATCAAAACTAGAAGCATCAAAAGCACATCCACCTTTCCATGCACTTTTAAAATAAGATCAGAAACTAAAAGTAAACAAAAAAGTAACAAAATTAAATACATGCTAACTAATAAAAGAATGGAGATGTCAGGTATTGATTCTTGTACCTCTCACATGCTAAGTAAGTGCTTTACCATCTAAGCTACACCCATTTTCATCTTTCATTTACTGACACATTATTAAATTAGGTTATGATTTATTTCGGGATTGGTTCTTCAATTTGAAGTTATAAGGCATTATTTTGTATTTTATAAACACATTAGACTACTTGAAATCTTAAAAATGTTAAAATTATATTTTTTGTGCTTGAAATATATTGATAAAATTGATTCTATTTTAGAATCATTAGAAATTTAAATTATGACTTTATTTTCCTTACCCAAAGTTCTATTATCACTTTTTAGAAATAATCATGTTGGTTCAATTATAATGAATGTTATATCTTTTACACATTAAAAACTTGAATAATCAATTATGTATAAAAAATTTGTTGCATGTGAGTTGCTTGTGAAAGAGTCTTAGAGGGGGGGTGAATAGGGCTAATGATGGTTTTAATAAAATAAAAATGATTTTAAGGAATTTAACAAGAATTGAGTGAATGTTGAGAAGGAAGAATGAAGAACACAATGATTTAAGAAATTCAGATTCAACAATAATCTTATGTCTCCACCTAACTTATCCCCAAGGTAGGACTTTCAATCACCTATAATCTTATTCACAAGATTGAGATTACACAAGAGTTTTATGGCTCACTCTTACAACCTTACAACTTGAACTTTAAAGGCTTATTCAAAAACCAATTTACAAGTGTTTTCAAGGCTTACACTAAAACCAAATTCCCAAGTGTTTTAATAGCTAAACACTTAAACCAATTCCTTTAGAATAGAATCTCACTTCCCATTTCCTTAACCCCAGAAAATAGAAGAATAAAAATTTATATTCTAACACTCATCAACTCTCACAAGTGTATACAATAATAGAATGAATTTTAAAAGAGTTTAGAGAGCTTTAATTGAATGCTTAAAAGTATAAAATGAATAAACAAGTTTCTTAACCTTAAAAGAATCTTCACATGTCATATTTATACTTGAGCAATCCAATTATAGTTGTTGGAAACAATAATTTCATTCCCAACAAAAAAAATCCATTTAAATGAAATTTGGACTTTTGAACTACATTATGTTAGGCTCGGTTGGGATATCATCCGTCCCAGTTGCAACTAGCACCAAATAGTCGTTACGAGCCATTACATTTGAAAGAATGCCCTAATCCTAATCGGGACTATTTTGTCACGAGCAATGTCCTGATTGAGATATAGGATTAGGATGGATACTGTCATTTTTGAGAATTTATTCTTCTTTGGTCCCGGTCAGGACTAAGACAAAAATTGTAGCTTTTTGTGCAATTTAGTCCTTGTAATGTGTTCAGTCAAAGTAGTACTTTGTGATGTATTTTTTAGACTGAATACGATTGAATCAACATTAACTTTCTTCATAAAAGTTGTATATAATTATTTTAGCTTTTCATATCACTTTGAATCACCTCAATTGAACCTCTATAGCTTATGATATTACTGAAATACTGAGAGTTGCGCAATCTAAAATGAAAGCTGCATATGCTGACTTTGACTCAAGATTTACATACTTAAATAAGCTTGGATTTTGACAAGTAACCTTAATTCAGAAAGCTTAGGATGTCTACTTCAAAAGTGATAAAGATCATTTTCTCATTATAGAGCTCTAAGGATGTCAAAAAGTCTCCTTGAATCTCAGAGATCAAATTATCCCAAAAGACCACTGTATATCCAAAAATGTATATTTTTGGTATATAATTCCTATACACTTAGTTGAAATTATTAGAATCAAAATTTTTTGTCGAAGTCCAAAATTAAGAGTTTGATTATGCAAATGGTCAACAATCTCCCCCTTTTTGGCTTTGACAACCAATTTGAAAAGATAATAAATAATGTGTGTGTGTCTCAAAAATAAATAATGTGTATAAGCATATTAAATTAAAATAACTCCCCCTTTTAAAATAAAAAGATGCAATATATTGTTCCCCCTTAATATATGCATAAAATTAATATCATGTACTAAAGCATAAAAGAATTAACAGAGCAGATATAGGGATTTAAAGAAATTGAAAAAAATATTAAATAATTATAAAGGAGATGGTTTTAAGAAATGATACAAATTTAAAGGATAGTCATAAAAAAATTTTCTTTTATATGAAAATATATTTTTTTTATTTCTCCTCTTTGTAGATATAATAAGAAATATAATTTATTTTATTCCCTCTCTTTGTCAAAAATAAAGACATGATAACATGATCAATAAAATAAATTGTTAGGCAATTTGAAGGAAATAATTTCAACCTTATATGCATGTAGTGCTACTGGAATGCACTAAAAAATGGTACATATAGCACATGATCATATAGAGCTTAGCTAGTTAATGATCATGTAGCACTTAGCATATTACAAAAACATAAACACTAAGCACAATCTCCCCCTTTGTCAACAAAAAGAAAAAAGAAAGATATAATAAGAAATGAAAAAAAATCTAGAGGGAATAAAATATCAAGAACCAAAACAATGTAAATAAAGATACACAAAATCTTTACAAAAATCGATGTCATACTTAAACAAAGTAAGCAAAATAAAGTCTTTTATCATATATGATATATGACAAAACTAGCCACACTTACAAATGTTACTATGCATGCATAAACAAAATTATGTAAAATAAATTCAAATAAATTTCTCCCCCTATTTCAATGGATTAAAAAACATTGATTTTAAGAAAACATTATCATGTAGTTATGTCACTAACATAAACACATCTTTATAAAACAAACTTTATCTCCCTTAAAAGAAATTAACTAAATACTTATGCAAACTCAATTATTTCTTCCCCTTTGTCAAAAGCAAAGATAGATCAAATCCTAAAAATATCCATGCATTATCAAAAGATCAAAACAATTCTTAAAAAGAATTTAAACATGAATAAATTACACATGAAATTTACATGTACAAACACAATTAAAAAAAGCAAGCATAAACACAATAAATAATAAATTAAACAAACTCAAATATTTCTCCCCCTTTGTCAAAATTCAAAACATCATTAAAAGATTGCATTAAAAAGGATAGAGTTACAATTATATTAAGATATCAATTGTAGACAAAACATAAAACTAATAGCTCATGGCTTATATCCAGAAAATAAACCGAATGGAAACTAACAAAAAACACACAAAAAACATATAAAAATAAATAGTCTTGTTGAGGAAGAGGAAAGAGAGAATAATTTTGCTAAAATAATATAATTAATTAATTGAATTTAACTCAACAATTAATTATTTAATAGAAAAAAATTAAAATCAAATAAATAACCAAAATAATTAATAAGCACGATATAATTTCACATGAAAATAGTTCAACCATCAATCAATATAGCATAAAATCAAGAGATACTAAAACCATCAATCATACCAAGCTCATGATTAACAAAATTCATTCTTTTCTCGTAAAGAGGTTTGGTAAAAATGTCAGCTAATTGATTATTAGTATCAACAAATTCAAGAAAAATATCACCATTTTGGACATGATCACGCAAGAAATGATGTCTAACATCTATATGTTTAGTTCTAGAGTGCTGAATGAGATTCTTGCTAAAGTTTATAGCACTTGTATTATCACATTTAATAAGAATGTGATTAATATCAATGTCATAGTCCAAAAGTTATTGTTTTTGCCATAAAAGGTGTGTGCAAAAATAACTAGCTGCCACATATTCTGCTTCAGTGGTAGATAAGGCAACCGAAACTTGCTTCTTTCAAAACCAAGAAACTAAGCAATTACCTAAAATGTGATAAGTTCCGGAAGTGCTTTTTCTATCTAATAAACAACCAGCAAAGTCCACATCAGAATAATTAATCAAGTCAAAGGAAGAACTCATAGGATACCAAAGTCCTAAATGCATTGTACTACAAAGATATTTAAAAATTCTTTTGATAGCATTCAAATGAGACTCTCTAGGACTTGATTAAAATCTATCACATAAGCAAGTAGTAAATATAATATCGAGTCTTCTAGCAGTTAAATAAAGAAAGGATCCGATCATACCTTTGAATCGCTTTTCATCAACCAATTTACCATTCTCATCCTTATTGAGTTTAGTTGTAGTGCTCATTAGAGTTTTGTTTGTCTTAGCTCCATCTATGCCAAACTTCCTAAGAATGTCTCTTGTATATCTGGTTTGATTGATGAAAATCTCATCTTTGTATTACTTGATTTGTAATCCGAGAAAGAATTTTACTTCTCCCATCATACTTATCTTGAATTCTCCTTACATTAGCTTAGAAAATTCCTCACACAAGCAATGATTACTAGTACCAAAAATAATATCATCAACATACATTTGAATAATTAATAAATAATGTTTAGATTTCTTTATGAAAAGGGTCGTATCAACTTTTCCTTTAGGGAACCCTTTCTCTAGTAAGAAGTTGATCAATCTTTCATACCAAGCTCTTGGAGCTTTATTGAATCTACACAATGCTTTTGACAATTTAAAAACATGATTTGGAGAATTAAAATTTTTAAAACCCGGAGGTTGCTTGATGTGAGAAATCCGCCAGCGTACGGAGTCATTTCAAGTAGTAAAATAAAGTATCGATCCCACAGAGATTGAAAATTAAGTATTGAAATACTAAAAGCGTTTGTTTGTTTAAACACCGAATTTTGGTTTGAAAATCAAATAAAAAAATTAATTAAAACTTAATAATCAAATTAAAGGCTAGGCTTTTTATTATCATTTCAACCTTTTCTAAAAGTTAATTAAACATCTAAATCTTTTAACTAATCTTAATTCAATTTGAAAGCATATTTAAAACCACAGATTTTCTTCTCAGATAAACCTATAATTATTTAAGTGGAATTAACACACATTTTACTAGCTCTCAGCAACTAAATGTTTCTTCAACCTAATTTTAAGTCTAGCTTTTTAATTAATATTAGTCACTTAAATGTCTCTCAACTAAGTAAGTGACTAATAGGTTATTGTTTTAATCCAATAAAACCTATCTCTCAATTAAATTCTAAAGTATAAATTTAATCTAAGGGTGATCAAGCCTAAGATTATATTAAGTTCAACAACAACCAAAGAATTAAGATTAAAGACTTAGATTTTAATTCAAAAAAAAATTACACGGTTGAAATGAAATAAGAACCCTGAAAATATGCTTAGCTACGCATGTTAAGAGAAAGAGAAGAAGATAAACTAAACAAGAAAAAACCAATCATTATTAATTAAAAGAAAATAATAACCAAAGAGTTTAAATAAGAAAACCCCCTTTATTGCTTCAAACAGTTGCAATAGAAGGTCTTGTTCCTTCAAAACTAAATTTCTACTTAACATGAACAAGAAATTAAATGAAAATTAACTTTGATTCTTTAAAGTAAAAATTTAGAGAAGACTAAGTGTAGCCTCCATTTTCTCTTATAAAGGCCTCATGTTTATAGCCTCCAACAACTTTAAGGTTTTTTACAATTCAAATCCCATAAAATCCCCTTAAATTATCAGCTTAAAATTTGAATTTAAGAAGTTGTTGTAATAGCTTTCACAGCTGTGCACACCTAGGCACATGGCTGTGTCGCAGGGTGTGTCAGCCTTCTAACACTCAGGCACAGCTGTGCACACCCAGGCACACGGCTATATTAGAACAAGCTTCTTTCAAAACTCCACTTTTCTTCAAAATTTTGACTTGTTGTAACCTCCAAATCTTATCTTTGACATGTTCAAATCTTTCAACTTCCTTCATGTATCCTTATTTCAAAAATTAAATAAAGATTAACTAAATAAATTTAAAAACAAAAAAAATTAAGAAAAATCCTAACAACTAATCAAAATTAATAAAAATAAATAAAAGATCTAAAAATTAACTAAAATTACATGGTTGAAATGAAATAAGAACACTAAAAATATGCTTATATACACATGTTAAGAGAAAGAGAAGAAGATAAAGTAGAGAAGAAATAACTATAAGCACCCAATTTCGGGATAGTAAATTATGGATGCGACGAAAGACTCCAATGATGAACATGGTATAAATAGGTCTCCAATACTTAAGCTTTGAAACTTCAGAGGTCTTATTGCATTTTTTAAATAAAGGATTTAATATTTTTAAGGACTAAATTACAACATTTTTTAAAAATTTAATTGCAAAACTTAAATTCTTTCATGGGTCTTTTTGTAATTAAAAGTTATATATATATATATATATATATATATATATAATTACAGTAATTTCGATTGGAATTACACAATTCTTGTCAGAATTAGACCTTTCCATCTAGTTTTTTTAATTTTTCAGAAAATAAAAAATGCTTTTTTTTTCTTAATCCTGATTAGTGAAGGAAATTGTTTTGGGTATTTATTTGGTATTTTAAGAAAATAAAGTCCTTTTAGGAATAAAACTCTACAAAAATGTGAACTAGGGTTTCTGTGTTATTTTGCTATAAAAGAAAGTGTTTGGCTCCTTTAGAAAGGAGAAGGATTTTTCTTTTCATAGAGGATTTTTGGCTTTTGGAAGAGTAGAAGAATAATATTTGAAAACCTATTAAGAACAGTGATTTTACAAAATCTGAGGAGCATTCCATAAAAAACATCCATAAACATCATCTTCTCCATATTCTTCTTTTATTTTATTTTTCTTTTTGATTTTGTTGAGTTTCAATTTTATTCAAATTTCTTTATAATTTATTCACTAATCATAATTTTTGTTTCTTTTTATGGTGATTATGGAGGAAAATACATGATGATCATGTTTGGAGGACTAAATTTATTAAAAGTCCATGGAATGTCATGGATAAAACTTTATAGAGATATAGTTTCTAGGGTTTTTATTTTTTATTTTATTGCTTTATTTTATTTATGTTTTTTGGGGTTGTATTAATTTTTTTTCTTTGTATTCTCAGTAGATTATTGTAATAGCCCCAATAGTGGGAATAGTAAAATTGTGTGTGGTTATTTGTTTATTTTAATTAATTAGTTAGTAAAGTTAGGGTTTCAATTGGGTAATTAATTAAAATCAATGGAGAAAGTAGATTAATTTAGGATTGTATGTTAATTAAAATTAGGGTTTTAGAAGGAATAATTAATTGGTTATTTGATCTTTTATTTAATTGTTTTGATATCTTTTATTTATTTTTGGGCTTGTTTATTTATTTTTATGTATTTTAGGCCTTAAGCCCATATTAGATTCTAATCCACTAAAATAAATTTTGGGTTTTTCTTAGGTTTGATAATTAGATTCACTTTATTCATAAATTTACTAATTTAATTAACATTAGGTTTGATTAATTAAAATGCATCATTAGGCCCATAATTAATTTGATTTTTAGGTTAGAGATAACTTAGGCCCATTTATTAAATTAGATATAGGCCCACCTAATTTAATTTAATTAATTAGACTTAGCTCATTTAATTTAAGTCTTTTTCATAATTTGTAGATTTAAGATCACCTTAGAATTAAAACATGTAGAATTAGGCCTATTAATTTAAATACTCCATAATTTGTAGATTTAGGCTCATTTTTAGAATTAAAATAAATAGACTTAGGTTCATTTAATTAAAATTAAAAGAAATTAGGCCCTTTAGGCACACTTATTAAAAACATGTAGATTTAGCTCATTTAATTAAAATCAATGTAGATTATACTAACTTAGGGATTGTATTGAATGCATTATTTACTTGTATTTTTCATAATTAGTTTGCCTTGGAGTTAATTGTTAGAATAAGGGTTTCTATAAAATTACATGTAAAAAGAGGATAATATAGTAATTCATAAAGTAATTCTAAAAGAACACGAGACTGAAAGAAGTTGGTATTCCGTATCCAGAATCTCCTGGTTGTGGTGCTAGCTTCCTTTTAGGGAATCGAGTACCACCTTTTCGATTTGTCCCAATTATTACCCAGGGTGGTGACTCCTCATCTCCACGCCATGTCTTTATGACAATGGTTAGAGTGTTCTCTAGAGCTCTGAGCTCAACCAGTGTCACGATTACTAAAATCTTGAACGTGCGCTAAACCCCGCCGTCTATAATAACCAATCATTATTAATTAAAAGAAAATAATAACCAAAGAGTTTAAATAAGAAAACCCCCTTTATTGCTTCAAAAAGCTGCAATATAAGGTGTTGTTCCTTTAAAACTTCAAAACTAATGTTCTACTTAACATGAACAAGAACTTGAATGAAAATTAACTTTGATTCTTTAAAGTAAAAATTTAGAGAAGACTAAGTGTAGCCTCCTTTTGCTCTTATGAAGGCCTCCTATTTATAGCCTCTAGCCTTTAACAACTTAGAGGTTTGTTACAATTCAAATCCTATAAAATCCCCTCAAATCATCAGTTCAAAATTTGAATTTAAGAAGTTGTTGCAACAGCTTGCACAACTGCGCACACCTAGGCACACGGTTGTGTCGCAGGGTGTGTCAGCCTTTTAACACTAAGGCACAACTGTGCACACTAAGGTACAACTGTAAACATCCAGGCACACGGTTGTGTCAAAATAGGCTTGTAAGCACCCAATTTTGGGATAATGAGTTATGGATGCGACAAAGGACTCCAATAATGAAAATGTTAAATAGGTCTTCAATGCTTGAGTTTTGAAACTTTAGAGGTCTGATTGTATTTTTCAAAGAAGAATTTAATGTTTTCAAGGACTAAATTGCAATACTTTTTAAGGACGTAATTGAAAATTTTAAATTCTTTCAGCAGTCTTTTTGTAATTAAAAATTTAAAAAATCAGAATTGTGTAATTTCGGTCAGAATTAGACTCGTTCCGTCTAATTTTTGGATTTTCCAGAAAATAAAAAATGCTATTTTGAATCCTGATTGGTCGAAGGATTTTTCTTAAAATTTTTTTGGTATTTATCTATTTTTTTTTAAAGAAAATAAATTCCTTTTAGGAATAAAACTCTATAGACATGTGAACCAGGATTTTCATATTGTTTTGCTATAAAACGACAAGTTTGGCTCCTAAAGGAGGAGGAGGATTTTTCTTTTTATGGAGGATTTTTGGCTTTTAGAGGAGTAGAAGAATAATATTTGAAAACCTATCAAGAATGGTGATTTTACAAAATCTGAAGAGCACTCTATTAAAAACATCCATAAGCATCATCTTCTCTATATTCTTCTTTTATTTTTCTTTTTGATTTTGTTGAGTTTCAATTTTATTCAAATTTCTTTATAATTTATTCACTAATCATAATTTTTGTTTCTTTTTATGGTGATTATGGAGGAAAATACATGATGATCATGTTTGGAGGACTAAATTCATGAGAAGTCCATGGAATGCCATGGATAAGACCTTATAGAGATATAGTTTCTTAGCTTTTTTTATTATTTTTTATTTTATTACTTTGTTTTATTTATATTTTTGGGTTTGTGCTAATTATTTTTCTTTTTATTCTTAATAGATTATTATAATAACCTCAATAGTGAAAATAGTAAAATTATATATGTGGTTGTATGTTTATTTTAATGAATTGGTTAGTAAAATTAAGGTTTTAATTGGATAACTTATTAAAATCAATGGAGGAAGTAGATTAATTTAGGTTGCATATTAATGAAAATTAGGGTTTTTTAAAAGGAATAAATTAATTGATTGTTTGATCTCTTATTTGATTGTTTTGATGTTTTTTTTATGTGCTTTTGGCTTATTTATTTATTTATTTGTGTTTTGGGCCTTAAGCCCATGTTAGGCTTTAACTCATTCATTTAAGTTTATGTCTAAATAATTCTTTTTTAGTTCACCCTTTAATTGGCCTATTTCATTTAAATTAATTAGGTCAAGGTTTTAATTAAAATATATCTTTAGGTCCATTATTAATTAGATTTTTAGGGTAGAGATAACTTAGACCCATTTATTAAATTAGATATAAACCCACCTAATGTAAATTAATTAATTAGACTTAGCCCATTTAATTTAAGCCTTTTTCATAATTTATAGATTTAAGATCACCTTATAATTAAAACATGTAGAATTAGGCTCATTAATTTAAATATTCCATAATTTGTAGATTTAGGCCCATTTTTAAAATTGAAATAAATAGACTTAGGTTCATTTAATTAAGATTAAAAGGCAATAGGCCCTTTAGGCTCACTTATTAAAAAAGCATGTAGATTTAGCTCACTTAATTAAAATCAATGTAGATTAGACTAACTTAGGGATTATATTGAATGCACTATTTATTTATATTTTTCATGACTAGTTTTCCTTGGAGTTAATTACTAGAATAAGGGTTTATATGAAATTTCATGTAAATATAGGATAATATAGTAATTCATAAAGTAATTCTAAAAGAAAACGAGATTGAAAGAAGTTGGTATTCCGTATCTAGAATCTCTTGGTTGTAGTGCTAACTTTCTTTTAGAGAATCGAGTACTACCTTTTCGATTTGTCTCAGTTATTACCCTGGGTGGCGACTCCTCATCTCCATGTCATGTCTTTGTGACAGTGGTTAATGCGTTCTCTAAAGCCCTGAGCTCAAACAGTATCGCCTTTGCCAAAAGCTTGGATGCGCGCTGAACCCCGCCACTTATAGTGGCGATTCCACTAAGGATAAGAGATACTAATTCTACTTGTGTTTTTTAGAACTATTTTATTAATTATTGTTTTATTTTTGCATTCATTCTGCATGTCCCTACTAACTAATGGTGTTGGTTTATGGTTCCATAATTCCACTAGCTTTATGGGATTGTAAATTGGCCAACCATCACTCTTAGCCTTAACTCAGTTCAAGAGAGATTACCAGGCTTATCTGACCAGAGTCTATAACCTAAGTCCTAAAGGGGGGTAGTCTTCTCTCGAGTTTATAAAGGATTCCGGGCCCCTCTGACCTTGGCCTATAACTCAACTCTTAAAGGAGGTCATCTTGTTAAAGGAACTTTAACCTTTTCCACCTGACTTAGCTCATGTAGTGGCTTAGTAACTTCCCCTAGGATTACCCAAATTGCTTGTGAATGTTGCCATAAGGTATTTCTATCTATAAAGGCCCAACCCCATACTTTAAAAGCCCATTAGGACTAATAAAGATTGGGCTATACTTTTATACCTAGAAATAGTGTTTCCATGCTTTACTGCTTAAAGAGAATTAACATGCACGTCAGTTTTTGATATCCCCTGTTGATATCAAGGCCAAGACCAAAAATCCTAGGAAAAGAGACTCTCCATTGAATACGTGTGTGGGAGGAATAAAGTTGGAAGGATGTATATACTTGACTTGATTGATACTTATTGCATAGCACGTACATCATGCATTCATGCATTACATGCATCGTACTAACAAATTTTCTTGCAACCATCATAGATTCATCCTGGCCATCCTGTGTTTAGAGTCGAAAAGGTGATAGACTAATGGCAACTGATTTGAGTCTGTTATTAATTATGAAAGAGATCCTTAGTATACTGGAAAGAAGTCTCATCAATCTGCTCTACTTAAAAGTTTCATAGCCTGAACAAGTCAAAGAAATGGAACAACATGAGGGAGGAAACTAGACCCTAGAGGATGTTAAAGGAGAATTGATGGATGACCTGAGAGTAATGATGCAAGATGAGTTAAGACAAGCTCTGGCTGGGTTGATTCCACCACTTACTGCTGCTGCACCTCCTGTTGCAACTAATCCACTTGTTATGGGTACACCACCCGATAACAATTACAATGTTGCTAGGAATATGCCTGCTATGGAAACAAAGTTGGAGGATGTTGAGAGTTATATCGTTGAAAAGGCGAAAAGAGAATCTCTTAAGCAAGTGCAAGAGTTGGAATCCAAGCAGATGAAAGCACTGACTCATAAGATATCCAAGATTGAGGAGTTGATAACAGGACAGGGCATTGGATACTCATTTGACTTTGATGATGTGATGCAATTTGGGGAGGACAAGTTGCCTAATAAATTTAAGATGCCACAGCTACAAAAGTTTGACTATGCTGGAGACTTGAGGATCCACCTTATTCAATACACAACTACAATGAGTACCACTAAGGCTCCTTTTTCTGTGGTTACCAAGCTGTTTGTGCTATCCTTAGAGGGTGTAGTTGTCAATTAGTATCATGGGTTAGAGAAGTCTATCCGAGCCAACTGGAGGGAACTACGTACCGCTTTTTTAAAGTAATATGACTACAACACCAGGCTCAAAGTGTCCATCAGGGATCTAGAATTGACCAAGCAGAAGCCTAATGAACCATTCTTAGATTTCCTGACCAGGTTCATGAATAAGGCGGGATTAATGAAGAACAAACTGGCTGAGAAGGATCATGTTAGGATGATAGTTCGAAATGTATTGCCCAATCTAGTTAAGAGGTTGCAAATGATGAACCCTAAGACATTTATAGACCTTTATGAGAATGGGTTGCAAGCTGAGGAGATTGAGAATGAGAAAAAGAGGATTGCAAAAAGCACCGAAGCAAAAAACTATCCAACTAGGGGCATGCAGCAAAAAAGCACTCGCCAAATTGTGGAAGTGCATGTTATTCAACAACCAAAGAGATTCTCCAACTTTAACCAACCTTTGTCAAAGTCCTAGAGCGCCTAATGCAAAAGGGCTTACTTCAACCTTTACCTTTTAAACCCACCAAACCCAAACACCCCAGGCTATAACTTGAACAAGCACTGCCAATTTCATTAAAACCTCTAACACTCCACGGATAACTACATCTGCCTCAAATATGAAATCCAAAACCTTATAGACTCTGGAAAGATCACAAACCTCAAAAACCCAAGCACTAGAAATAATCATTTCCTAAACTACAAAAATGTACCACCCTCAACCACCATGATGATTAACACAGGACTTAATGAGGAAGAAGTGCTAAACTCCTTTAAGGACCTAAACCTTAAAACCAATGAGAAATCTCCTAATGCCCCTAAAGATGTGGAAAGAGCATAAGACTTATTGGGTCAGCCTTCAGGCAAGTTCGACTATAAGGTGTTTTACACTAAACCACCTTCTTTTGACATATCCTTCGAGTCGATTGTACCTATAGGATGGGGTGATGAGTTTGATGATGAGAAGCTACTAGACAAAAAAGAAAAATGCATATTTGAGGAATAAAAAGATGAAGTCATGGAGACAGTTGGCAAGAAGATGCAGGAATAATTGATATGTCAGCCACCTCAAGGATAACCACTATGAGACTCAGCATCCCTAGCATCTAAAATAGGAAATAAATTTTCTTATTGTCTTCTTTGAATAAAATTTTAGTTTCTTTAGAAATTGTTTATTTTAGTGGTTGATGATATGAATTTTAATCATGCTTACTTATGTATTGACATCCTAATGGTACTATATATTATGATATTAATCGCATCTGCATGTTTGACATAAATTCAATTTAATTAGATTCATTCAACACTGGCAAAAATGCAAATTCAAATAACATACATATATCACATTATGTAACTTCTGAAGATAGGAAATTTAAGGAAAAAAATAAAAAGAACAATAAAAGAAAAATAAAGAAAAAATAAAGAGAAAAAAAAAAGAAAAAAGAACAGTAAGGTAAAAAATTAGAGAGAGAAAATAATTTAGGATTGGCTGATAGCAGGAGTTGTATCATGTCATGTAATGAATGTTCTCATTTTTGCCCTAATAAATTATTAAAATTGAATTTGAAATTTTTGTTCAAATATCACATATTCATCTTTATCTGATTGCATAAGTATCTGAATAGAAAGACAATACATAATGAAAGCTAAATCAGAGCTATAAGATCACTATTTTCGGTATGTTTTCTTTTTTGCCACCCCTTTATGATTTTTTCTATGAGCTTAGTGTCCCCTTGTACCTTAGGAATTTAGGTGGCTTAATAACTTACATTGCAACTCTTGTCTTATAACTATCATCAATCATTACATCAGCATCAAGCCTCATATTCAGCTCAAGAGTTCTTTAAAGAGCAAGTCCAACTAATTTCATCATTGAGAACTCACTTCAGTCAGTTTGCCCACTCCTCTACATCTTTAATGAATAAGATTATGACTAATAGGGTTAGTAAGTCAAAGGATCAACAATATTAATGAATGAACTAGGCCTCTTGCACGCAAAAATGAAAAAAAAAGACCGCTAGAATAATGTGAATGAATCCAGAATTAAACTGGGGACAAAATGTAATTCTTGAGGCAAATTACATAACAATAAGTCTGCATTCAAAGAGCAAAGAAGGAACACCAAAGTATAAGAGCCATACATTGGGCATCATACCATAATGGTAGTAACCAAAAGAAAAGTTCAATAGTGTATCGATTAATCACAAGCTCTATTGTAAAGCCATGGACCCCACTTGCTAGCCTGGTCATCAGTCCAATGAATTGTATCAAAATCTCTAACATCAGAAGTACCAATAACAAAGCATTCAACGCTCAAACCTACAGGTTGTTAATAAAGCATCTCGTTCTCACACTCTAAGCTATGAACATAGTTTTGTTCTAAACAGGAGACCCATTAGGATCATGCATGTCATACATAAATGGATACACCTGCATACATTTATTAGGAAATACTTGCTTTGCATAATAAAGTCTTTGAGCTTAGGCAAGATTGTGCAAATACTTTGCTACTAACATTCAAAATTAGTATTGTAAAAAGGCAAAAAGGTAGTTAGAATGTGCACATATGAAGCATCTAAAAGGAAAAGTGTAGCACTAACAAGGTGAACCTGATACTCAAAGGGACTTTAAACCTCAGGAGTCTAAAGGGCCCATCCAGTAAAGGAATATCATCGACAGTGATACTTGCAAAAGCATTACCCTGGCAACCTCCAGAGGCTGGATAAGACGTTCAAGCTCCTTAGATTCAACATCCATCTCCATAGTCTCATCTGAAGCATCATCTGGAATATCTCTCCATAACAGTTAGACCAGTGTAGGGTATAAAATATGGTGATAAAAAGGTCCAACATGTCAGCAATACATTTATCGGCCCTAAAAAGGGAAGAATGCACTCAAAACTTAAAATGAATGCACTCTAAAAAATTATTTGATCATAAAATAAGATCTCTAACTCCTGAACCTTTTTTTTTGTAGGAGATGTCAATAAGAGGAATGAAGCCCTCTACCATAAGATTAATAAGAATGGCAAAAATATAAATGCAGCATAAAGCCACAACTTCAATGGTGGAGTATCATGACCCTGCGATCAGAGTCATCATTATCACAATCAAAAGGGAAGAATGCAAAAGAATAACATTGCATTTTTAGAAAATCTCTTTATTTACAAATAGACTATATTAACTTATGGTATTTTGCACAGGGAAAAATAAAAGAGAATGAAGAAGAGGAAAGGAACCGATATATCAACAAGATCGAGCAAGGTTGTAAATGCTAACTTTTCATTAGAGTATCACCTTGCGTGGCAAACAACTTACCAAAAACTCATCAAAATAATCAAGGGAAGTAATAAAACCTTTTTTCCTTAGATTTTGAAATAAAAGTACAATCTTAGTAATAAAATTCATAAATTGAAAGTAAATTCATCCACTTCATGAGATCGTGTGCAAAAAGCCTATCTCATGACCTTTATCATAGTGGCTTTCTTTTATTAGCCTCGCAGAATTGAGATGAGAAGTTAATAGTTTTATGTTGAGAGTTTATAAACTCTAATCAATCTAATGCCTGCTTTGCACCTAAACGAGGGGAAGAAAATGTAAAGACAAAATTTGTGGACTTATAATATAAATTACTTGAATTTTAAAGTATCTTCTCATTTTTTTGAATAATAAATATGCATATAATCTACTCCAATGCTCAGAAATGAATATGAGTACAAATCCCTTGATGGTATCCACGCTGAGTAATACAAGAAAGGCGGGGGAACACCAAGAGGACAATCGAAATAAGAGGAAGAACAATTTACTCCAATGCTTAGAAATGAGTAAGAGTATCAATGTGAACCTCTAGCAGTATCCACACTGAGTAATACAAAAAAGGCAGGGGAATACTAAAGGAGGATCATGCTAAAAATTGCTCTATTTACTCTAATGCTCTATAAGAGTATGAGTATCCAAAGGACCTTTCCAATGGTATCCACACTGAGTAATATCAGAAAGGCAGGCGAATGCTCGGATAAGGAAGAAAAGCACAAAAATAACTCAAAGATTATTTGATACTTAGAATTCAATCTTTTTATGCTCAATTTTCATAAGTTTTGTTTAGCAAATTCTCCCTAAAATTAGGTTGAGGTAAGCTCTTCACTTGGTAAAAGATATGCTCTCAGTATAAGATGGTTAACGATGCCTCTAACCTTTGCAAATGGCAAATAAATGATAATCATGAAAATAAAAGAAATAGTGAGATTCGCTAAGTGCACACTAACTCGTGAAAAAGTGATGAAATTTCTTATAAATTTGCAACCTTATAAGGTACTTTTGTGCATTTATTATGATTGAAACTAACTTCAACAAGTCTATAGGAATTTCAAATCTAAAAGGAAGTGCACCCAAGTTGTAGAGTTAGTCAAAACAGCAAAATTCAAAGTTAGTTAGCACAAAGAATTCAAAGCATTATACTCAAACAACCCAAGATAAAAATCAGGAGCAAATATGGATTATAAGATTATTAGTGAGCAATGAAAGGATTGCAGCCAATTCGCAAGCAGTTATGGACTGTAGCATTATCAAAGGCGATCAATCATTAAAGGTAAGTAATGAAAGGATTACAATTAATTCACAAACAATTATGGATTGCAGCATCAAAGGCGAGCAACGAGAGGGTTATAGTCAATTAAAATTCTCAAGCAGTTAAGGACTGTAGCATTATTAAAGGTGAGCAAAGAAAGGATTGCAGTCAATTTGTAAGTAATTATGGGTTCCAGCATCATCATTGAGCAATTATGGACTGTAGCATTATCATCAGTGAGCAGCAAAAGGGTTACAGCAAATCACGAGCAATTATGGATTGTAGCATCATCAGTGAACAATGAAAGGGTTATAACTAATCATGAGTAGTTATTAACTGCAACACCATCGATGAGCAACAAAAGGGTTACAGCTAATCTATCACGACCCAAAACAGGGGCCATGACCGGCGCTAGAGAACGGGAATTCTTTCGAATCCGGAACCCATAGCACGCCTTTAAAAAAAATAAAAGCAAGCAATACTAATAAAATAAATAAAATATCTTACATCAGAAATTAAAATCTCATAAGTAATAATGTAACTCATTAGTTGATTTAATAACACAAGCTCATCTCATATATATATAATCTTTCAATAAAAATTCTCGGTTCAAATCTTTAAAATTTAAATCTCAAACATATATGATACATACATCCCACGACTTAACTATTGCAGTGTCTAGAATATAAAATAAAATCAAGTAAGCAGTTTACACAATAAGGCCAAGGCGAAAGAAATCCGGCGTAAGGGTTTGCTACTGAGGTCTGAGGATGAAGACTCTCCTGAAAAATAATCAACGAAGGGAAGTCAAACCTCACTGAGTGAATTGTTATAATATATATACATGCATAGCTAAATGAAAAATGCACACATTCAATAGTATATACAATAAATATATATACAGGCAAATACACACAGATGTAGTAAAAATCATTTTATATAAATACTGAAAATAATAACCGTTTACGAAGGATCAAATAGAATCCTAGATGATTGAAACCTCAAATAGTGTTAGACAACACTCTAGCCATACAGGCTCACTTATTCCAAATAAATTCACTTGTTCCATTTGGATAGTAAACTAGCCCCGAGACACTAAGTCAACCGAGCTCCAGTAGTCTGACTGTCAATGTGATTAGCCCCGAGACACTTGGTCAACCGAGCTCCAGTAATCACACTCTCAAATCACATTTCACATCAAACAAATCAATCCGATCAATATCCACAAATAGGTTAGTAATTTAACTTAAATTCTATCGTCATACCGATACGTACTCGGTCCTAGTGTTGCCCACTAGGTAGCACGTTCTATTGATATCTTTCATTCAAAATAAATCCATTCATTCATGAAATAAATGATGCATGACTTTAATTAAAATAACAATATTATCCATATATATACTAGAAATATACATACCAAAAATAAACCAAGTATATTTCGAGTATATATACATCGAATAAATTCAATTTAATTATAAAATAAACCAAAAATAAAATATACATATACTTAAAAACATTTTAAGTATAATTCAATAAAAAAAACATGCATTTAATTTAAAATATACTAAAAATATACCAAAATATACCTAAAAAATACCTAAGCAATTATTAAATTATTTATGCATATTTCATAACATTTAAACATACATTTCTAAAACATGCAATCTTAAAACACGTATATATAAAATAACAATTCACAGTTGTGCACTCCATGAGACAGGTCTGACAGGCTTGGTCTACTAGGCCTTCGTCTCGGCGCAACTAAACAAACAAATGACAACACGAAATTAAAATAAATCTAACGAAATTCTAGACACTCGATCTAAAACACTGGACACAAATAAGGAATAGGATTTTGACCGGATGTCACATTTTACGAGAATTTTACCAAAAATTTGGCAGAACTTTCTCTGTAAAATGGACATCTCTCTACTTAGAAAGTAGAGTCAGTCCTACAAGAAAACACACTTCGAGTATAAACAGTCACACAACCCTTTGATCGGACTCCCAAATTACAATTCTACCAATTGAGGTTCACAATTCACGAGATATGCACATAATACATTTAAATTCCAAAAATACCGAAAATACCCTTTATAAATCAAAATTTCGCAAATTAGATATTTAAAACACAGAAAATAATTATTTTATCGATAATTACATAAAACCCTAATTTAATAAAATATTATTAAAAATCAACAATTAGTGATAAATTCATAAATATTAGCCAAAATTAATTTTATAAATCCAAATTACATAATTAGCCCTAAAACGCATTAAAAATCATTAAAAACTCATTTATTTACAAAAAAAAAAGTATATTATTTATAATTTGAAAATAATTTTCAAAAAATAGTTTTAATTAGTTAAAAATACTAAATAATTTATAAAAATCATTTTCATACCTCAAATAATTATTAAAACCAATTTAATTTAATTTTTAACCAATTTATTATCAAATTACCAAAATACCCCTAATTATATATCAATTCTCATAATATACTATAATTATTCAAAAATTCACTAAAAATTATATAATTGCTCAAAAATTAATTTCTCAACATATAATTCAATAAAATAAATAATTATACTCAATTAATCCATTAATTTTAACAAAATACTTATTTAACCTAATTTTCCAAAAATCACCTAAACTAACTAAATTCATAATAATTATACAAAAATCACAAAAATTACAAATTAAATTCTAAAATTCATTTCAACCCCTATAAACAACATAAATCACAATTTCACAAATTATTTAATTAATTTACGAAAATTAGAAAATATTAATAAATAATCAAAAATTCACAAAAATCAAAATAAATTCTAAAAATTCCAAAAAAATTACAGAATGTAGATTGAGCTAGTAGGAACAATCTTTGTGAAGGAACTTAGCTTGAATCATTAAAATCAAAGTTCAGAAAAATCAAGAACTCAAAATGGCCGAAAATGAAAATTGATCACTAAAGAAAATCTAGACCAAATCAAGTGAAACTGAGCTTAGAAATGCACTCACAGGAGCTCAAGGAAGAGATAGAGACCAGTGGCATCCAATTTGGTGGCCAGAAAATGGTTTGAACGGCGTTAAGCTCAAGTTTCGATTTCTCAGGTTGAAAACAGCCAAAACTCGTCGAAAATGGAAGCAACAGGCGTCGGAGGAAGCTAAAGAGGGTGGTGGCATGCTGGACGGCACACCCATGGTGAGGGAAGGATCTGGCAACGACGGAAATGGTGGTGGGGTGTGTCGGGGAAGAAGGATAAGAGGGGGATGACATTTAACGTAATTTTCTTAACTTATATATATATATATATATATAACTTTATTAACTTATATTATAATATATTAATATTATATTCACAAAATTCCTACACCACATGTCTAAAAATAACAATATCTATATACATATACATATATATAATACATGTTAATTAAATAAAACTATATAATATATACTTAACTAAAAATAACCCTAAAATGCTAAATATGTATATATATGCATGTATATGTATATATATTAATATGATAATTAAAATCATGCATGGAATCATGCAATTACTCAAAATGGACTAACATAAATAATAAATGTTTATTTAGGTTTTAATTTTCCCAAAAATAAAATTCTCAGGAAAATTTTACGTAAGAAATTTAAAATAACTAAAAATAACTTAATAATTAACAAACTAATTAAATAATCAAACATATTTATCAAATTATTAACACTGCATATTCCAATGCAGTTTAAAATTATTTAAAATCTTGGGATATTACATAATCGCTAGCAGTTATGGACTCTAGCATCATCAGTGAGCAATGAAAGGGTTGCAGCTAATCGTGAGCAATTATGCATTGCAGCATCATTAGTGATCAATGAAAGGGTTGCAGTTAATCGTGAGCAATTATGGATTGCAGCATAATCGCATAAGAGAAATCAGACTATACGACTGAGTGTAGTCAGCATCATACGACCGAGTGTAATGTATCCTTTCAATTTAGACTATACGTCCAAGTATAGTCAAAATTGTACGATCGAGTACAATGTATTTTCAATTAAGATTATACAATTGAGTATAATCGGCATCATACGACAGAGTATAATGTATCCCTTTCAAATCAGACTCAAGAATAGTCGGCATTGTACGACCAAGTACAATGTATTTTCAATCAACATTATACGACCGAGTGTGGTGTATCCTTTCACTCAATACTATAGTCCGAGTATAGTCCACATTATACGACCAAGTGCAATGTATCCCTTTCATATAAGACCATATGACCGAGTATAGTCAACATCATACGACCGAGTATGATATGTCCTTATAAATCAATGTTGTACATCCGAGTATAGCAAGTTCATAAGCAAACGCTTCATGGAGCACATGTAAGTATCCTACCTTTCAATTTAGAAATTAAGTACTAGTTTGTTTTGCCGTAATTTTTAAATAAACAGTGAAAAAGGGGGGCAACTATAAGCACCCAATTTCGGGATAATGAGTTATGGATGCAACAAAGGACTCCAATGATGAAATGTTAAATAGGTCCTTCAATGCTTGAGTTTTGAAACTTCAGAGGTCTGATTGTATTTTTCAAAGAAAGAATTTAATGTTTTCAAGGACTAAATTGCAATGCTTTTTTAAGGACATAATTGAAAATTTTAAATTCTTTCAAGGGTCTTTTTATAATAAAAAGTTAAAAAATTTGAAATTTTTATAATTTCGATCAGAATTACATAATTCCGGTCAGGATTAGACCCGTTCCGTCTGATTTTTGGATTTTCCAGAAAATTAAAAATGTTTGTTTTGAATCCTGATTGGTCGAAGGATTTTTTCTTACAATTTTTTTAGTATTTATCTATTTTTTTTTTTAAGAAAATAAAGTCCTTTTAGGAATAAAACTCTGTAGACACATGAACCAAGGTTTTTGTGTTGTTTTGCTATAAAAGGACGGGTTTGGCTCCTGAAGGAGGAGAAGGATTTTTCTTTTTGTGGAGGATTTTTGGCTTTTGGAGGAGTAGAAGAATAACATGTGAAAACCTATCAAGAACGGTGATTTTACAAAATTGAGGAGCACTCCATTAAAAATATCCATAAGCATCATCTTCTCCATATTCTTCTTTTATTTTATTTTTCTTTTTTACTTTGTTGAGTTTCAATTTTATTCAAATTTCTTTATAGTTTATCCACTAATCATAATTTTTGTTTCTTTTTATGGTGATTATGGAGGAAAATATATGATGATTATGTTTGGAGGACTAAATTCATGAGAAGTCCATGGAATGCCATGGATAAGACATTGTAGAGATATAGTTTCTAGGGTTTTTTATTATTTTTTATTTTATTGCTTTATTTTTTTTTATATTTTTGGGTTTGTATTAATTATTTTTCTTTTTATTCTCAATAGATTATTGTAATAACCCGAGTAGAGGGAATAGTAAAATTATATGTGTGGTTGTATGTTTATTTTGATGAATTGGTTATTAAAATTAGAGTTTTAATTGGGTAACTTATTAAAATCAATGGAGGAAATAGACTAATTTAGGTTACATGTTGATGAAAATTAGGGTTTTTTAGAAGGAATAAATTAATTGATTATTTGATCTCTTATTTCATTGTTTTGATTTTTTATTTTATTTTTTATGTTTTTTTGGCTTATTTATTTATTTTTATGTGTTTTGGACTTTAAGCTCATGTTAGGCTTTAACTCATTCATTTAAGTTTAGGTATAAATAATTATTTTTTAGCTCAACCTTTAATTAGCCTCTTTTATTTAAATTAATTAAGTCAATATTTTAATTAAAATATATCTTTAGGTCCATCATTAATCAGATTTTTAGGGTAGACATAACTAAGGCTCATTTATTAAATTAGATATAGGCCCACCTAATTTAATTTAATTAATTAGACTTATCCCATTTAATTTAAGCCTTTTTCATAATTTATAGATTTAAGATCACTTTAGAATTAAAACATGTAGAATTAGGCCCATTAATTTAAATATTCCATAATTTGTAGATTTAAGCCCATTATTAGAATTGAACTAAATAGACTTAGGTTCATTTAATTAAGATTAAAAGGAAATAAGACCTTTAGGCTCACTTATTAAAAAACATGTAGATTTAGCTCATTTAATTAAAATCAACGTAGATTAAACTAATTTAGGGATTGTATTAAATGCATTATTTACTTGTATTTTTCATGACTACTTTGCCTTAGAGTTAATTGCTAGAATAAGGGTTTATATGAAATTGCATGTAAATAGAGGATAATATAGTAATTCATAAAGTAATTCTAAAAGAACACGAGACTAAAAGAGTTGGTATTCCATATCCAGAATTTCTTAGTTGTGGTGCTAGCTTTCTTTTAGGGAACCGAACACCACCTTTTCGATTTGTCCCAGCTATCACCCTAGGTGGCGACTCTTCATCTCCACGTCATGTCTTTGTAATAGTGGTTAGTGTGTTCTCTAGAGCCCTGAGCTCAAACAGTATCACGATTGCTAAAATCTTAGACGCGCACTAAACCCCATCGTCTACAAGGCTGCTTTCCAAATTCCACTTTTCTTTAAGATTTTGACTTGTTGTAACCTCCAAATCTTATCGTTGACTTGTTCAAATCTTTCAACTTCCTTCATGTATCCTTATTTCAAAAATTAAATAAAGATTAGCTAAATAAACTTAAAAACAAACAAAATTAAAAAAAAATCCTAACAACTAAACAAAATTAACAAAAATAAATAAAAGATCTAAAAATTTACTACGAACCCTAAATAAATTGCATGGTTGAAATGAAATAAGAATCCTAAAAATATGCTTAGCTACACATGTTAAGAGAAGAGAAGAAGATGAAGTAGAGAAGAAATAACCAATCATTATTAATTAAAAGAAAATAATAACCAAAGAGTTTAAATAAGAAAACCCCCTTTACTGCTTCAAACTGCTGCAATATAAGGTCTTATTCCTTCAAAATTTCAAAACTAATTTTCTACTTAACATGAACAAGAACTTGAATGAAAATGAACTTTGATTCTTTTCAAGTAAAATTTAAAGAAGACTAGGTGTAGCCTCCTTTTTGCTCTTATGAAAGCTTCCTATTTATAGCCTCCAGCCTCCAACAACTTTGAGGTTTGTTACAATTCAAATCCCATAAAATTCCCTCAAATCATCAACTCAATATTTGAATTTAAGAAGTTCTTGCTATAGCTTGCACAGCTATGCATACCCAGGCACACGGTTGTGATGCAAGGTGTGTCAGCTTTCTAACACATCGGCACAATTGTGCACACCCAGGCACATGACTGTGACAGAATAAGCTGCTTTTAAAACTCCACTTTTCTTCAAGATTTAACTTATTGTAACCTCCAAATCCTATCTTTGACTTGTTCAAATCTTTCAACTTCCTTCATGCATCCTTATTTCAAAAATTAAATAAAGATTAACTAAATAAACTTAAAAATTAACAAAATTAACAAAAATCCTAACAACTAAATGAAATTAACAAAAATAAATAAAAGATCTAAAAATTAACTAAAAACCCTAAAAAAAATTACATGGTTGAAATGAAATAAGAACCCTAAAAATATGCTTAGCTATGCATGTTAAGAGAAAGAGAAGAATATGAAGTAGAGAAGAAATAACCAATCATTATTAATTAATATAAAATAATAACCAAAGAGTTTAAATAAGAAAACCCCTTTTACTACTTCAAACAGCTGCAATAGAAGGTTTTGTTCCTTCAAAACTTCAAAATTAATTTTCTACTTAACATGAATAAGAACTTGAATGAAAATTAACTTTGATTCTTTAAAGTAAAAATTTAGAGAAGACTAAGTGTAGCCTTATTTTGCTCTTATGAAGGCCTCATATTTATAGCCTCCAGCCTCAAACAACTTTGAGGTTTGTTACAATTCAAATCCTATAAAATCCCGTCAAATCATCAGCTTAAAATTTGAATTTAAAAAGTTGATGCAACAACTTGCATAGCTGTGCACACCTAGGCACACGGTTGTTCTCAAGGTGTGTTAGCTTTCTAACACTTAGGCACAGTTGTGCACACCCAGGCACACGATTATGTCATAACAGACTGCTTTCAAAACTCCACTTTTCTTTAAGATTTTGATTTGTTGTAACCTCCAAATCTTATCTTTGACTTGTTCAAATCTTTCAACTTCCTTCATGCATCCTTATTTCAAAAATTAAATAAAGATTAACTAAATAAACTTAAAAATAAACAAAATTAACAAAAATTCCTAACAACTAAACAAAATTAACAAAAATAAATAAAAGATCTAAAAATTAACTAAAATAATTAAAAATGAAACTAATTTAGATTCTATTCCCATAGAAAAGAGTGTTCAAAATACAAGATTTTTCTCATTCATCAAATTCCCTTACACTTGAGTCTTTGTTTATCCTTAAGCAAACAAATGAACACCTCATTCATATAAAGAATCAAAATCATCAGCTGGTTTTAACTTGACTAACCATTCTAATCTTCCTTTAATATAAACTTAAAGACTACAAATAAAAATAATAACTCGAGGTCAAAGATGTAGTATTTACCATATGAAGAGCAAACTATTCCATTAAATTCATGTAAATGAACAATTAACACCCAAGAAAATTGAAAGTAAATAGGAATTATCTCTATACTTAAGTAGTCAAAAAATTCACATATATAGGAAGCCATATGGCACTCAATTTATTTATTTAATCAAGGTTTTCCCAATCTCAGTGTCTCCCACCTTTCCTGCACCACTCATTGTGGATACCTCCAAAAAGGGTCCTTTGGATACTCTTACTCTATAATAGAGCATTAGAGTAGAAGGAGCATATAAGAATTTAGATTTAAAATTTCATCTTTGAACGAGTGCGTTTTATGCTCTATCTTTTTTTATATATAAAGAGTAGCTCATAAGTGCCAAATACATATGAACTAGACTATCCTAAGGAAAGAAACTTAATTCCTAATTACAAGCATATTTCTTAAACATCAAGCATTTAAGTTCAATCATTCAATGGAATAGTAAGCATTAAATTCATTAAAAATAAAAAAAATCCCTAACCACAAGTCATTTTTCTAATTTGAAAGTCAAAATAAAACATTAAAGGAAGATTATTACACTTTCTTAAGAAAACCATCTCTGATGAAATAAAATCTTCATAGGAATAGGTTCAAAAACTCAAATCAAATGAATCTAATAACATGAATGAATCCAATTTATTGAAAGAAAAATAAACATAAAAACTTCAAAATTAAAAACCAAAAAGAAAAGGAAAATTTACTTCCCTTATTTCGATGCACTTAAAGGTGAGGTGAAGATGAACTCTACTGGAAATTCACTTGGTCCCCTTGATCTTTTGTTTTGAAAGATTTGCTTTTTAAGCTCTTCGATTTGGATTAGCCTCTTCTTTACTCTTGCTTCGCTCCTCCTTTCAAAACACTCCATCTCTTCTAACAAGTCCACAATTAAGTTCCTAATTTTATGATTAAAATGGTTGATCGTCTCTTTTACTTCCTTTATGATTTTCTTAACCTGTTCATCGGCTCTCTTTCTTTTTCCCGAATAAGCTACTTAATATTCTTAATCCTCACTGACATCATCATATTCTTCTACAACTCTTGGTAGAGGGATTTTACTAAGCTTCAATGTGTTTTACTGAATCATATAGCATCTCCTAAGATCAACATCCTCTAACTCTCCCCATTCAATAATGATTTCAGCTTTAATGAAGTATTCTTCATAAAAAAACTCAGGCTCTAATAGCCCAAGCTTATGCCTAGCAATTTTGAATGGAGCAAAATACATGGCTAAACCTGTGACAATGTGTCCAATTGATATTAATGCTTTCCTAGCCTACATAACTCGCCACATAGAATGAAAAACAAAATAGGCACTACACACCTTTATGTTAGAATGCATGCACCATAATAAAAAAATTTATCGGGAGATACTTTCATGCTATCCTTTTTCCCAAAAATTGTGTGATATGAATTTGTGCATTAGCAAACTTAAGTGACTCTAAATTAATCCACTAGTTAGAATTTATTAATCAAAAATTTTATCTCCACTAGTGATTTCAGACCAAAATTTTCTCATATTAAAATCGGATGGAGGTTGACAAATACCTCCATTAGGAAAGCCAAAAATTTCAGAAATTAGTTTATAGTCAAAAGTGTATTCTTGCCCAAAAAATCTATAAGAAAAAATCTTTGATTTTCATCTGAAATCTTTAATGTAGTATAAAAATCAATTGTTAGCTCAAAGAATACATCATATTAAACTAACTTTAATTTCATCCAACCCATTCTTTCACACAACGCATTAATAAAATTCTTTATTCCTATGCTTTTTAAAACATTATATAAAAAAATTTAGGTTTATTGAATTGTCTTTTAGTTAAGGAGCAGAACCTCTTACCTTCTTCCTTAAAATAAATGGAAAAGAAAGTGTCATGCTCATCCCTTAGATCAAGTGGCTCACCTTTTCTTCCAATAAGCTTTTTTCCCCCTAGTAGTGGGTTACTGGTTCTTTGTTCTGGCCATAAAAAATGTCTTCTAGAGCTCCGCTTCTTCTATGATTCCTGAAAATAAATAATAAAATTTAAATAAAAAATCTTGACAAATTAAAATTAATTAAAATAATAAAAATTAAATTTAAATAAAACAAGCTTGGTTGAGCCCCCAAGAAGTGCTCTTTAAGGTCTATAAGCTAGACCATAATGTTCATCATTCAATTAAATCTTTTAAATAGGCAACTTGGTAAAAATTCTCCAATGTGCCTCTATGATATAGCTTCAATCTTTATCCATTCACTTTGAAATTTTCTCCTTGATTGTTGCATAATTCCACAGCTTCATAAGGATATACACCATAAATGGACCTGACCATCTACTCTTCAGCTTTCCTGGAAATAATATGAGTCTTAAATTAAACAACAACATTTGATCACCCTCTTTAAACCTTTTGATGTTGACTTTTGCATCATGCCACCCTCTTTGTACGCTCCTTGTAAATCTTTGAATTCTCATACACAGCTTATCTAATTTCTTCAAGTTCACTCATTTGCAAAATTCTTTTCTCTACTGCTTTCTTGAAATCATAATTCAAAGCTTTTACTGCCTAATAAGCTTTGTACTCGAACTCAATGGGAAGATGACAAGCTTTTCCATAAATCAACCTATATGGGGGACATTCCAATAGGTGTTTTATAAGCAGTTCGATATGCCCACAAAGCATCATCAAGCTTGCTTGCCCATTCCTTTCTTGACTTACTAACCGTTCTTTCCAAAATTTTCTTTAACTCTCGGTTGCTAACTTCAACTTGCCCACTTGTTTGGGGGTGATAAGATGTTGCAACTTTGTGCATTACCCCATAACGAGCCAATAAATTTTCCATATTTTTGTTGTAAAAATGTGTTCCCCCATCACTTATGATAGCTCTAGGCATACCAATACGAGAGAAAAACTTCTTTAAAAACTTGCAAACAACCCTTGCATCATTTACAGAATAAGCTTGGGCTTCTACCCATTTTGACACATGATCCACACAAACAAGTATATACTTGTTTCCTTTCGACATAGGAATGGGCCTATGAAATCAATGCCCCAAACATCAAATATCTCAACTTCTAGAATTCCTAATTGAAGCATCTCATCTTTCTTTGAGATGTTCCCACTTCTTTGGCATGCTTCACAATTGAGTACAAAATTTTGAGCATCTTTAAAGTGTGTAGGCCAAAAGAAACCTGCTTCAAGAACTTTAGCAGCTATTCATTGTGGACCAAAATGACCACCATTTACCATACCATGACAACTTTGCAATATTAACCAGATTTCACCACTTGCTACACACCTCCTTATCATGCCATCATTGCATAATTTCCATAGAAAAGGATCATCCCACAAATAGGATTTGGAGTCATGGATTAGCTTTTTTCGTTTTGCTCTTTAGTTAATTCTTTTGGAAGTTAGCCACTTGAGATGAAGTTGGCTATATTAGCAAACCAAGGAGCACTCGAGCTTTCAATTGCCAAGAGCATCTCGTCTGGAATATCTCCTTGATATGCTTTTCCTCTCTTTCCTCTGAATCTAACTCCAACCTTAAGAGATGATCAGCTACAATATTTTTTGATCCCTTCTTATCTTTGATCTTAATATCAAATTCTTGTAGCAAAAGCACCCATATAATGAGTCTTGGTTTAGAATCCTTCTTTTTCATGAGGTAATTCAATGCTATATGATTTGTATACACAATAACTTTAAAACCAAAAAGATAAGATCTAAATTTTTCAAATGCAAAAATAACCACCAACATCTTCTTTTCTATTGTTGCATAATTAAGTTGTGCCTTTGTCAATGTCTTGCTTGTATAGTAAATCACATGGAGCTTATTCTCCTTACTTTGGCTAAGTACTGCTCCCATTGCATGATCACTGCATCACATATTAGTTCGAATGGAAGGTTCCAATCAGGTGCTGCAACTATAAGAGCATAAATGAGTGCCTCTTTCAACCTATATTTGCACTCATTAGTAAAGTCAAAAGGTGACTCTTTCTTAAGTAACTTACAAAGGGGTTTAGAGATTTTTGAAAAATCCTGAATAAACCATCTGTAGAAGCTTGTATGACCAAGGAAGCTCCTAACTCCTTTCACATTCATTGGATATCGTAATTTCTCGATAATCTTCACCTTTGCTTTATCAACCTCAATGCTTTAACTGAAATCTTGTGGCCAAGAACAATTCCTTTATCAACCATAAAGTGGCATTTCTCCAGTTTAGCACCAAATTGGTTTCTTCATAACGTGCAAGTACTTCCTCTAGATTTTCCAAGCATCCATCAAAAGAATTTTCATAGATTGAAAATTCATCCATGAACATGTCCATGATTTCTTTCACTAAATCTAAAAAATATGACCATCATGCATCTTTGGAATGTTGCAAGAGCATTACATAATCCAAATGGCATTCGTCTATAAGCAAATGTGCCATAAGGATATGTAAAAGTCATCTTCTCCTAATCTTCTAAAGTTATTGCAATTTGAATGTATCCTAAATATCCATCCAAGAAACAATAAAAAGCATGTCCTGCTATTCTTTCCAACATTTGGTCAATAAAGGGTGATGGGAAGTGATATTTTCTTATAGCTGAGTTTAACTTTCTGTAATCTATACATACCCTCCATCCATTCATGACTCTTGTATGAATTGCTTCCCCTTCCTCATTTTCCACAATGGTCATTCCTCTCTTCTTTGGTACAAATTGGATTAGGCTCACCCATGAACTATATGATATTTGGTAGATAATTCTTGCATCTAATAGTTTAACTACCTCCTTCTTTACCACTTCTTACATGTTCGGGTTAAGTCTTCTCTATCTTTCAATAGTTGGCTTGTATCCTTCCTCTATTAAGATTTTATGCATACAGTATGTAGGGCTTATACCTCTAATGTCGAAGATTTGCCAACCAATTGCTTTTATCCTTCTTTTGAGCATTTCCATAAGCATATCCTCTTGATCTTGGGTAAGTTTAGAGGATATAATTATAGGTAAGGTTTCACTTTCTCCTAGAAAAGTATACCTCAAATAATTAGGCAAAGGTTTAAAATCCAATTTTAGTAGGTTTAAGGTCAAGGTGGTGTTGGTTCAGTGTGTGGTAATTGTATATAAGGTAAATGGGGTTGGTGTTTGAGGTGTACTTAATCTTGAGAGGATTTTTCCTGAAAACATTTCTCAATATTTTCAATTTCCACAGATTTTGCCAACCTCCTTCGTTGGACTTCACTTACACATTCATCCACAATAATCAACTCTGAAGCACAAATCATTATCGTATGGGAATTTCATACCTTGTTAAACGTTGAACTTACAACTTTCATCTCCTACTCGTAGTGTGAGTGTCCCATCAAAGACATCAATTATGGCTTTTGCAGTGTAAAGAAAAGACATACCAAAGATTAGGGGAACATCCTCATACTCTTCAAAATCTAGCACTATAAAGTCAATTGGAAAAATAAATTTTCTAGCCCTTACTAACACATCTTCCATTAAGCTTTCTAATTCCTGTACTATTCTATCTATAAGAAACAAGTAGATGCTTATCAGTTTTGCCTCTCCTAATCCCAATTTCTTGTAAATCGACAAAGGCATAAGATTAATTGAAGCTCCATAATTATATAAATTTTTTTGAAATTTCAAATTTCTAATAGAACATGGAATAGCGAGACTCCTTGGATGTTTCCTTTTAGAGTAAGTTTATTAGAGATGACTACACTACATTCTTTATTAAGTGTAACTATCTCAAACTCTTGCATTTTCTTTTTATTAAAAATTAGCTCCTTTAAGAATTTCGCATACTTGAGCATTTGAGATAGACACTCCAAAAGAGGCATGTTGATATGGAGTGACTTAAATCTCTCTAAAAATCTTGCCAATTGTTGGTCATGCTCCTATTTTTTCAACCTCTGAGGATATGGAACTAGAGGTTTATAAGGTTGAATTAGTGGAGACTTTGGCTTCTCCCTACTTTTCATTTTGAACTTCTAGCTTCTTCTCCACTTCAACTTCTACCCACTCATCTTCTTATTCTTTCTCCCTTTCCTTCTGTTTCTTCTCATATTCCACTATTGCTTTTGGGGTTTAGATCTCAGTTCTGCTTCTCAAGGTAATTGCTTTCAACTGTTCCTTTGGATTCTTCTTAGTGTTGCTTGGCAATGAACCTTGGTTTCTCATTAATAAAGAGTTCTAATTGCCCTATGTGCATTTCCAAGTTATGAATAGAGGAAGAGTGATTTTTGAAAATTTGATCAAATCTCTTTGTAACCTCATCTTGTTGGTTCATCTTTATTGTCATTACTTCCATGAACTTCTCCAATTTATTCTCTAGAGATACTTCTAAGGGTGAACCCTTATCTTAATAGATTTAAGATTGGTGATGTTGAGCATTCTGACCTCTAAAATCTAGTGGTGCTTGTGGTCTCCATTGGTTATTCCCTTGATTGCTCCAAGAAAAGTTAGGATGATTCCTCCAACTAGGGTTGTAGGTGTTTCCATGCACTTGATTTTTCTAGCCCTTATTGAAGTTGTTCACATAGCTCACATTATCCATTGATAATCCTTGCATCATTTGGCATTCTATAGTCGGATGATCACCCTGGAAAAATTCACAAAAAGAAGATAAGTTAGATATTGCATTAACACTCATATTGTCCATCCTCTTAGATAAAGCATCCATCTTTGCATTAAGCGTTGTCAAACTATCAACTTCAATTGATCTGCCTCTTTTTAGAATAGTCCTCTCATTAGACCAAAGGCTTTGTATGTTGGCCATTTCTTTAAAAAGATCTAAAGCTTCTTAGGTGTTTTGACATTATGGTTCCTCCAGCTAATGCATCAATGTTCACCTTAATCGATGGATTAACACCCTTGTAAAATGACTAAACCAAATCCCATGATGGTATCAATTAAGGTATACATTGTCATTGAATATCCTTAAACCTATCCCAGCACTCATAGAATCTTTCATCCTCTCTTTGATAGAAAGAATTGATTTCATTTCTTATCTTCAAGACTTTAGCTAGTGGGAAGTACTTGTTGAAGAAAGTGTTGTAAAGCTCTTACTAAGTGTTGATAGAGTTGGGTGGTGAGCTTGTAAACCACCTCTTGGCTCTATCCATAAGGGAAAATGGAAAAAGAATAAGTCATATTACTTCAGGTTTGTACTCCATTCATCTTGAAATTTGAGCAATACTCCAGAAATTAGGTCATGTGACCAATTGGATCCTTGTATGGCAATCCACTCAATTTAATTAAAACTTAATAATCAAATTAAAGGCTAGGGTTTTTATTATCATTTTAACCTTTTTCTAAAATTTAATTAAACATATAAGTCTTTTAACTAATCTTAATTCAATTTGAAAGTATCTTTAAAACCATAAATTTTCCTCTCAGATAAATGTACAATTATTTGAGTAGAATTAACACATAGTTTACTAGATCTCACTAACTAAATATTTCTTAAACCCAATTTTAAGTCCAGCTTTTTAATCATATTAGTCACTTAAATGTCTCTCAACTAAGTAAGTGATTAATAGGTTATTATTTTAATCCAGTAGAACCTACCTCTCAATTAAGTTTTAAAGTATAAATTCAATCTAAGGGTGATCAAGCCTAAAATGACATTAAGTTCAACAACAACCAAATAATTAAGATTAAGACTTAGATTTTAATTCAAAAAAAATTACATGGTTTGAAATGAAATAAGAACCCTAAAAATATGCTTAGCTACGCATATTAAGAGAAAGAGAAGAAGATGAAGTAAAGAAGAAATAACCAATTATTAATTAAAAGAAAATAATAACCAAAGAGTTTAAATAAGAAAACCTCCTTTACTGCTTCAAACAGCTACAATAAAAGGTCTTGTTCCTTCAAAACTTCAAAACTAATTTTCTACTTAACATGAACAAGAACTTGAATGAAAATTAACTTTGATTCTTTAAATAAAAATTTAGAGAAGACTAAGTGTAGCCTCTTTTGCTCTTATGAAGGCCTCCTATTTATAGCCTCCAGCCTTCAACAACTTGGGGTTTGTTACAATTCAAATCCCATAAAATCCTCTCAAATCATCAGCTCAAAATTTGAATTTAAAAAGTTATTACAATAGCTTGCACAACTATGCACACCCAAGCACACAGCTATGTCACAAGGTATGTCTACTTTCTAACACTCAGGCATAGTTGTGCACACCCAAGCACACGGCTGTGTTAGAACAAGCTACTTTCAAAACTCTACTTTTCTTTAAGATTTTGACTTGTTGTAACCTCCAAATCCTATCTTTGACTTGTTTAACTATTTCAACTTCCTTCATGCATCCTTATTTCAAAAATTAAATAAAGATTAACTAAATAAACTTAAAAACAAACAAAATTAATAAAAATCCTAACGACTAAACAAAATTAACAAAAATAAAATAAAAGATCTAAAAATTAACTAAATTAATTAAAAATGCAACTAATTTAGATTCCATTCCCATAGAAAAAAGTGTTCAAAATACAAGATTTTTCTCACTCCATCATTGCTCAATATATACCTCCTCTTTAATGAAACCATTTAGAAATGCACTTTTAACATCCATTTGATAAAGTTTAAAATCCATGAATGATGCAAATGCAAGTAGCATTCTAATAGCTTTTAACCTTGAAACTGAGGAAAAAGTTTCACCATAATTAATGCTTCCTCTTGATTATATCCTTTAGCTACTAGTCTAGCTTTGTTCCTAGTTATGATACCTTGTTCATTCATCTTATTTCTAAACACCCATTTAGTGCCTATAATGGGATGATGTTTAGGTTTAGAAACCAAGGTCCAAACTTTATTTCTCTCAAATTAATTTAACTCTTCGTATATAGCAAGAACCCAAAATTTATCACACAAAGAATCATCAACATTTTTTTGTTCAATTTGAGAAATGAAAGCTAGATTAATAATAGACTTAAGTTTAGATCTAGTGGTTACCCTTTTTATAGTGTCACCTATGATGAGGTCTTAAGGATAAGCTTTCTTGAATTGCCAATCCTTTGGAAGTTCATCCTTCAAGGTAGGTTGAGATATATCCTCATTGTCCTCTTTACTTGGACTTCAAGTTCCAAAGGCTTACTAGTAATTTCTTTTTATGTAACCACAATCTCATTGTTACTTACAAGATCATCAACACTATAAACATCCTTTCTAAGATCAAGTGAGTTTGATTCATCAAATACAACATGCATTGACTCTTCAACTATTAAAGTTCTCTTATTAAAGACTTTATATGCTTTACGAGAAAAAAAAGTAGCTTAGAAAAACTCCTTCATCGACTTTGGAATCAAATTTCCTAAAATTATCCTTAGTATTCATTTATAAGCACTGCATCCAAATACTCTTAAATATGAAATTTTAGATTTTCTATTATTTCATGGCTCATAAGAAGTTTTATTTAAAATTGGTCTTTTGAAAACTCTATTTGAAATGTAACAAAATGTGTTAACGACTTCTACCCAAAAGTATAGAGGTAAATTATACTCATGAAGCATTGTTCTAACCATTTCCATAAGAGTTCTATTTTTTCCTTTCGACTGCCCTATTTTGTTGAGGAGTTCTAAGAGAAAAAAATATATGTGAAATACCATTTTCATTATAAAGGTTTTGAAGAACTCATTTTCAAATTTAGTTTCATGATCACTTCTTATAGATGAAATACAAAATCCTTTTTCTTTTTGAACTCTTTTAGCAAAATTTTCAAAAGGTTTAAATGCATCATTCTTATGAGAAAGAAAATATACCTAAGTAAATCTAGAGTAATCATCAACTAATACAGATGCATAGTGTATTCCACCGAGACTAGCAACTCTAATTGGTCCAAATAAATCCATATGTATAAGTTCAAGTGGTCTAGAAGTAGACACTACATTTTTAGCTTAATAAGGACTTGGATTATTTTCCCTTTTGGCAAGCATTACAAGGTTTATCCTTAGTGAATTCAAGCTTAGGTAAACCAATCACAAATTCATGTTTACAAAGATCATTTAAAAGCTCAAAATTTGCATGTCCTAACCTTTTATGCCATATCCATGTGTCATGGGAAATAGACATTAAGCATTTAATGTCTTTGTTATCAATTTTATTTAAATCAATAACATAAACATTATCTACTCTTTCAGTACTAAAAATTACTTTGTCTTCATTAACACTACTAATAAAGCAATTTCTAAGATAGAAAGTTAACTTTCATATCACATAATAGACTTATACTAAGCAAATTATGTTTAAAACCATCAACAAACAATACATGATGTATAGCTAAGGATTAAGGATTACTAATTTCTCCAATGCCAATATTTTTTCCTTTTGCATTATTTTTGAATGTAACATGTCCTCCATCCTTAGTATCAAGCTTATTGAATTACTCCTTGTCTCCTATTATGTACCTTGAACATCCACTATTGAGATACCACTTGCTTTTTATTCCTATGGATTTCTAGCACACTTACATAAAATAATTTAAGTGTTCTTTTAAACTCAAACCATTCTTAGTCTAAGTTGGTTAATTTGAAGATAATCCAAATGAAGCAAATTCATATGTGGTCTTCTATAGAAGCAGACATTGTTGGTATGTCCTTTGATCATGCAATATGAATATACAACATTTTCAAATTTGCTTCTCTTATGATGACATGCTTTCCTAGTGTGCGAGGCATGTTTTTCATGTTATGTTGGTATGTACTTCATATAACTCTATTAAGTTATAGTGTGAGACATACATTGACAATGATAATGTGTATTTTAATAGGTTTGTGCAGCATGTTTATGTGCATTGTGTTGTGTAGCATGCCTAATATGATTATGTCTAGTGTACATATAAGCATGTTTAGGTTAAGGTACTCTATTTTAAGTCTTAGCTCTTTGTGTCATATATGATTGAGTCTTATAAGACTTTCTTTTAATATTTGACATAAAAGACTTATTGGCTTTGAAGCTTGAGTCTCAATCAGTTTTTAAGTAAATGGAATGGAATTGCATAATGCTTTAATTAATTTAATATGTGATGATGATGAAGATGAGCCAATCCATTAGTATATCTAATTCTATGAGTATTTCCATGAAATTTTTGAGAGTTAAGTAAATAATCTAAACTCTTTTTCCTCTTTAAAATTTTTTGATTTGGAATTTTTTTAACTCAACTACTTCATTAGAAAGTTTATGATTTTCATTACTAGCTTTCTTGAGTTACTCTTCTAAGGAATTAAAAGATTTTAAATCACTAGCAAGTTTATCATTTGATTTAACAAGGACTACAGAATTCAATTTTCAACTTCTCAAATTCCTTGGTTAAACTATTTAACTCATGCTTATAATGTTTCTCTTTAGATAATAAGCTTTTGCATTTAAGCAAAAGTTTACTCATAATAGAGCTCTCAACATCATCATCATCATATTCATCATAATCATAATAAACATCACAAAAGGAGTTAGAAGTAGATGGTACCTCTTTTTCATCTTCAAGAGCCATGAAGCAAAGATTGGTCACTTCTTATTATTCTTCTTCCTCTTCAGATTCGGAGGAGTCATCCCAAGTAGCTTTGAAGGCCTTCTTTCTATCCTTTGCTCCCTTATTCTTGAATTTGAGTTTGGGGTGCTTACTTCAGATATGTCCCGGTTTCTTACATTCATAGCAAGTAACTTCTTTGGTTTTCTTCTTACTATCTCCTTTGAACTTCTTATTAAAATCCTTTATTCTTGAGATATTTTTCTTTCTTAAAAACTTCTTAAAGTTCCTAGTGAGCATGGAAATATTACCATCTTCATCACTAGAATCTTCAACATTTTTATCTTCAATTTCTTCTTGTCAGACCTTCAATTTTATACTCTTTTTCTTTCTTCTTCTCTTTTTACTCTTCACCTCTTTGCTTGATTATGAGCTTATGTGTCAAGAGCTTATTAATAAACACATCGGTTGAGAGAGCTGAGAGGTCTTGAGCTTCCTCAATTGAAGTGACTCAAGATTCTCAATCCTTTTTAAGTAGGATTCTTAGAATCTTATTGTTTACCTCTTCCTTGGAGAAATATTTTTTAAGTTTCTTAAGGGTTGTGAGGAGAGCATTGAGATGGTTTGTCATCTCCGTGATTGATTCTTGGGGCTTCATTTTAAATAGTTCATATTCATACATATGAAATTGAACCTTTTTATTTTTTACTTGCATATTGCCTTCATAATGGTTCTCAAAGGTCTCCTATATTTTTTTTAAGCAAAATACAATGTTGAAGCTTGCCTTTTTCTTCTCTTATTTTGGAAGAGGACTAGAGTGATCATAGTCTTTTTGTTTTCATGATTTTCCTCCTTTTTTTATATTCTATTGGCTTTTTACAAGAGTAGTTACCATACCATCAATGGTAGTTATAGGTGGTTCCTAACTTTTAGGACAATATCCCAAAGTTTGATAAAATCACAATCAAGGTATAGCTCCATTTTGAACTTCTAATGAGGATAATCACTACTATTGAAGAATGGTCTAAGTGAACAAATATTTTATGATTCACTTCCCATGATCTTGTATTCTAGCAATGAAGTTCTTAGAATTCACGCTCTGACACCAGTTGAAAGAGCTAGAGGGGGGGGTGAATAAGGCTAATGAGGGTTTTAATAAAATAAAAATGATTTTAA